>SJYX01003134.1:95740-166480 GCA_006410675.1 Oreotragus oreotragus
GTGAAGATCTTTTCTGTACAGTTCTTCTGTGTATTCTTGCCACCTCTTCTTAATATCTTCTGCTTCTGTTAGGTCCATACCATTTCTATCCTTTATCGAGCCCATCTTTGCATGAAATGTTCCCTTGGTATCTCCAATTCTCTTGAAGAGATCTCTAGTCTTTCCCATTCTGTTGTTTTCCTCTATCTCTTTGCATTGATTGCTGAAGAAGGCTTTCTTATCTCTTCTTGCTATTCTTTGGAACTCTGCATTCAGATGCTTATATCTTTTCTTTTCTCCTTTGCTTTTCGCCTCTCTTCTTTTCAGTGCTATTTGTAAGGCTTCTCCAGACAGCCATTTTGCTTTTTTGCATTTCTTTTCCATGGGGATGGTCTTGATCCCTGTCTCCTGTACAATGTCACGAACCTCATTCCATAGTTCATCAGGAACTCTGTCTATCAGATCTAGGCCCTTAAATCTATTTCTCACTTCCACTGTATAATCACAAGGGATTTGATTTAAGTCATACCTAAATGGTCTAGTGGTTTTCTCCACTTTCTTCAATTTCAGTCTGAATTTGGCAATAAGGAGTTCATGATCTGAGCCACAATCAGCTCCCGGTCTTGTTTTTGCTGACTGTATAGAGCGTTTCTATCTCTGGCTGCAAAGAATATAATCAGTCTGATTTTGGTGTCAACCATTTGGTGATGTCCGTGTGTAGAGTCTTCTCTTGTGCTGTTAGAAGAGGGTGTTTGCTATGACCAGTTCATTCTCTCAGCAGAACTCTTTTAGTCTTTGCCCTGCTTCATTCTGTACTCCAAGGCCAAATTTGCCTGTTACTCCAGGTGTTTCTTGACTTCCTACTTTTGCATTCCAGTCCCTTATAATGAAAAGGACATCTTTTGGGGGCGTTAGTTCTAGAAGGTCTTGTAGGTCTTCATAGAACCATTCAACTTCAGCTTCTTCAGTGTTACTGGTTAGGGCATAGACTTGGATCACCGTGATATTGAATGGTTTGCCTTGGAAACAAATAGAGATTATTCTGTCGTTTTTGAGATTGTATCCAAGTACTACATTTCAGACTCTTTTGTTGACCATGATGGCTACTCCATTTCTTCTGAGGGATTCCTGCCCGCAGTAGTAGATATAATGGTCATCTGAGTTAAATTCACCCATTCCAGTCCATTTTAGTTTGCTGATTCCTATAATGTCCACGTTCACTCTTGCCATCTCCTGTTTGACCACTTCCAATTTGTCCTGATTCGTGGACCTAACATTTCAGGTTCTTATGCAATATTGCTCTTTACAGCATCAAACCTTGCTTCTATCTCCAGTCTCATCCACAACTGGGTGTTGTTTTTGCTTTGGCTCCATCCCTTCCTTCTTTTTGGAGTTATTTCTTCACTGATCTCCAGTAGCATATTGGGCACCTATCGACCTGGGGAGTTCATTTTTCAGTGTCCTATCTTTTTGCTTTTTCATACTGTTCATGAGGTTCTCAAGGCAAGAATACTGAAGTGGTTTGCCATTCCCTTCTCCAATGGACCGCATTCTGTCAGACCTCTCCACCATGACCCACCCGTCTTGGGGGGCCCCACATGGCATGACTTAGTTTCATTGAGTTAGACAAGGTTGTGGTCCATGTGATCAGATTGGCTAGTTGAATTCTTAGGGAAAAAAGAAAAAGACATGTATTGTTGCTATCAGAGTACTGAGGAACCTCCATACTATTTTCCACAGTGGCTGCACCAACTTACATAAAGGAGAATTTATTTATGTAATAGAATGAGGGAAATTTGGATTGGAAAGGAGGCAACTGGGAGGGGAGGGATAAGAGAAAATATGGAAAATTAGGGAAGACGATGAAGGCTTGCAGGATTGAAGAGGGTTGTGAAAAAGCTCATGTGGTGGGATGGCCAAAGGATTTGATGAATAAAGATTAAAAAATATGACATAATAATTTACTATTTTTCAATTTATTTTAATTTATTTAATGACCACTCTTTAGCACTTAGCCAAGCATTATTCTAAGTGCTGTTTAAAATATTTTTTCAGATATAATTCATATGCCATAAAATTTAGTCTTTTAAAGTATATAATTCATTGGTTTTCATCTGTGTAGAAAATTGTACAGTTATTATCATGATCTGATTTTAGAATATTTTCATCACCCTCTAAAGAACCCTCATACTCTTTTACAGACTTTCTCCAGATGCACAAAGGTTTGGGCTCTGGGACCATA
Organism: Oreotragus oreotragus; assembly: GCA_006410675.1. Classification (NCBI taxonomy): domain Eukaryota; kingdom Metazoa; phylum Chordata; class Mammalia; order Artiodactyla; family Bovidae; genus Oreotragus; species Oreotragus oreotragus. The sequence continues at coordinate 97,962 of SJYX01003134.1, forward strand.
AATGTTCAAATTCTAGCTCTCCTAAGTGACTTCACTTATTTTAAAGCCTCAGTTTTTCCATTGAGAAGAATGCTGCTTACCTTGGGGGCTTTAAGAGGATTAGAGATGATGAATAGAACATGCCTAACACAAAACTAGTGCTCAGTTAATAGCAGTCAGGCTTAAAGTGGCTATAAAGTCACAGTGACCTCAGGGATCTGATCTATTAAACCCAGGGCTGGCATTAATTTGGAATTTAGTAGAAAGCACAGCAAGAAATTGATAAAAATGAAATCCAACCCTAACATTTTCTAAAGAACTTTCTAATGAAAGAGAACTCTCTAACCTGTGAAACCGTGAGAACTGGGGAACTCGGTGCCAGCTAAATAGGCTTTTTTGCAGAAAAATATCTGAGCCCTCTTAACATTTAAATGGTACAAAGCAGTGCATTTTGTCTCTCAGGCAACCAACAACTAGACTCCACTTCCTGGTTTTAAAAAAAAAAATGTGACTGTTCTTCAGGGAAGGAACGAACTTAAGGCACAGTTGTATCAGGGACCTTTATATCAGGGGCATCCCAAGTGGGGCAGTAGTAAAGAATCCACCTTCCAATGCAGGAGACACAAGAGATGCAATTGCAATCCCTGAGTCAGGAAGATCTCCTGGAGGAGGAAATGGCAACCCATTCCAGTATTCTTGCTGGAAAATCCCATGGACAGAGGAATCTGGCAGGCTTCAGTCCATGGGGTCACAAAGAGTCGGATACAACTAAGCACACACACACATATTAGGCACCACATTTCTCAGCCCTGAGTCCGAACCAGGCTGTGTGAAATGGAAACAGACTCAGAAAATCAGGCTTAGATCCCAGCCCTAGCTGACCAATCCTGGGAGTCCATGGCGGAGAAATGTCCTGACTGCTCGCTCCTCCTGCCCTTGGACTTCCTATAGGTGCTCCCATTGGCCACAGCAAAGGGGCTTTGGGAAGCCAGTCCCTCGAATCACCTCCCAGGTGACCAAGCACATGGACAGAGAATATGCAAGGAGAGTTCAGTGGAAATTTTTGGAGCAAAGGGAAAGCCCAGTCCCCTAGAGCAGAGAGCTCCAGGTTGTCTAGGCAGGTCATGGTGAGGTTTTGGGGCAGTTTCAAGGACAGAGTGTTGCTTGGGTGGATTTCTAAACCTTTCATTTATCTGAAAAGGCTCATTTCCTCCCCAAACAGGGATCTGACCCATGGTCCCTGTATTGGAAGCATGGAGTCCTAACCACTGGACCACCAGGGAAGTCCCAAAGTCTCTTGTATCCACTTTTTATCGAGAACCTCCTTAAAATTTTACCAGAAGAAAATGTTCCAGGTATTAGAAGCCTATTTTAAAAATCACTCTAGAGCCTTCTAACCCCCACTTGCTCCCTTATCTGTAAGTAATAAGTCACATTTAAGCAAAATGAGCCCTGAACTTTTCTTTCACAGCGGGGAATAGAAAACCTTCCTGTGATTGGCCTTTCCCCAGATGTCCTGTGAGGAGATGCCCCCATGGAGCAGGCCTGACATTTAAGATGAAAACATCTTCATTCCTCTTTGCGTTTGAAAGAGTAGAGGAAGGGGCAGATGGGAAAGTCTGTCTGGGATTCAAATTCTGTGCTGTAACTCAAGGCTCACTAGGAAGGTGGTGTCAGTTCTGCTAGACTGATTAGTGTATTTAAAATTTCAGATTAGAAACTCTTGGGGGAATGAGATGCTTAGGGTATAGGCCTTTTATTGTGCCACTTGGAAAATTCTCTAACTTATGTCTGTTTTCTGCACTGCTTATTCCTAGAAAGATTGCACATCCAAAGTAAGAGAGGCTGTGATCTGTAGTTTTGTTTAATTCAGCCGCATTTCCAATGGAGGAAGTATCTCCCTCCCAGTATCTTTTAAAAATTACATCACATTTTATTTTTTAATTTTTTGGCCATACTGTGCAGCATGTGGGACTTTAGTTCCCTGACCGGGGATCAAACCCATGCCCCCTAAATTGAAGCACAGAGTCTTAACCATTGGACCGCCTGGAAAATCCACTACCACCCCAGTATTTTTTGTGGTTGTGGTGTGACATTCCTGTTCCAGAATCTCTCTTTTCAAGTGTTAGATGCTCCAATTTGGGCTGAAAATCCCAAGGTGAATGAAGACAGTTTAACCTCATTTCACATCAAGTCCAGATGTTACCTAGCCATACACTTGGAAAATTAAACTTGGCAGCTTCTCCAGGAATCAACGTGATTGCAGCTCCAAGCCCCCCTACCAGTCCCAGCGGTGTCTGGAGTCAGAACTGCCTCATGGTGACCTGAAGGGTCTTCTGAATTCCATCCACTTATTTCTCCTGTAACAGAGTTTGTCAGTTTTACACAAGAAAGAAAGGCAAGCTGAGCACCCTGGTAGCTTATTTTCTTGTTCTGGCAAAAAACCTCTGCGATTCTGAGCCCACATTTCAATAAGGCTTAGACTCAGCTGCATATGACCCAGTGGTTCTCATGAGTTAGGAAGGTGTTTATGCCCACTGAGGGGATGTTTCGGAACGTCTGGAGACATTATGGTTGTACAGCTAGATGAGGGAGGGATGCTGGCCTTGAACATAGAGGCCAGGAATGCTGCCAGCTTCCTATAGTGCACAGGGCAGCCCCCACTTCAGACAATGACCCATATGTCCACAGTGTCCAGGCTGAGAAACCCCAACACAACTGAGATGCTTGTCAAGCCTGCTCAACTCAAGTTAAGACCCTTGCTATGTATCTATCTGTGAACTCCTATGACATTTTGAAATCAGCATTTAAAATTCTTTCAACCATATTTATTGAACGTCCACCACATACTCTGGTGGCTCAGACGGTAAAGAATCCACCTGCAAGGCAGGAGACCTGGGTTTAATCCCTGAGTCGGGAAGATCCCCTGGAGAAGGGAATGGCCACACATTCCATTATTCCTGCCTGGAGAATAACACGGACTGAGGAGCCTGGCAGGCTAACGTCCATGGGGTCGCAAAGAGTCAGACACGACTGAGTGACTAACACTTTCACCACATATCAGGCACTATTCTCAGGTTTGAAGGCTCAGCCAGGAACAAGGCCAGGCTGGTGTCTGTGTGGAGCCCATTGTCTCCAGGGAGCACTCTTCTCTGGTGGGAACTCCTCTGCCTGTTGGAACCTCCTCAGATTTCTTCCAGCCAGATTTCTCTGACCCTCTTCTCCTCCACCCAGGCTGGGCAGGGACTGGCTACTGTAAGCACTCAGATACTATCAGCAGAATTCTATCTATGAAGTCTTCTGGGAAAGTTTTAATTTCCTGGCTTCAGCCCTACTAGAGGAAGACCCCCAGGTACAGATTCAAGTGCAAGTAGTTTGTTTGAGAAGTGATTTCAGAAAACACTGGTAGGGGGGTGGGAGGTAGAGCAAGGAAGAAAAGACAGTCAACACAGGGTATATCATCAATCAGGTTACCCCTCAGGCCAGTGTGGGAAGATAGTCCAGACTATGAAGCTCAGAGTTATCCACCCGAGGGTTGAGGGGGCTGGGGTATTTATCCACCAACCCCTAACACCTATCTGCCATTGCTTGGAGTCTGCTTCCTGGAGATGTTAATTCTTTTTTTTTTTTTTTTTAACTTTTTATTTTATATTGAGGTATAGCCAATTAACAATGTTGTGACAGTTTCAGATGGACAGCAAAGGGACTCAGCCATACATATACATGTCTCCATTCATGCCATCTAGCCCCACCACCGCCTCCCCACCCCACCCCCTGCCCCGGTGTCAAGCCAAATTCCCTTCCTGGATCCAGGCTGGAGATGTTAATCCTTCAATAAATTTCCAGCGTGCCGTGTGCAGGCTGAGCAAGCTCTGATGGCCACAGAAAAGAGTTGCGTGTGTGTCATTGGAAGTCATGCCAGAGAGCACAGAGCTGGGAAGGCTGGGGCGGGTGGCAGTATGCAAGACACTGACAGTAGCTGCCAAATGGTGCATCCTGGGGGAAGCCGGAGGCATCTCATCTTTGCTGGATGCTTGCTGAGCTTTCAAACCTGTTGTTTCATTGAGTTACTAGGTCGTGTCCGACTCTTTGCGACCTCACGCACTGCAGCATGCCAGGGTCCCTGTCCTTCACTACGTCCTAGGGTTTGCTCAAACTCATGGCCATTGAGTCAGTAATGCCATCAAACCGTCTCATCCTCTGTCACGCTCTTCTCTTCCTGCCCTAAATCTTTGCCACCATCAGGGTTTTTCCAATGAGTTGGCTCTTCACTTCAGGTGGCCAGAGTATGGAGGCTTCAGCTTCAGTATCAGTCCTTCCAGTTTATGTTCAGGGTTGATTTCCTTTAGGGTTGACTGGTTTGATCTCCTTGCAGTCCAAGGGACTCTCAAGAGTCTTCCCTAGCACCACAGTTCAAAAGCATCCATCCTTCAGCGCTCAGCCTTCTTTATGGTCCAACTTTCATATCCATACATGACTACTGGAAAAAACCATAGCTTTGACTATACAGACCTTTGTCGGCAAAGTGATATATCTACTTTTTAATACACTGTCTAGCTTTGTCATAGATTTCCTTCCAGAAAGCAGGCATCTTTTAATTTTTCAGGACTGCACTCACTGTTCACAGTGACTTTGGAGCCTAAGAAAATCAAACCTGTATATCACCCTCATTCCCCCCAACTTCAGAATGCTGCTGGAGCGGAACATGACTGAGAGTTTGGGAGAGCTTGCCATGTGGGCTTTTGGATGTGTGGACTGGTGTGCCTCTCTGGTCTGGAGGAGCCTGAAGGCAGGGGCTGCCTAGAGCCGCTCCACGTGGCAGGGAGTTGGGGAGAAAGGGCAGCTGAGGAAGCTGCCTGTATTTGCTAAGCATGGAGGAACTCAATGCAGATTGACAGTGGGTCAAGAAGAGGCTGAGGAAGGTAGCTGAGCGTGTATCCCACCGGGCTGGCACCCAGGGGAAGGGATCCCAGGGAAGGAAACGTGTGACAAGACAGGAAGTCATAAACCCCACTGGGAAACAATGCAGTGTCAGAGGGCCTTAATGAGGGGTTGAAGGGTGCATTCTCTTTCTGAGTTTTTTAACTTTTTCTCCTTTTTCTCCAGTATAAGCTACAGTCCCTTCCACCTCATGGACAGAATCTTGGCCCATATATTCAGTTTCCAGTTCATTTTTTCCCCCATCTTGTACTTTAAAAGAATTTCTTGTTCATTTTTAAATGTAGTTGGTACTGTGTGTCCAGTTCTGAAAGCAGGGGACAGTCTGCTCGGAATGAAGGGGAAATAGGCAAGGTTAAGCCTCCTCTCAATTTGCCTTAATGAGCAATTCCTTCTCAGCGCTGGGAACTCTGATTCAGTCGTTCTTTGCTGAAACTAATTGAAATGAGAATGGAATCTGGCCTTGAACTTTTTTTGTTTAATTTCGCTGGGGATTTTGATCTTTTCAACTTTTTTCTCTGTTCTAAGTTGTTCATATGAGCTTCCTTGGAGCTGAAACAGACTGGTTCTGATAAGACATCGGCTCTGTCTATCTGCTAGTTATGGGATGGAAGGGTTGTTATCAAAAAAGAGTCCCACATTAATAGGTAAGGGTTCTGAAGGCTTAACTGTGGCTTGCCTTTGCTTTTTGGCCTGAACTAAATGTGAACATATGGGTTAGATTATTTGTTTTGTTCTTGACAATAATTTGTGGAATAACTTGAACTCTTCAAGAGAAGCCAGGAAGCATCTCATGTCCTGGATTTCCTTTTTAAATTGAAAAATTAATACTTCCAGTCCTGGGGAAAATGTGGCAGTGTTACTAAAATACTTGGTGATTTTGTGGGTAAGACTGAATTGGTAAAATCCCTTTGGAGGGCGACTTGGAAAATCTAATAAAGTTCATGGGAAATAGATGGGGAAACAGTGGAAACAGTGTCAGACTTTATTTTTTGGGGCTCCAAAATCACTGCAGATGGTGACTGCAGCCATGAAATTAGAAAACGCTTACTTCTTGGAAGAAAAGTTATGACCAACCTAGATAGCACATTCAAAAGCAGAGACATTACTTTGCCGACTAAGGTCCATCTAGTCAAGGCTATGGTTTTTCCTGTGGTCATGTATGGATGTGAGAGTTGGACTATGAGGAAGGCTGAGCGCCAAAGAATTGATGCTTTTGAACTGTGGTGTTGGAGAAGACTCTTGAGAGTCCCTTGGACTGCAAGGAGATCCAACCAGTCCATTCTGAAGGAGACCAGTCCTGGGATTTCTTTGGAAGGAATGATGCTAAAGCTGAAACTCCAGAACTTTGGCCACCTCATGCGAAGAGTTGACTCATTGGAAAAGACTCTGTTGCTGGGAGGGATTGGGGGCAGGAGGAGAAGGGACAACCAAGGATGAGATGGCTGGATGTCTGGATGGCATCACGGACTCGATGGACGTGAGTCTGAGTGAACTCCGGGAGATGGTGATGAACAGGAAGGCCTGGCGTGCTGCGATTCATGGGGTCGCAAAGAGTCGGACACGACTGAGCGACTGAACTGAACTGAATAATGGACATGCCCTTGGGCTCTCAATCCCACTTCCAGTAGCTTTCACTACAGTTATACGCTGAAATGAGCACAAACAGGGATGCTCAAGGTTATCCAGGGCAGTGTTTTCTTTATGGGAAAAGATTAAAAATTCCTTTGGACTTCTCTGAGGATCCAGTGGTTAAAAATCCACCTGCCAAGACAGGAGACATGGGTTTGTTCCCTTGTCCAGGAAGAATCCACAAGCTGCAGGGCAGCTAGCCCTGTGCACCACATCTACTGAAGCCCCCACTGGACTGTAAAGAACCAAAGTGCACTGGCTTTGGCATTAGATGAGAGTCCAGATCAAGGCTTGAAATTTTTCACTGTAAGCTAATTTAAAAGGACAGGCTTCTGACTCATTGACCCAGGAAAGGCCAACACCATCCTTTTACTTATTCAAGACAAAGCCCCCAGAATCCTGCCAATTCTTTCGTGCACATTTCAAATTTAAATATTTTTCTAGGTCACTTAGTTAATAAGTGGTAGAGGTAAAGTTTGAAGTGGGCACCCTGATCTGGAGGGAGGTCGAGGTGGTCTGCCCAAGGACAACTACAGACTTAGGAAAGTTATGCAGTTAGAGTTTGAGTGTTAGGAATTGCTCTCACGCTCCTGCTGTAGAACTAGAACTGCTAAAGCCTTATGCAAATCACTGGTTATGCCTAGTACAAAGGTATTGACCACAAGAAATGAAAAACCTCCAATATTTAATATTGGATTTTGTGTTATATATGGGCTTCCCTAGTGGCTCAGTTGGTAAAGAATCTGCCTGCCCCGGTGCAGGAGATGTGGGTTCAATCTTTGGGTCAGGAAGATTCTCTGGAGGAGGAAATGGCAACCCACTCCAGTATTCTTGCATGGAAAAAAATTCCATGGATGGAGGAGCCTGATGGGCCACAGTCCACGGGGTCACAAAGGTCAGATACGACTTAGCGACTAAGACAACAAGAAGATATAATAAATACTGGATTATAGATTTTCTATATTGTAGATAATATAGCATAGTATATTAATATTGATAGCAATCTTCCATTTTGCATTTTAGAGTTTGGATTTTGATCAGTATTTTGGTTTTTGAAAACTCATCCTTGGCTTTCAAGGGGAGAAGACCGAGTGAATCTTCCTGCAGGAATCCTTTATACTGAATTGCTTCTCAGCGGCGCATTCTTCAGGCCATAGTTAAACCTGAACTCTTTTGACCAGATTTTGACACAGGTGTGGGGATAAATATTGAACCGAATATTGAATCACTTTCAACTAATCTGGAGTGGCAGTTTCTTTGAAGAAAAATTATTTCCATTTTGTAAGAGCTTTTTTTTTTTTTTTTCCCCTGAGGGGCACAGACCTTGTGAATATAAATGAAGATTTTCTTTTTGAGTGTGTGGTGAAAACATTCAGCTTGGAAATGACTTCTCTGGCAAATTTTTTGCTACAACTACATTAGTAGACAAGTAAACATATAAATAAATGAATGCAAACCTGCCAGACTCTGATAAGATGGGTTTTCAGAAAGAATTCACTCCTATAGTTATTTTACATCAGTAGGCATCTTCAGTACTTCAGGGGCAGTTTGATTATATGGAGTAATTCATAATCCTGCTAAAAGGTAACATTTATGGAGCCTTTATATGTGCCAGAAACTGTCCTTTGTATGTTTTTTAAAATTTTGTGATTTATTTTTGGCTGCACTGGGTCTTTGTTGCTGCACACGGACTTTCTCTAGATGCAGAGAGCAAGCAGTACCCTCTAGTTGCGGTGCCCAGGCTTCTGTCGTGGAACACAGGCTCTAGGCACGTGGATTTCAGTAGTTGCAGCATGTAGGCTCATTAGTTGTGGCTCACAGGCTCAGTTGCTCTAAGGTTGTGGAATCCTCCTGGACCAAGGACTGAATCCATGTGTCCTGTATTAGCAGGCAAATTCCTATCCACTGTACCACCAGGGAAGTCCATGTATGTTTTATATGTGTGTATATATATATATATATATAATCATCAAACTAGTTCTGCAACAAAGGTGCAGTTTTTATCCTGGTTGTACAGATGGGCTGTGCTAGATTTTCTGTGTGCCCTTCAGGTCTTCTTTACCGCATTCGATGCCCTGGCAGGATGGTTTGTGAAGCTGCATCCACCATGCTCCTTTGTCCTCCAGATTCCAGTGGGGTTTGTCCAGTGGAGCCATCGGGAACTGAAGGTTAAGTCATAATGTCAGAGGAGGGCAGAGGCTGAGTTCCTCACCTAAGCCACAGTTCCTAGCAAGTGGTCCTCTCCTGCAGCTGGGGGGAGTCCTGCAGCTGGGGGTCTCCCCGGATTCTGGCCCCCACCCCGTCCCCTTGCCCCTCTGATCCGGGCTGATGACGGCTTTCTGCAGTTACCAGCTCCTTCTTATTGATTTCTTTTAGTCATGCCTATGCCCTTGTAAGTTGATTATTTATTAAATTCTCTTCAATGGTCTCTCTCGAGTGTGCCATTTTATTCATCCTGGACCTTGAGTGATATGCAGGAGAGCTAAAGGTCAGAAAGTTTAGGAACATTGGTTAAGGTTACCCATCTCTTAGAAGGCCATGTGAGGATTAGAAACAGAAGCAGTTGATTCAAGAACTAAATAGGGGTTTCACTAAAATCTAAAACTAAAACAAAAAAAAGGTTATTTTTTTCTCCTCAAAAAATTGAAACTAGCAAAATATCCTTGATTTAAGAGGCCAGTGTTTAAAAATAAAGTGATGACAGATTTCTTACCTTAAAATAGTTTTGCAAACCAAGAGAAAGAAGGGAAAAAGTGGATAGAGGGGAAGGGTAGTTAATATCACAAATTCTCTTTTTGTAGAAGAAAAGTGTAAGAGCATAATATTTTCTCATTTTTCTCTCCCTGAAGCAGAAAGCTGAAGTATCAAGATTGCTATGTTTATAACGTGAGCAGAGTAAACTTTTCTCAAAGGACACACACAGACATATAGGTTGGTGGTCATCTCTGAGGGAGATGGGGATGGAATGGGTGTTCAGTTCAGCTCAGTCGCCCAGTGGTGTCCAGCTCTTTGCGACCCCATGAACCGCAACACACCAGGCCTCCCTGTCCATCACCAACTCCCAGAGTCCACCCAAACCCTTGTCCATTGAGGAAGGGGTGTGGAGTGAGGCATTAGCTATAGCTGTAATATTTTATTAATTGAAAGAGTTGAGGGACCTCCCTGGTGGTCCACTGGCTAAGACTCCCGTGCTCCTAAAGCAAAGGTCCTGGGTTCCATCCCTGGTCAGGGAACTGGATCCCACACGCCAAAACTAAGGGTTCACATGCTCCCACTAAAGATCCCGCATGCTGCAATGAAAAATAAGGAAACTAAACTAAGACTCAAAAATGCTGACCTTTCATTCTTAAGTTTATCTCATGGGTCCGATTGCTGGGCCCAGCTACTTACATGTAAGTAGCTGATCAAACTAAAGTATGTGATCAAACTAAAACCTTTCTAGAAAAGTGTCTGCTGCCAAAAGCCCCCAGCATCAGCACTCCCTCCTCAAGCCTATTTCCTACTATACTGGTGAGTCTATCTGGGAAGATATTTGAATTATTATTCTTTTCTCTTGAACACATGACATTTTTGTGATTAGGAGACACAACCAGAGATTTTCGAAGGGAGGCATTGTGAATCCTCATCTCAAGGGAGTAACCCAGCAAGAGTGAGAGAAAACCTCCAAGGCTCTGAGCAGGTATAAATGGTCCCCCATCCGTGGAATGTCCAGGGCTCTAAAACCAAATCTCCATCCTTTCAAAAGCTAAATTGCTCAGTCCACTCTAATGCAGGGAAATGGCCTCAAGGCTATAGACTGTAGAAATTAACTGATTAAAGAAATCCACATAACAATTTATGAACCACCTTCTTACTGAGGAAATGAACATGGGCTGCATAATGTAATAAAAGCTGCTCTCCATTCAGCTGTAGAACCAGCTATGTTACCCAGCAGGGCTCAGATTTAACTTTTGCATTTTTCAAAATGAGTGTTGAATAAATTCAGCCTTGTGATGATCTCTGAATCATGACCAAATCATAGAAACTGAGGGATGTGGGGGCGGGTGGAATAGGGAGCACGAACTGAGTATGTTTCAGGGGGAAATTAGGGAAGAACTGGTCGAGAAATATCAAAGAAAGTTTTGCAGGCTGGCATTTGAAAAGACATTATTTTCTATATGACAATATTTTCAATATTATTTGTCCTCTGCCAGAATTAGGGCCAGGTACCTGGGCACATATTGGGTTGGCCATAAACTTTGTTTAGTTTCCCATAGATCTTACGGAAAAAAAAAGATGAACTTTTTTGGCCAGCTCAATAGTTTTTCATAGTGAGATAAAATCTCACTGTGAGATAGGGAGAGGGGAGGGGAAAGATTTTTTGAGTGAGGGGGGATTGGAGATGGGTGTGAAAGTGGGGCTAGGGTGTAGGAGCCCTTGCTGGGAGAGAGGGGGATTGGAGATGGGTGTGAAAGGAGGGCTAGGGTGTAGGATCCCTTGCTGGGAGAGAGGGGGATTGGAGATGGGTGTGAAAGTGGGGCTAGGGTGTAGGATCCCTTGCTGGGAGAGAGGGGGATTGGAGATGGGTGTGAAAGTGGGGCTAGGGTGTAGGATCCCTTGCTGGGAGAGAGGGTCTGCCATGCTGGTAGTCTCCCTGTGCTCCTTTCACACAGGAAGGAGAACTCACAAAGAAATGACCTTTGGAGAAGCCTGGAGACCAACGTCTTTTGCTACTTCTCTGGCAGCTATGCCACGGATGATGGAGTATTGCTCAGAGCAGTGCTGAAGGGGTACCACCACACTTGCATCTTCACAGCATGCTGTCAAGAGCTGACAGCTTCCATGTTGCTTGATTAGACATTAGACAGTTCAGAGGACACAGTGAATCATCAGTGACACCCCTCCCCTGCCTCCACACACATACCTTGGCTGTGATACTGATAAACATATCAGTATCTGTTGTAGTCATCCTGAAATTACTTGTTTGTTCAATCAGTAAGTCGTATCCGACTCTTTTGTGATACCCATGGGCTGCAGCCTGCCAGGCTCCTGTATCCATTGTATTTTGCAGGTAAGAATACTGGAGTGGGTGGTCATTTCATTCTCCAGGGAATCTTCCTGACACAGGGGTCGAAGGCACATCTTGGATTGGCAGTCGGATTCTTTACCACTGACCATCACTTTGTTATATTCTCTTCCACATATAGATGGTTTTCACACCATCAGAATCATAACATAGTAGCTATTCAGTGCCATTTTCCACTTACATCAGATCACAAGCATGTCCAACATCACACACAATTTAAAACCATTTTTTTTAAAGGGGGAGAATAATATTCTATCCAGGAATATATGAGAATCTATTCTATTACCTTTTCTTACTCTGGATAGATCAGTTGTCCCCTCCTGTTTCCCCTCAAATAAAACAACTCTTGCTGATATAATCTTTACACACTTTCTCTTAAATTATTTCTTGGGATTGGGATTTTGGCAGAGTTGATAGGCAGAGAAAACAAGCATATAGGAAGTCAACTCAGTAGAAAATATTTAGTGGGATAAATGTGGCCAGGTACTGATCAGTTTTCCCTTCTAAGAATCATGTCATACAAAAACATGGGTGTGTGAGGTATCACTTTGTATAACGTTTCAGGGTGATAGGACCAAATTATATGAGAGAGAGTTAAATACTTCAGGCCTCCCATACTCTCCAGGACAGAGATGAAAGGAATATGGGTTGATTTCTAGAATCAAGGACCCAAAAGGAAACCTCTGAATTCCTGGGAAGGAGTTGTCATCAAAAACTCAATAGCAATATACCTGACACTCACTAATCAATAGTTAAATAGAAGAGAGGTAAATCGGCCTCATAGATCAATCGATGGTGGCTTAGAGATCTAGATGTGGAATTTTAGGCCATATTTAGAGCTTATGGGCAAGAAAGATGGACTGTTTCCTTATTTGGGGTGGTTGTGGTTAGGGACATTGATTTTTTTGAGGTGGGCTTTGGGCCATACTATTTGGGGGAGTTGTGAGCTCAGAACAAGCAGATAGGCTGCAAGATAATACTTGAAAAACTGGATTTCAAACTAGAAGGAAAGATGATCGTATTTGAACCCTGTAAAAATTCCTGTAATGTCGATACAGTAGGTGTGTGGCCTTGACCTTATTTTACAGATGAGAAAGTTAAGACCCAGAGGGGCTTATGAAGTGACCATGGTGGGAACTTCCCCAGCAGTCCAGTGGCTGAGACCTCACCTTTCAATGCAGGGGTGCAGGTTTGATCCCTGGTCGGGAAGTTAAGATCCCAGATGCCTAGGGGCCCAAAAACCAGAACACAAACAACTGAATCAACATTGTAACAAATTCAACAAAGACAACAAAATAGCCCCCATCAAAAGAATCTAAACAAAAAAGAAAAGTGACGACAGAGCACGTGCAAATATATTGACCGCAGGCTTGAGATTTCAACTCACGTCTTCATTTGTGAGTTAAAAGAGGTGGATCAGATGGAACATTGAGACTGTGGCAAACTGTGGTAGGAAAAACATATGGCCTTTGGAAATGTGTGCTTCCTGAAGAAGATAGAGGTGAGCTGGCAAAGCCCAAGATCAATTTTCCAGAGACAGCGGAAGAGGAGCTAGAAGAAATTGCTTCAGAGAATTCAGATTCCATCTCTAGTTCAACTCCCGAAGTGAAGGCCTGAGCATCAGGCAAATGCCACAGACTTATGGACTAAAACAAGCAGAGAAAAGCGTCAGCCTCCAGAGTTACTCTCTGCTTACAGCAACATGAGCAGTAAATAATGAGGAATATGAATTAGCTCCAGTGCTGGAACTAACCTACTTGGTGATACCTATGAGTGAGAACATGAGTATCAGCTAAAGGCAGGTGGAGTTAAGCTCTTATAATGTGATGGTCTGTTGTCTTTTTAATGAGTATGTGTAAGCCAACATCCAATTTCTCTTATTACAATTAGATTTCTTGTAGCTGTTTATGTTATTATAAAGAGGGAAAATATATTGGCCTATTTTTCTGACTTTTCCCTTAAAAGCAGAAAGCTGGTTTTGGGTGGGGCGGGGTTTTTTTTTTCTTTTTTTGGCTTTAGTTATAAAGAAGAGGAAATACATGATAAAGTAACAGTTTGATTTCTCTTTTATTGTACACGGCTTCTGAACATCTAATTGTTTTTAGTTGTCTCAATAAAATGGCTCTAAAACAATGCTGTGTGCGTTTCTTGGGGAAATTGATAAATTTGAGTAGTTGCGATGTTTAACTTTTCCCTTAAAAACAGAAAGCTGTTTTTTTTTGCTCTAGTGATAAAGAAGAGGGAATACATGATAAAGTAACAGTTTGATTTCTCTCTTATTGTACACTGCTTCTGAACATCTAATTGTTTTTAGTTGTCTCAATAAAATGGCTCTAAAACAACAACAACAAAAAGAGGTGGATCAAGAGACACTGGCATCTGGGTTCACCTATATACTATCACTTAGTCAGCACTGGGGATGTGAAACAGCATGATACCCCGCTTCAAGTTAAGCTGGAGAAACAAGGCTGCCCGAGGAAATTCAAACAACACAGCGTAAAACAGCTATTCACACCGAGCCGCGTGCCAAGGTGAGGGCCTGGCAACCAAGTGAATGACACAGGCCGGCGGTTCCAGTAGCTTTTGCTTGCACACCACCCAAAACTGTTTTGGAAAACTGTGAATTCCCTTCACACATAATTCATAATTTTTCTTTTTAAGTATGAATGGTTGCAAAGAATATTCCTTCTGGTGTATTATGAATATTGATGTTCTAACATAGAAATGTTACATGCTTTAAAAAATTGTTCCTAATGGAACCTAAACACCATAACAAATTTTTTGTAGTATGATCTTTGTGTTCATATATTTCAAAGAGCATAGTTAGTTTAAGTCATTGACTACAAACATTTTAAATTTCTAGTTATGAAAATTTTCAGATGAAAATAGACATATTAAGTTAAAATCTGTTAAGATGATATGTTACAAACTCCCTTCCCATCCAGGCTGCCATATGAACACTGAGCAGAGTCCCCTGTGCTGTACAGTAAGTAGGTCATTGTTAGTTATCCATTTTAAATATAGCAGTGTGTACATGTCCACCCCAAACTCCTTAACTATCCCTTCCCTAATCATCATAACAATTTGATATCCATCATGATTCATTTAAAAATGAATGAACCAATTTTTAACGTTTTACGTTGTTCTTTTCTTCTCCTTGAATTTACAATCTCTTTTCATTTCTACAGAGTTTTATTCTAATGAAATATTTTTTATGCTTTAAGAACGTTTATTGATTATTTTATCATGGTTCTCTGCAAGCAGACTTAAATATACAAGGAAGCAAAGGCTTTTAGGGCTTCAATAAAATCCTAGATTGAATTTGCAGTTTAATTAGTATTAATATAATTGATCCACATAACAAACTCCTTTTAAAATATGAGAAATCATTATTGGACATAAAAATAATTATTGGACATAAAAATTATTGGACTGTATCTCTTAATAAGATGAACAGGGCTTTTTAGAAAGACTGTTCAGAGGGAGGAAATTACTTATTATTGTAATGATACAGAGTTCACTATTAATTCTGTTCTTAGTTTTTGTTTTTTATAGATGTAAATTCTCAGAAACCTTGTTCACACAGAATGGATGGCAATGAGAGTTTGGTTACAGCAGTGTCACTCAATTATTTAAACTCTTTCTGAATTATGTGCCAAAAATCACATGGTGGTTTGTCAGAAAGTTTATTTTTAGTGATGTACGAGGTGACGACTCAGCTAAGTCCTGCTGTGATATTGTTGAAAGCAGAGGATTGGAAGCAACTGGACTTGGGGAAGGTTTGATCCCTGGACTTTTGGGGTTATTTGTTTTCTCATTATTCGCTCCAGTATTTGGAATGACCCTGTTATGTGATGCCTTTGACTGTTCAGGCCTAGGGACACTGTACCCAGGTGAACTTCAGCGTGGGGAGAGGTGGAGTAGGAGGGAGTGGTTAAGACAGGGGAGGGAGGAGACGGGGGCGAGTGGATCGCTCAGAGCACTTACAGGTGACACCACGATTGTGCTCAGATCAGGTTTAGAAAGAGCAGACTTGAGACCTGAGAGCTTAGAGATGAGCTCCTTTAACACTCTCCTCTAGGGACTTTCCTGGTGGTCCAGCGGGTAAGCCTCTCAGCTCCCAGTGCAGAGGGCCCAGGTTCAATCCCTGTTCAGGGAAGTAATTGTTGACTTAAACATTGAGACTTATGGCTTGCAGACCTCAACTGGGACTCTCGCCTCAGGTCCTGCCATTGCTAGGGTCAGAACTATCACTGGTGCAGTAAATAATTCCTTAAAAGAAAAGAAGAGGAGGACGTAGGCAGGTTACAGGATTCTCCAGGGGAGAATACCGGAATGGGCTGCCGCTTCTTCCTCAGGGTGTCTTCCCAACTTGGGGATCGAATGCACCTCTTATGTCTCCTGCTTGGCAGGTGGGTTCTTTACCACTAGCACCACCTGGGAAGCCCTAGTAAAATATAAGTCATTCCTAAATAAATGATGGCTCTTTGTCTCGATTGCTGGTATCCAATCAGTCACCACTGACCAGGGAGAGTGGGCCAGGCCCCTCTGGGTCTCACCCTCGAACCACAAGGACAGCATTATAGAATACCGATGTCCAGGCGGGTCCAACTCGCAGAGGTTGTCTTTGGTGAAGCCAGGGTATTCAGATATTTAAGAGCTGCCGAGGTTATTACAATAGATAGTCAAGGCTGGGAAACTGGGCTGGAGCAACAGTATTCAGCCTTTTGGCATCAGGGATTGATTTCGTGGAAGACAATTTTTCCACAGACCGGAGCAGTGGGGATGGTTTGGGGGTGATTCAAGCACATTACATTTATTATGCCCTTAATTTCTACTATTATTACATCAGCTCCACCTCAGATCATCAGGCATTAGGTCCCAGAGGATGGGGACCCCTAAGCTAGAGGAACCCTCCATTAACTTCAGACAGGCTAGGTAAAGGTTTAGTTTCTTTGGCTGGATTGTGTTATGCCTGGTGAGAAAGACAGAACTAAATGATCCTTTTAGAACCTAGACTTTTTCGACCATTGCAATGGCCTTTTGGACAACTGACTACTATTAATAGCTGTGTTGCCAGTTGTTGATCAATCTCTCTGAGCCTCAATTTTCCCATCTATACAATGGGCACGATAATGACTTCTTACCTTCTAGAGTTATCCTGAAAATTAATATAAGAACTTATAAAATGTTTAAAAGAGCTTCTGGCATTGACAAAGGGCTGCAGAGGTGCTTTATAAATAAGAGACAATTTGTTCCAAATGCTGTCAGCATGAGTCATTTCTTTGTGGGCAGTTGGTCAGTGATAGATTCTGCAGGGCCTTGATTCATGGACCCAGGTTCCTTTAGCAAACTTCTTTAGCAGAGGTACACAGGGTGGCTTGATTTATTTCTGGACATTTATCCATGAGAAAACAAACAGGCAGCACAGCTCAGTCTGTACCAACAAGATGATGATGGATAAAAAAAGTGCGTTAGGGAGTAGAACAACATATAATTAGCCAGATAGACAGCGCTGTTGGATTTAGCATCAGCTTTTACAGAACTTTGATTTTCCTGTCTGTTTGCCAACCCATTTTAAACTACTAGTCTTGGGGAGTCTGTTGTTTTGGGTGGTGAGGATGGGGTTGGAATATCGGGAATAATATGGAGAGTGTCTGTGTCAATGTGAGGGATCCCATGGCCCCCAAGGTCAGGGCCAGCTTTGTGGGCAGAATGACACAGGCCGGCGGTTCCAGTAGCTTTTGCTTGCACACCACCCAAAACTGTTTTGGAAAACTGTGAATTCCCTTCACACATAATTCATAATTTTTCTTTTTAAGTATGAATGGTTGCAAAGAATATTCCTTCTGGTGTATTATGAATATTGATGTTCTAACATAGAAATGTTACATGCTTTAAAAAATTGTTCCTAATGGAACCTAAACACCATAACAAATTTTTTGTAGTATGATCTTTGTGTTCATATATTTCAAAGAGCATAGTTAGTTTAAGTCATTGACTACAAACATTTTAAATTTCTAGTTATGAAAATTTTCAGATGAAAATAGACATATTAAGTTAAAATCTGTTAAGATGATATGTTACAAACTCCCTTCCCATCCAGGCTGCCATATGAACACTGAGCAGAGTCCCCTGTGCTGTACAGTAAGTAGGTCATTGTTAGTTATCCATTTTAAATATAGCAGTGTGTACATGTCCACCCCAAACTCCTTAACTATCCCTTCCCTAATCATCATAACAATTTGATATCCATCATGATTCATTTAAAAATGAATGAACCAATTTTTAACGTTTTACGTTGTTCTTTTCTTCTCCTTGAATTTACAATCTGTTTTCATTTCTACAGAGTTTTATTCTAATGAAATATTTTTTATGCTTTAAGAACGTTTATTGATTATTTTATCATGGTTCTCTGCAAGCAGACTTAAATATACAAGGAAGCAAAGGCTTTTAGGGCTTAAATAAAATCCTAGATTGAATTTGCAGTTTAATTAGTATTAATATAATTGATCCACATAACAAACTCCTTTTAAAATATGAGAAATCATTATTGGACATAAAAATAATTATTGGACATAAAAATTATTGGACTGTATCTCTTAATAAGATGAACAGGGCTTTTTAGAAAGACTGTTCAGAGGGAGGAAATTACTTATTATTGTAATGATACAGAGTTCACTATTAATTCTGTTCTTAGTTTTTGTTTTTTATAGATGTAAATTCTCAGAAACCTTGTTCACACAGAATGGATGGCAATGAGAGTTTGGTTACAGCAGTGTCACTCAATTATTTAAACTCTTTCTGAATTATGTGCCAAAAATCACATGGTGGTTTGTCAGAAAGTTTATTTTTAGTGATGTACGAGGTGACGACTCAGCTAAGTCCTGCTGTGATATTGTTGAAAGCAGAGGATTGGAAGCAACTGGACTTGGGGAAGGTTTGATCCCTGGACTTTTGGGGTTATTTGTTTTCTCATTATTCGCTCCAGTATTTGGAATGACCCTGTTATGTGATGCCTTTGACTGTTCAGGCCTAGGGACACTGTACCCAGGTGAACTTCAGCGTGGGGAGAGGTGGAGTAGGAGGGAGTGGTTAAGACAGGGGAGGGAGGAGACGGGGGTGAGTGGATCGCTCAGAGCACTTACAGGTGACACCACGATTGTGCTCAGATCAGGTTTAGAAAGAGCAGACTTGAGACCTGAGAGCTTAGAGATGAGCTCCTTTAACACTCTCCTCTAGGGACTTTCCTGGTGGTCCAGCGGGTAAGCCTCTCAGCTCCCAGTGCAGAGGGCCCAGGTTCAATCCCTGTTCAGGGAAGTAATTGTTGACTTAAACATTGAGACTTATGGCTTGCAGACCTCAACTGGGACTCTCGCCTCAGGTCCTGCCATTGCTAAGTATTTGGAATGACCCTGTTATGTGATGCCTTTGACTGTTCAGGCCTAGGGACACTGTACCCAGGTGAAATTCAGGGTGGGGAGAGGTGGAGTAGGAGGGAGTGGTTAAGACAGGGGAGGGAGGAGACGGGGGCGAGTGGATCGCTCAGAGCACTTACAGGTGACAGCCACGATTGTGCTCAGATCAGGTTTAGAAAGAGCACACTTGAGATCTGAGAACTTAGAAATGAATTCCTTTAACACTTTCCTCTAGGGACTTTCCTGGTGGTCCAGCGGTTAAGACTCTCAGCTCCCAGTGCAGAGGGCCCAGGTTCAATCCCTGTTCAGGGAACTAATTGTTAACTTAAACATTGAGACTTATGGCTTGCAGACCTCAACTGGGACTCTCGCCTCAGGTCCTGCCATTGCTAGGGTCAGAACTATCACTGGTGCAGTAAATAATTCCTTAAAAGAAAAGAAGAGGAGGACGTAGGCAGGTTACAGGATTCTCCAGGGAAGAGTACCGGAATGGGCTGCCGCTTCTTCCTCAGGGTGTCTTCCCAACTTGGGGATCGAATGCACCTCTTATGTCTCCTGCTTGGCAGGTGGGTTCTTTACCACTAGCACCACCTGGGAAGCCCTAGTAAAATATAAGTCATTCCTAAATAAATGATGGCTCTTTGTCTCGATTGCTGGTATCCAATCAGTCACCACTGACCAGGGAGAGTGGGCCAGGCCCCTCTGGGTCTCACCCTCGAACCACAAGGACAGCATTATAGAATACCGATGTCCAGGCGGGTCCAACTCGCAGAGGTTGTCTTTGGTGAAGCCAGGGTATTCAGATATTTAAGAGCTGCCGAGGTTATTACAATAGATAGTCAAGGCTGGGAAACTGGGCTGGAGCAACAGTATTCAGCCTTTTGGCATCAGGGATTGATTTCGTGGAAGACAATTTTTCCACAGACCGGAGCAGTGGGGATGGTTTGGGGGTGATTCAAGCGCATTACATTTATTATGCCCTTAATTTCTACTATTATTACATCAGCTCCACCTCAGATCATCAGGCATTAGGTCCCAGAGGATGGGGACCCCTAAGCTAGAGGAACCCTCCATTAACTTCAGACAGGCTAGGTAAAGGTTTAGTTTCTTTGGCTGGATTGTGTTATGCCTGGTGAGAAAGACAGAACTAAATGATCCTTTTAGAACCTAGACTTTTTCGACCATTGCAATGGCCTTTTGGACAACTGACTACTATTAATAGCTGTGTTGCCAGTTGTTGATCAATCTCTCTGAGCCTCAATTTTCCCATCTATACAATGGGCACGATAATGACTTCTTACCTTCTAGAGTTATCCTGAAAATTAATATAAGAACTTATAAAATGTTTAAAAGAGCTTCTGGCATTGACAAAGGGCTGCAGAGGTGCTTTATAAATAAGAGACAATTTGTTCCAAATGCTGTCAGCATGAGTCATTTCTTTGTGGGCAGTTGGTCAGTGATAGATTCTGCGGGGCCTTGATTCATGGACCCAGGTTCCTTTAGCAAACTTCTTTAGCAGAGGTACACAGGGTGGCTTGATTTATTTCTGGACATTTATCCATGAGAAAACAAACAGGCAGCACAGCTCAGTCTGTACCAACAAGATGATGATGGATAAAAAAAGTGCGTTAGGGAGTAGAACAACATATAATTAGCCAGATAGACAGCGCTGTTGGATTTAGCATCAGCTTTTACAGAACTTTGATTTTCCTGTCTGTTTGCCAACCCATTTTAAACTACTAGTCTTGGGGAGTCTGTTGTTTTGGGTGGTGAGGATGGGGTTGGAATATCGGGAATAATATGGAGAGTGTCTGTGTCAATGTGAGGGATCCCATGGCCCCCAAGGTCAGGGCCAGCTTTGTGGGCTGCTGCCCAGGTCCCAGGTGCAGAGGGCCTCTGAGCTCAGGTTAATGGCCTACTGTCACTCTCCTGAACTCTGTGATAATTCTGTCTCTGAGCACTTGTTTTTGCGAGTGAAGTCTGATGGTATAGCCACAGATCTGTGCGTAGAGGAAACACATGTAATGAATGTGTATAACAGCTGCAGTTTCTCTTTTTTAAGCCTTTATTGAATTGTGTTATGATATTCCCTCTGTTTTATGTTTTGGCCCCCTGAGGCGTGTGGGATCTTAGCTCCCAGAACAGGGATCAAACCTGCATGCCTTGCGTTTGGAAGGGGAAGTCTTAACTCCTGGACCGCCAGGGAAGTCCCGCAGCTGCAGTTCCCATCTGCCTCATTTGCACACAGCTTCCAAGCTTCCACGCTTCCAGGATGCCCCGTGAATCCCAGTAGACCCACCAAGCATGGGGATTCAGAACAACTCAGAGGACAAGATAAGCATCGTACATTAAATAAGCAGGGACACTGACAGCTGTGAGAGGCCAGTTTTTCTATTCAAATACGAACCTGCTTTGAAGGCAGAAGGAAGGCATTGTTCTAAGAAACACAAATGACCAAGGAACCCTGTCTTATCCTTCTTCACTTCCCTGTATGAGCCAGTCATTTATGATGAAAATGATGCTACAGGAGGGAAGAGAAGGATGAAGAACCCCAGAGATCCTTTATTTGTTCTGTCTTTCTAACCATCAGTAGTGAAGGTGGACAGTGTTGGGAGAATGTGCCCATATCAAAAAGTGAAATAGGAACAGCCAAGCTAGATTTGTGCAATGTTTCTGCTGTTTTGGTAAGAATGAATTGCATATGCACATAGGAGGTACAAAGTACAAAGTGTGTAATTTCGGTAATTCTGCACAGGAGTTAAGTGCCCTTAGATTTGCATTTAAACCAGCACTGCATAATATAAAAAGTAAAATTCATGCTCATAACTTAAACTTGTAATCTTTTTCTTAGGACATTACGTAGCAAATAAAAGAATCCATGACACATAGAGAGAACCATAGAAGAAAGGGAAAATTTTTGTATTTTAGTACCTTTAGCAGCATTTCCCCACCCCACCCCCGCCCTGCACTCTTTGAAAAGGGCAACTCATATATTCATTTTGCAACTGGGCCCTGCAAATTATGTGACCGAACCTATCTGAATTATCATGCTAAAAACTGTTAGTAATTGAGAGCTGTCTTTCTGTACTAGTTTCGAAATTGTTAAGCTCCTCTGAAACACCTGAGTGAGAGCTTTTGGAAGTGTCTGATGGTGAACACCCTCTGCCTTTTCAACATCTGTGTCTCCATTTTTCATTTTTCTTTTGGTGGTCTTCCCTTCACTCTACGTGCTTGGGTAGCTCATAACTCAACAGTGGTCCACCACTAAGAGGAAGGTCAACCACATCATAATCTCCTGACCATAGTGATTGGTCCAGGGTGACAAGTGACCCAGTCAGAGCCAATCAGATGCAAGCAGCCTCATGATGTACATGGGTGGGCATTTCCAATACTCACCAATGGCTGGTTCTCCTCTGTCTCTGGACACACAGGAGGGTTGTACTCCCTGTTTCCTAAAAGTTTAGCAGACTACAGTTCTGCGACTACATTAGGCAGACTTGTGGACTCCTGCCCTGGAGATGATTGTCTAGACTGTGATGGACTTTGATCAATCATGAAATGAATTTCTGATATGTGACAACATTGAGACTCTGGGATTGCTTGTTTGTGGCAGAGCCACAAAACACAGCATACCCTGATGAGTACAGCAAGTGTTAACTATTCTTGCATTTTTTAGGAATGGATACTATTTTCTATTAAGAATGTTTGAATTTAGAAAGATATCCTCTTAAAATTGTTGAGTCCATTTTTGGACAAGTTTTAAACCAGTCTGGAAATCACTATGAAGATGATACAAAAATGACTGAAATTTGGGAAAGGCAGGTTTCATGTATGATAGCAGAATGTACAGAATACCAATGAAGTCTTGGCTCTAGGGGGAATGTGGATGATCTTCATTTTGTTTCTGATACAGTGCTGAAACTGGATGAGCTTTTTCAGAGGTAGTTGGTGTAAATAATGATGGAAGAAAAGTGGCTGAGTCTGGTTAATGGTTTAAGGAAGAAAAAGAAGCTCCAGGCGAAGTCTTATGTAATGTGATTTTATTGAAATACAGAGGGGAAGGCTTAGATGGATGGGCAGAGATAGAAATATGACTCGCTTGGCAAATGCTTCCAAACAGTCATCCCCTGGGCTTTTCTATTATCACTACAAAATTGTGTTTGTTGTGTTTTTTTGTTACATGTATTTAGATGCAGGGGAAAACCAGTCTTCAAAATGGTGGCCTCAATGTGTCAGAATCAGGAAGGGTCCTGGCACCAGGCTGGTGACTGAACATGACTGTGGTGATATATTTAAGCTTATTAATCAGAAAGTGAAGATTGATCCAAACATTCTGCATATAGGCAATGTGGGCAGGTATTAAACCCCATGAGCGTTTCTTCTCTTTTTCCCCTAGCCCAGTAATTGTTTTGGATGAATCATTTGCACTTGTGAAAGTTTTAGCCAAGTTGCCTTAGGTAATTTTTATATAATATTTATAAAAACCTTCCTGTAATTGTGACTCATGGTCATGCTTCTACTCAGAATTTTGTTAAAGCTGAGCATTTCAGGGAGAAAAGTGCCTGAGTGATGTTGAAACCTTTCAGAGAATTCAGTTAGTGCAGGCAAGACAGCCAAGGCCATCATTTATTTGCTGCAAATGCTCTTAGTCACTGAAGCCCCAGTGACAAATATGCTAATTATGTTTTTTTGTATGTCCTTTTCATTTTTTGGAAGTAAAAAGCAAGAAATATTGTAGAGCACAGGGAATTCTATTCAATGCTCTGTAATGGCTATATGGGAGAAAAAAATCTTAAAAAGTACCTGTATATATGTGTGTAACTGACCCAGGTGGCGATAGTGGTAAAGAATCCACTTGCAAGTGAAAGAGACAGAGGAGATGCGAGTTTGATCCCTGGAGGCGGGCGTGGCAGCCCACTCCAGTATTATTTTCTGGGGAATCCCATGGACAGAGGAGCCTGGTGGGATACAGTCCATAGGGTCGCAAAGAGTTGGACACGACTGAAGTGACTCAGTGCACGTGTAACTGATCACTTTGCTGTACAGCAGAAACTAACACAATATTGTAAGTCAACTGTATTCCAATAAAAAGGAAAAGAAAAGCAGTAATATGTACTTACTTCTCAAAATACTCAAATATTACCTAAATGTATAAAGCAGAAAGGACAAGTTTTTTTACCTATACAGTTATGTGTTTCGTAAAGTAATACATAATCAATATGGAAAATACACAGAAGCATTTTTAAAAAACAGATTCTCGACATTTTCCCCTAAGTATTTACACTTAAAAAAGTGATATCATAAAATGGCCCTGTATGTGGATGTGTAATACTTTTATTGCCATTTTTCAGATAAAGACCTTTGGGTTTAATTTACCAAAGGCACACAGCCTAACAAGTAACCTGGCTGGGATCTAAACCCGAGTTTGTCTGCTTTTAAGGCACGTGTCCCTGACAAACTTGCCCTTTGCATGTCAACGATCAGATTCACCCCATCTTTAAAGACTGCACAGAATTGTCTGGTATAAGAAATGCCAATCACAACCGCAGTGAGATGTCACTTCACACCTGTCAGAATGATTATCAACAAAAAGACAACAAATAAAAAGTGCTGGCAAGGGTGTGACGAAAAGGGAACCCTCCTGTGCTATTGGTGGGAATATAAATTGGTACAGCCATTACAGGAAATACTCTAGAGGTTCCTCAAAAAATTATAAATGATCTACCATATGATTCAGCAATCCCACTTCTAGATATTTATCTGAAGGAATTGAAATCAAAATCTCAAAATGAGATTTGCACTCCTATGTTCATTGCAGCCTTCTTCGTAATAATCAGGATATGGAAACAACCTAAACGTCCACTGACAGATGACTGGATAAAGGAAATGAAGAGAATGTGATATACTGCATTTATGATTATTTATTGTTGTTATTGTTCAGTTACTAAGTCGTGTCCAACTCTTTGCAACCTCATGAACTCTAGCCTGTCTGTCCTCCTCTCTCTTCTAGAGTTTGCTCCATTGAGTCAGTGATGCTATCTAACCGTCTCATCCTCTGCCATCCCCTTCTTCTTAGGCCTTCGATCTTTTCCATCATCAGGGTCTTTTCCAGTGAGTCAGCTCTTTGCATTTTTTTCAATGAGACCCTAAGTGATCCCAAGTGGGGTCCCAGCGCAGATTGAATTCAACTGTCATCTCCGCCGCGCCCCCCTCCCCCGCCCCGCCCGCCCTGCCACTTTTAATTTTACTTTTTTTTGGAGTCTGATCTCCCAGTAGACTGAGCCTCCGAGTGGCCTCGGGATAAATTCAAGTGTCACCTCTCTTCCCATGGGTCTGGCTGATTCGGTTTCTTTGTGTCCATGGTGTGAAGGGGGCTCCTCGTGTTTGCTGGGAGGGAGGGGGCACTTTCCTGGGTTCCAGGAGGCTGCTTATGCTTTATTGTCGAGATGACCCTGACGGTTTTGTGGCTTCTTGCGCTTTTGTGAGCCCATTGGGTGGAGGAACTGCAGACCCCAGGTGGGCCTGCACTTGACCTGGGATGAAGCTCACCCCCCTGGGTGTCAAGTGTTCCCAAGGCCTCCCTTCACCTGCCATCTGTGATCTGTAGCCAGTTTGCTCTGCTGTTATTTGTTTTCTCTTCCTACCTCCTTTAGTCTTAATTTTTGTTTAGAATGTAAACACCTTTACTGTCTATATACAGACTTGTCTCAGTGTCTTTGGGGGCTATGAAAAAGATACTTTATGTTTCTTCTAGATGTCTTTTTTTTCTTCTGGAAAGGAGCAAAATCGCCTGATTTAGAGCACAAAGTCTTCATGTGTCTGTCACTTGAGGAAGGAGGTTATAAGAGAATTCATTGTACGCGTGAGAATTTTAAATAAAGCTCTTGTTCATGAGATTAAAAATTGCAAATGATTTCTATTTATACTGTGAAGTACCTCTAAGGAAGAAAAATCCACACACCTAGTTTTGCCAAGTGAAGTTTTTCACATTCTCGGATTCCTTGAGATGCCACTGCCGGCTTGGTCAGTTTAGAATGAAATGTAAATTAGGTACTGTTAGAGGAATTAGCTTTCAAGACTTTTGAAAGTGAAATGCAGTCTTCTTGGTAAACTGAGCTTTCTATTTCCTGTACTGAAATACCAGGCACACACAGGTATTGTATGGGGCTCTTTAGTGACTGATTAACACCTACTGCAGGGACATTTTTGATAATGGAGAGCAGAGCAAAGAGGTATTTTAAAGCAGTTGATGCTTGGGGACTTAACTCTGTGGTAGAGAACTTGAACTTGTGTTCAGTCCAAGCCTACAGGATTAAGTTGGCTACATTTTGCAAAGGCAGAATCCATTAAACCTAGATGTTGGGTTTCTTAGAGACACATAGTACCTTGTTACCGTCCTGCTGCTGCTGCTGCTGCTGCTGAGTCGATTCAGTCGTGTCCGACTCTGTGCGACCCCATAGACGGCAGCCCACCAGGCTCCCCCGTCCCTGGGATTCTCCAGGCAAGAACACTGGAGTGGGTTGCCGTTACCGTTCTGAGAAAGTAATTAATTTTCAAGGCCCTGTGGTTTCACTTGAAAGTGTTTGTCTGATTTTGAGGAACTTTGTTTTGTCCTTTCATCGAGACATCTGACCTCAGTTTTGTAGCCTGGGGGGGCTCTTTCATATTCCTTACGTATACTGTTGTTGTTGTTGTTGTGGATTGGCTCCGTTTACTTCGTTTATTACTGTAGTCTTTATTTGTAGGGACTAGATTTTTGTAAACATGTCTGAGGCATTCTGATTCATACTGTTTAGTGTAAACTCTTGCCTACAACTGTGGGTTTAAAGGCTTTAAAGACAAATAGTACAGCAATGTGGTGGTCCCACCACATCACATACCCTATTGATTTGCTACTTTATGGAAAAGTCTACTTAGAAAAAAAGACCTTCTGATCTAAAAGCTAGGACTTAGCCAAGATCAAGAAACTGTTTGAATCAGGATTGACATACACACACCCAGGTGGCTCAGTGGTAAAGAATCTGCCTGCCAATGCTGGAGACACAAGAGATGCAGGTTTGATCCCTGGGTTGGGAAGATCCCCTGGAGCAGGAAATGGCAACCCGCTCCAGTATTCTTGCCTGGAAAATCCCATGGACAGAGGATCCTGGCGAGGTACAGTCCGTGGATTTGCAAAGAGTCAGACACAACTGAGCACACACGCACAAATATGTAAGATAGATGAACTAATAAGGACCTACTGTATAGCCCAGGCAACTCTACTCAGTACACTGTAATGTCCTATATGGGAAAAGAATTTTAAAAAGAGTGGATATATGTAAATGCATAGCTGATTCAGTTTGCTGTACAGCAGAAACTAACACAACATTGTAAATCAACTATACTCCAATAAAAATTAAAAATTAAAAAAGAAAAAGAGAGACCAGATTTGCGGTTACCAGAGGCAGGATGTTGGGGTGGGGCGGTGGGGGGAGATAATTGAATGAACGCAGTCAGAAAGTAAGAACTTCCAGTAATAAAATAAATAAGTACTAGGAATGTAACGTACAATATGGTAAATGTCGTTAACACTCCTGTATGTTACATATGAAAGTTGTTAAAAGAGTAAGTCTTAAGAATTCTCATCAGAAGAAAGAACATTTTTCCTATTTCATTACTTTTTATCTCTCTGAGATGATGGGTGTTCACTGAACTTTCTGTGATAATCATTTTGTGGTATATGTAAGTCGAATCATTATGTTGTACACCTTAAACTTACACAGTGCTGAAAGTCAGTTATGTCTCAATAAACCAGCAGGAAACAAAATAGATATATTTGCAAAGAAAAAACCATTTGAAGGAAATGAGTCAAAATTATTGTTGTATTTTTATCTGTATATTTAGATAATTCTCTTGCTTTTCACATATTTTCAAGTGATAAGACCACATTAGTTTTTAAATACAAAGTTGATACCGCTGACTGGGATCTGTAGCCGGCGGCTGCACGACCTTGGGCCAGTTTCTCAGCCCGGCTGTGAAGCTCAGCTTCTTCACTCTGTGAAGTGGGTGTGGTAATGTCTGCCTCGTAAAGGTTATTGTGAGTGTACTGTATGAGCTACTTCAGCTCCGAGTAGACATTTTACAATTTCCTCTCTCATCACTTCTTTCCCGTCATTAATAGGCTAGGATGAGCCTTTTGATAGGCTGTCCCTTCTCCTTTCTTGTTTCAGTAATTATGATTGATCCTTTCCCTCTTCATAAAAGGTAGTCTGTATTTAAGACAACTAGCTGAGAAAATTACAGTTAGCTGTGAAGAGGAGAGTATTTATTCCTATCACGGTAATGACTCCAGTTAGAACTTAACGTGGCTACTTTGACTTGGCTATATATCGTAGATTGGCCTGATATTTTTAACTTTATATTAAAGGATGGGGGAGAACTGAGACCAGGAGGGGCTTGTTGGGGGCCAAACCAGGCATTGAATGTTGTGAATGTATTATCTAAGTTGGAGGAAGAACAAAGAGCTGTTCGATTCCGGACTCCCAGGTCTCCTTACGTTGTTGAAATCATCCTCAGGAAAGAAAATAAGTAAACAAAACAAAACTAAAATACTGTGTACTGCTCTCTTGCTGCTGCAGAGATTCCATGCCTAATAACAAGTTGAGTGCCTACTATTAAATAGGGCTTAGGCATGGCAGTGATGTGGCAAGAACAACAGATATAAAATATTTACTAGCAAGCATATAATGTGTTATGTAATTAGATAGTGGCTTATATGGTGGACTCCATTATAGGATTTCAAGATGCAGAAAAGACCATTAATAACAAAGATGGGGGGACTTCCCTTGGGGTCTAGTGGTGAAGACTCCGCATTTCCAGTGCGGCTTGGGTTCCATTCCTGCTTGTGGAACTAAGGTCCCATATGCTGAGTAATGTGGCAAAAAACCCCTCCAAAACACTACTAAGACCAAAGATAGGGCATCTTGAAGGAGGTTTTACTCATACCAGGAGCTAAAGAATGACTAAAGATTAGATTCACTTTGTCCAGTAGAAATACATGTAAGCCATAGGTGTAATTTAAACTGCTCTGGTAGCCACATTTAAAAAGGTAAAAAAAGAAACAGGTGAGGAACTTCTCTTGTGGTCCAGTGGCTAAGACTCCACACACCCTATGCAGGGACCCTGGGTTCGATCCCCGGTCAGGGAACTAGATCCCACATGCTGTAACCAAAGACCCAATGCGGTCAAATAAATAAATGAATAAAATGAATATTAATAAAAATATTACAGAAAGAAACAGGTGACATTAATTTTAGTAATACTTTTTATTTAACCTTATACATCTGTTTCGTCGTGTTCTTGCCTGGAAAATCCCAGGGATGGGGGAGCCTGGTGGGCTGCTGTCTATGGGGTCACACAGAGTCGGACATGACTGAAGCGACTTAGCAGCAGCAGCAGCAGTCCAAGTAAAATGTTCAGTTTTTCCATTATCTTCACATAGCACATCTTGGAAGTCATGCACGTACTGTTCACGGGCAGCATGTCTCCAGTCAGACGGGCCACATTTCCAGTCCTGGGGAGCCACTTGTGGCCAGCGTGGCCTGCTGGGCAGAGCAGGGTTAGATCTGGGGAAAGTCAAGGGTTGGGGAGACAGCAATGGCAACCCACTCCAGTACTCTTGCCTGGAGAATCCCATGGGCGGAGGAGCCTGGTAGGCTGCAGTCGTGGGGTCGCTAAGAGTCGGACACGACTGAAGCGATTTAGCAGCAGCAGCAGCAGGGTGGGGAGGGCATTTCCAGCCGAGAAGGGGGGAGCTGGTGGTGGAGATGAACCTGGGAGATGATGCATGAGAGCAAAGAACCTTGGACATGGAGGACTCGGTGCTGGAACCCTGGCCCTGAGGGCGTCTGCAATGTCAGAGCAGTGGCTGGAGTGGCGTACAGGCCAGGGGCGAGGCAGGACGGGGAGGTGGACTCTGAGGTCGTGGAGGAGACGAGGAGGGGTAGCCTGACCGGGTGGAAGCTGAGGCAGTTCACAAGGGGTTGGAAGCTTCAGTTTTACCCTGAGGTGAGAGGGTGCCCTTGGAGAATTCGTAGCAGGTCAAATGATAAGGTTTGAGAACTGCCTCCCTGCCAGCAGGGCCAGGATAGAACTGGGCTGGTGGGAGGGCAGGGAGACCTTGGGAAGGCAGGCAGTGGAGGAGCTGACGGGTGACAACTAGAAAGGAGGGTGGAGTCATGAAGGACCCCAGGGCAGAAACTAGTCATTCTAAATTCAAGTGTGGTTTGCAGAAGCTGAACGAGGAGTGATAAATCTGAAGGAGACGAGGTTTGGGGTCAGGGGCCACAGCCCAGTCAACTCTAGTGACCCCAAGGTTCAGACCAAATAATTTGGAACTAGAGAGGAGAGAATAGCTGCTCACCGATGCTCTTTATGCCCATAGAACACAATCGAGTATTTTGATGTTTCATTCTGTGCATCTATTGCTTTAAGTAGGGACAAGTTCACTTACTCACAAGTTGTAAATATTGCCTTTTAAACATCCTGTTAGCTTTTACCTATGTCTTGTTCCTTTTATTTTTATTAACGACAGGTATTCGTTGAGACTATCCTCTGGTGATTAAATAGTTTTCCTTTCTTCCTCAATCCTTTTTTCCTTTTTTTTTTTTTTTTTTTTTTTTTTTTCTTTCTTTCTCGGGTGTAAATACTACTAATCTAAACATCTTGGGAAGTGGCTTCTGCATTGTCCATTGTTTCTTTAGAACAGATTCACTGAAGTCAGGTTGCTGGGTTGAGCGTCTTTATGCCTTGATTCACTGTGCTCTCCTCAGTGTTGTTCACGTGCTCTCTGGCAGCAAGGGTGAAACAGTCAAATCCTCTGTAATCTGACCAGCAGTAAACACCTTGTTGGGAAACCCACTCCAGTATTCTTGCCTGGAGAATCCCGTGGACAGAGGAGCCTGGCAGGCTGCTGTCCCTAGGATCGCACAGAGTCGAACTCCACTGAAGCGACTTAGCAGCAGCAGCGGCAGCAAACACCTTGTTAGAATTTGATCATTGATGTTAGGTAGTGGGGGTGCCACGGATAGAGCCAGAAGGATTGGGAGGAGACCCTAGCTAATAACAGCACAAGGTGAGTTTGCTGTGTTATGTGTTGAGTTTGCGCGGAGAGGAGGAGACGGTTGGATGGCCTCACCGACACGATGGACATGAGCTTGAGCAAGGTCCGGGAGTTGGTGATGGACAGGGAAGCCTGGCGTGCTGCAGTCCATGGGGTCACAAAGAGTTGGACACGACTGAGCGACTGAACTGAACCGTATTGAGTTTGAGAAAAAGGCAAGATCCAAATGGGACTATCGGGGAAATTGTTAGACGTGGGGTCTGGAGCTTAATGAGGGGTTAGGAGGCTGTGACATGGTTGTTTATCAGCATCATGATCTCCCAATTTCTGATGATGGTGGTGTCCCCACCCCAACCTGAAAATGGGGAAACTGAGGCTCCCAGAGGTGGACTCCTGCCCGTAAGGAGCAGGGCTGGGAGTCATAGGGCTGTACAGCTCGTGTCATGCTTTGGCTAGTTATCCTGCCTCAAAAGCGTATTTCATACCAGAGAATATATTTCCCCACCAGAATGAATGTTAACACGTAAACCAAAGCCCCTCAGTCTTCGCATGTCTCCCAGACACGCTGCTTTGAGTTTCGATGCCCTCTTCCTGGTCTGTTTGTACTGTATTGTTCTAGGCAGACCTTGAGGCCGTATTTGATATGAACATGACAGAAGATAAAAAGACTCGTCCCGTGTTTTCGTGTTCGCTGGCTTCTCCATGTCCTTGGCAGCCATCACAGGTGGTAAAATATTTCCTTGGACATTAGTGCCACATGGACACTCTGCAGCCAGCACGAAGCTGGGGCGTATAACTCCAGGCCCTTCAGGCAGTCCTGGGATGGCTTCTCTCCGGTGACCTTGTTTGAAGCCAAGTGATTTTGCCCTAATGCTCCCTTTCTTCATTTTTCATCAGTTGCTCCTATACCTGTAACTTCTGGAGTATAAAATGAACTTTGAACACATATATGTCACACAGATGCCACACCCCTGCTCCTCAGGCTGGAGATTCTCTGATGTGAGAAAGGTGGACCTAGGATGAAAGTCTGACAGCTCAGATGTTTTCTTTGAGATAACTGCAAAAGGCTGCCTTTGACCTTTTATTCTGGGAAGAGGGGTAATTGGTAGGTCCAGAGTATTTTGGATAAAACCTTTTATAAGTTTTATTTTGCATTTGCCCTTTTATTCTGGGAAGAAGGGTAATTGGTGGGTCCAGAGTATTTTAATGAAACCTTTTATAATTTTTATTTTGCTTGTAAATGCTTTATTTGCTGATGGACATACATAACTCCTCCTAGTTGTTTCGCGTACTAATCTTTAGTCTCCAAACTAAGTACTAGAGATAAAACTGTAGAGAACTGCTTATTGTCTTTAAAAAATTGACTTTCAAAATAGCAAATCGATTCAATTCGAAGTTTAAATTGATCTTTAAAAGAAGCAATATGTTACTCCACTGTAAAATTAAGCATAATGAAAGTATAAATGTAGTAAGCCACTATCTTGTTTTTAGGATTTTTAAAAAAATTTGGTTTCCCTTACTTTTTTTGAGTGTGTGTGTGTGTGTGTGGTGTGTGTGTGTGTGTGTGTGTGTGTGTCTGCCTGCTTGGCAGGGCTCTGTCTTCAGAGATTAATAAGGCACAAGCACGGAATTTGCAGTTTGCTGGGGGAGACAGACAAGTAAACGGCTGCATTTCCACGAGCGTGTTGGTGCCTGGGTGGGGTGCATGGAAATGTATGGGAGGCTGCAGGTGAAGAGGAGGCACTTCAGAAAGCCCCTTGGAGAGCCCAGCAGTGCTTCCTGAGGGCAGGCGGGGCTGAGGTGGGTCTGGAATTGTGAATGCAGAAGTTTCCCCGGTGGGCACGTTGGGGGTGAGGAGACTGCAGAAAAGAGGAGCTGGTGCAGAGGCGATGGCATGGCCACCCTGTGGCTGAGTGCAGTTTTTCACCCTGTGCTGTGGGTGGATGTTGGGAATCCAGGCAAGAGTTTTAAACAGAGGAGGAGCCAAATGCAGTATCTTCCCGCGGTGAATGGTCCAGGAGCCCCAGTCTCCCTGAGGTTTGAAACATGGATGCCTGGAGGGTGAGAGCTCCTCTCCTTTGAGATTACAGTCCTAGAGGATGTAGCCTGTGCTGCCGTTCCCTCCACGGGGAGAGCACCTGCCTTGAATTGAATTTACCGTGAGAAGGAAGCAGAGCGGAGAGATGGAGAGTGAAGAGAGCCCATGATACTGTGTGAACCCAGGAGCGCAGCCCCGTCTGCACCATCCCCACCCCGAGCTTCTCAGCTGTGGGAGCGCAGAACACTCTTTTTTTGCTCTAGCCAGCTTGAGTCCTATTTCTGGGCCTTGCCATGGGTAGAGCACACATTCATATGCCAGGAAGAGACTGGGAAATTCCAGCTCAAGGATGGATGGGTCAGTGTGTGTGTGTGTAGATATAATTTTTACATTTTTTAAGACCTGGGAGAATTTATGTACGTATAGGAGAAGGAAATAATAAAAGAGCAAAATTGAAGAAATAGTAGAGAGAAAGGGGCTAAAATGATGAAAGTTGTGATCTGCTGTGGGATCCAGAGGGTGGGTCAGAACAGGCTTGACACAGGGGCTCCTCTCTGTCTGAGGCTGCTCGGAAGAAGCAGGAACCAGTTGCAGAGTGACACGGTGGTGCCACTTGAACACGGTGGGACCTCTCGAACCATGGCCTCTGCTTTTTCTGTGAAGGTACGAGGGCAAGTCAAGTGATCCATCGAGTCCGTGATGCCATCCAGCCATCTCATCCTCGGTTGTCCCCTTCTTCTCCTGCCCCCAATCTCTCCCAACATCAAAGTCTTTTCCAATGAGTCAACTCTTCTCATGAGTCAACTCTTCCAATGAGTCAACTCTTCTCATTCAGCCTTTAAAAAGAAGTAAATCCTACATTTGCAACAACATGGATGGTTCTGGAGGATGCTGAGTGAAATGAGCCAGACAGAAAGACAGATGTTATATGATCTTATTTGTACATGGAATCTAAAATAGTGGTCTTCCTCAGTGACTCAATGGTAATGAATTTGCCTGCAATGCAGGAAACATGGAGATGTAGGTTCCATCCCTGAGTTGGGAAGATCCCCTAGAGGAGGAAATGGCAACCCACTGTAGTATTTTTGCCTGGAGAATCCCATGGCCAGAGAGCCTGGCAGGCTACAGTCCATGGGGATATCAAAAGAGCCAGACACGACTGGGTGACAAAATAATAACAACCTCTAAAACAGTCAAGCTCATACAAGGAGAGGGTGAATGGTGTTGGCCAGGGGCTGACGGGAGGAGGAAGTGGAGAGATGACGGTCAAAAGGGACAAAGGTTCAGTTCCAGAGAGTGAGTTCTGGAGAGCTAATGTACAGCATGGTGCCTCTACATAGAATTTGCCAAAGTAGAGATTTTTTTAAAAGATTATTTTGATTGGTGTATAGTTGCTTTACAATATTGTATTATTTTCAGCTGCATAGCAAAGTGAATCAGCTATATGTTTACATATATCCCCTCTTTTTTGGATTTCCTTCCCATTTAGGTCAACCTTCTCCTCCTGCCCCCAATCCCTCCCAGCATCAGAGTCTTTTCCAGTGAGTCAACTCTTCTCGTGAGTCAACTCTTCCAATGAGTCAACTCTTCTCATTCAGCCTTTAAAAAGAAGTAAATCCTATCATTTGCAACAACATGGATGGTTCTGGAGGATGTTGAGTGAAATGAGCCAGACAGAAAGACAGATGTTATATGATCTTATTTGTACAAAGAATCTAAAATAGTGGTCTTCCTCAGTGACTCAATGGTAATGAATTTTGCCTGCAATGCAGGAAACGTGGAGATGTAGGTTCCATCCCTGAGTCGGGAAGATCCCCTAGAGGAGGAAATGGCAACCCACTCTAGTATTTTTGCCTGGAGAATCCCATGGCCAGAGACCCTGGCAGGCTACAGTCCATGGGGATGTCAAAAGAGCCAGACATGACTGAGTGACAAAATAATAACAACCTCTAAAACAGTCAAGCTCATACAAGGAGAGGGTGAATGGTGTTGGCCAGAGGCTGACGGGAGGAGGAAGTGGAGAGATGACGGTCAAAAGGGACAAAGTTTCAGTTCCAGAGAGTGAGTTCTGGAGAGCTAATGTACAGCATGGTGCCTCTACATAGAATTTGCCAAAGTAGAGATTTTTTTAAAAGATTATTTTGATTGGTGTATAGTTGCTTTACAATATTGTATTATTTTCAGCTGCATAGCAAAGTGAATCAGCTATATGTTTACATATATCCCCTCTTTTTTGGATTTCCTTCCCATTTAGGTCATCAGAACATTGAGTAAAGTTGCCTGTGCTCTGTAGTAGGTTCTCATTGGTTATCTGTTTTATATATAATATTGTGTATATGTCATAGTAGTGTGTACATGTCAATCCCAATCTCCCAACTCATACCCCCTCTTTCCCTCTTTGGTATCCATATATTTGTTCTCTATGTCTGTGTGCTAGACAGTAGCTCTTATATTAAGTGTTCTTATCACACATGGA
The DNA here is from genome assembly GCA_006410675.1 of Oreotragus oreotragus. Classification (NCBI taxonomy): domain Eukaryota; kingdom Metazoa; phylum Chordata; class Mammalia; order Artiodactyla; family Bovidae; genus Oreotragus; species Oreotragus oreotragus. Next base: position 133,608 of record SJYX01003134.1, read on the forward strand.
ATAATAATGATAAAGGGGTATGGGGAGGCCAGGAAGGGGTCCATGGGAACAAGGCCCTTCTCTATCTTCTCCCTGCACCTAGCACAGTAAGTGGGATGGGCAGATGTTAAAAACATTGTTTGTATGTTGAAGGAATGAACAGTCACATGTAATAAAAGCTAATAGCATACAGGAGACCTTGACCACTGGTGCCTGGTAGAGTGTGCAGGCTTCCTGTAGGAGGAGACCTTTCAACCAAAAATTACTCTTAATTAAGGAGGAGAAGGGAGCTGTTCACAACACAGATCACCCCAAGCTCTCGAGGAAACTTGAGTTGTACTGGGAAACTGAGACTGTTTGAAAACTCAGACTGGTTTTCAAGGGAGATTTGATTTTTTACCACGTCTCTTGAGAGGAATTCGATGTGGTAAGCTGTAGGATTTTCATCTTCCATTAAAGCACAAATGCCAATAATTATAAATAGAAATGCTTTTTAAAATATGACCTTTTTTATGTACCTACCATGCTGTCATTTTGTTTTACAGTACATAAAAGCATTTTGTCCATTTCATTTTAAATGTTAAGCAACACCTCAGGGGTTGCTAAATGAGTCATTGAACTTGCTTTTTGCAGGGTCTGTAGCCACGAATATGGCACCTAATAGATCTTTTGATCAGTGATTATAAAAGAAAACATGTTAATAGCTGTTTGCAGTACATCAGCAGAGTGGAGGCATTTTTGCCGTAAAACCACGGAGTTATTCTCAGTTGTATTTGTTCTGTGACGTCACCCAAGATGGAGTTTATTTTGTGTCCTGCTGGGTGGAAAACCCACAGGCTTAGGTTGCAGGTAGATCTGGATTCAAATCCTGTCTCCAAGTTACCGTGTGGCCTTGGGAAACTTACCTTTGCTCTCTGAGCCTCAGTTTTCTTGCATACTGAAGGTGGGAAGTAACTTCCATATCTTCTCAAATATGTTACTGAGTCCAAGTTTGTACTGCTTGCTCCATGCTGTTCAGTCGCTAAGTCATGTCCAACTCTTTGCAACCCCATGGACGACAGCACACTAGGCTTCCCTGTCCTCCACTGTCTCCTGTGGTTTGCTCAAGTTCATGTCCGTTAAGTCAGTGACGCTAACCAACCATCTCATCCTCTTTCATCCTCCCCTTGTTGCATGACAGGTCAATAAATTAAGAGATGAGTTCTTTGGGCAAGGAGTGGTAGCATTATTAAGAAAGCTGGCCAGCTCAGAAGAGGATGGACTCCTGTCCCAAGAATCATCTTGCCTGAGTTAGAATTCAGGCTTCTTTTATGCTCAAAGAGAAGGGAGTAAAGTTCAACATTTCCTGGTTCCAGTCAGCCTCCAGAGGGCATGTGTTCATTTCTTCCTTCCTGCAGTTATTCACAGGTGGGCCTGGTCAAGATGTTTCCTGTGAGTAAACAAAGGTGTTTTAGCTTAATGCTCATTTCTTCAGAGGCAGAGTTTCCAGAGACGGGCCATTATGTATCATTTAAGCTTATAGACCACATCCCTTTAATGAGTAACAGTAATTAACTTGTAATAGAATACAAAGGTTCTTCCCTGTTATAGATATTACACTTAAAGCTTATAGTCCAGTGCCCCCAGACTCCCTTTTACTTTTCCTCTTCTCTTTAAGGTCATCAGCTCTGGCTGCAATCCTAGCCTTTTCCTCTGTTATTGTCTGGTGACAGGAAATGTGTGTTATAAAGGCATCTTGTCGCTATGCTCTCCCAGTGCCCTGAAAGAGATGGTCAGGCAGAGGAGTTCTGAGTTTTCTCCTGCTAAATAAGAGTCTGCCTTGTTCTGCTGCTCCTTTATTCATTTAAACAATTTCTGCCAAGTGCCTGTTCTGGGCCAGGCTCTTTACTGGGTTCTGGGTTACAGTGGGAACAGGGTACCCAGGTTGATTCTCAGAGGTGTGTCAGCTAGGGCTCCAGGTCGCTAGGCTGGGTATCTTCTGTTTCCTCTCCAGATCTATCTTCATCCCTCTCCACCTGTCCTGGAAGGCTGACCATATCACAGGTTCCCTTGCTGTCTGGCATCTGGCTGGACTCAGCCTCTGGCCCACTGGGGAGAGCTCAGAGGCAGAGAGATGTGTGAAGTTGGGGATCTGGACTCTTCTGGGCTGCCTTCACTACCCCCCCACCCCCAGAAAGCCAAGCTCTTTCTAAATTGTCTTTCTCTAACTTCTCCACTTTTAACCATCTGAGCCTCATCGCCTTTTGGGGTTTAGGGCCTTGAGTTACTGCACCATTCCTTGTGCTTTCTTTACATCTACGCTTTTGAATAAAACCTTTTCAAGTACCTCTTATTGATAGTTGAGTCATCTTGATTTGAAAAGGTCCCTCTGTTTTCTGCTGGGGTCTGACTCAGCTAAAAATAATAAACATCCACACTGGCTCTGATGTGCATTAAAAAAGAATTGCCCACAGTCAAAACATCCACTGGGTTTCTGTTCTGTATGAAATCCATGGTGATGTCTATTGAGGGTCGATTAATAGCTACAAGTTTCTCCACGTTGATCACATCCAAAAGGATTTTTTCTGGTATAAAATCTCTGATACTCCATGAGATATGTCATTTTTTGTTTGAAAAAGGTTTCCTGTGGTGATTACATTCATAAGACTGCTGTATGAATGCTGTGACGTTCATGAATGCTATGACATTTATGAAATGTGGCTTCTTACTCTAGGCTTCTTACTTTTGTGGTGTTCACTGGGCTTCTCACTCTAGAATGGATCCCTGTTTGGGGTAAGAGATGAGCTATCATTGATTCCCCCCACCCCCAGATTCATTACTTTCAGAGCAGATGTCGCCACTGGGAAGTCCAAAGAGTAGGAAGAAGTTTGAATTTTGGCTGGAAGCTCTCACCCAGTGATTATATTCAGGGTTTTAATCCAACATGGATGAGCCAGGGCAGAACCATCTTTCATCCTTGTTACAATCAGATGACTTCATCCAGGTATAATTTCCCTCTGATCTGCCACATCTGGTTTATGGTTCAAATTCACTCTAAGGTCGTCACATTGATGGGGGTTTATTTTTTGGAGAAGTAAGTGTGGAGGTTAAAACAGCTTGTTTTCCAACATCCTCACCTTGGTCTAGGTTTTCCTGTAACAGTCATCTCTGGGGGAGGGGGGGGGGATGAATTTTGGCTGGAAGCTCTCACCCAGTGATTATATTCAGGGTTTTAATCCAACATGGATGAGCCAGGGCAGAACCATCTTTCATCCTTGTTACAATCAGATGACTTCATCCAGGTATAATTTCCCTCTGATCTGCCACATCTGGTTTATGGTTCAAATTCACTCTAAGGTCGTCACATTGATGGGGGTTTATTTTTTGGAGAAGTAAGTGTGGAGGTTAAAACAGCTTGTTTTCCAACATCCTCACCTTGGTCTAGGTTTTCCTGTAACAGTCATCTCGGGGGGGGGGGGCGGAAAGCTCACCTGTTCCCCTATTGTCAGTTTGCCAGATCATTATCTTTCCAAAAAATGTCATAAGCTGTTCTTTGTGAGTCTTTTCACGTTATGAAGGAATAGACACATCTTAAATGTTTTGCCATGAGGTTGGCTCCTTAGGTGCAGCCTACTCTTTATATTACAGAAATCTCTAACAGAGGTCTTTTCCATCTCAAGTTCTGGGAGGCAACCTGCCGGTTAGCACCTACCTGGCGTTTCTCACTTCCTTGGTGCATAGCTCCCCTCCTTGTTTCAACTTACAGATCTCAGCTGGTTTGCTGTCTTTTTGTTTTGGCTCTTGACTTGTGCAATCTTAGATCCCGATTAGGGCTCGATCCTATGCCCTCTGCAGTGAAAGTTCAGAGTCCTAACCACTGGATCACCAGGGAAGTCCTTCATTTGCTCTCGTAATACCCTCTGGAGAGTAGGATCTGTAACTCCCCACCATCGTGTCCCTGTGGTCAGTTGCCTGTGTGCTTCCTGCTGCCCCAAGTAAAATTCATAGCCCCTTTTGTGAATGATCCTCTTCCCTTCTACTTGAACCTTTCAAAATCTTTTTCTTGGGAAAAAGCAGAGAAGGTGGATTATTCTGTAACTTATTCATTTTCATTTATCTTGCAGTTCTTTCTGTGTTAGCTCCCATTTCTTATTAATGGTGATGGGGTGTTTCATAGTATTGTTATGTCACAATTTATTCAATCACTTGCTTGTGGTATCTCAATCATTTAATTTTAAAAAATAAGCTTTTAAGGATTTGGAAGTTTAAGCCATTTTGAAAGGGAAAACTAGCATTTGTTTAAAATAGAAAATTACTGCTCCTCAAAATAAAAAATGTTCAAGAGTGGATTTTGATAAGATGGACATACTTCTTTAATGGATAAATCGAAACTTCTGAAAAGAAAAAGACCAAAGTCTGTCTGACTATATATTTCTATGACTGGATAATGATCAAATGTTCAGTACACCAAAAAAATTAATTAATGAAATTAAATGGGACAAGACATGATTGTTGCTGTCTGGGGAAAGAAAGGTAATTATATACTTTCTCCACCCAAACGAAAGGTCAGGCTGTCCTACTCTGTGAAGCTGTCACATGGGCCATTAGCCATTAAGCCAGGAAAGTTCTGCCTTCTGTGTTTTGATCCATTCAATAGCTGTTCTGAGCAACCGGCACCTTCCTCTGTCACGTCCTGCACACACTGTGCAGGGAACAGACCCCAGAAGGGTACAAACCAACAGAGCGGGTGAGTCCTTTATGAGCGAAGATGCTAAATCTGAAAAACATGGTCCTTTTATCACTTCGGATCTGTAGTTTCTACCTCTTGTCAGGTGCCTGAAAAGCTGCCTGAAGCAAAACTTGTCGACTGAAAGAGTCCTTGGAGGTGGGTGTAAGTGGAACTGGTCCTCCCTTCCTGACACCAATAGAAGCTCAGGTGCTCAGGTATCTTCAGGAGGTGGTCTGGACTCCAGCTCATCCAGGTAGCTGGGTCAGCAGGCAGTGTACCCGAGACAGTCTGCATCACATCTCATTTACTCGTCTATTCTTTTTGCAAGTTTCTCTTTTTTAACAACTTCGTTGTTATTGTTTAGTCAGCAAGTCATATCCGACTCTTTGCAACTCCATGGACTGTAGGCTCCTCTGTTCCTGTGATTTCCCAAGCAGGAACATTGGAGTGGGTTGCCATTTCCTTCTCCAGAGGATCTTCCCCACCGAGGGATTGAACCCGCATCTCCTGCATTGACTAGCAGATTCTTTATCTTGGGCCATCAGGGAAGCCAGCTTCAACAACTTTATCAGATATAATTCACATACCATAAAATTCACCCATTTTAAGCGGGTCACTGATTTTTGGTCATTTTGCTGAGATGTGCAATGAGCTGTTTTACTCCTAACACTTGTGACACCAGATATGTGAGTTTTTTCTCCACACCAACCAGTTCTCCAACTCACTGGACACCAGCAGGGAGTCCAACAAATCAATTCAGTTCGTAGGAATTTGTACAGACCCACAGATGCCAGGGTTCAGTCCCACAGATGGTCCTCAAGTAGGATTCCAGTCTCAAATCTCAGATTGTCACCTATACTTCTGACTAAGGAGCTATACACTGGGGCTTCCTGCAAACAACCCCCACCCCAGGTGTGATGATTCAATAGAAGGATTCAGAGAACTCAGGAAAATACTGTGACTGGTTTATGGTAAAGGGAGCAACTCAGGAGCACTGTGGGCATGGGGGACAAGGTATGGGAGGGGGTGCTGAGCTCCCACCCTCTCTCTGGGCACATCGCTCTCCCAGCACTTTGGTGTGTTCACCAATGGAAGCTCCCTGAGCCCTGACATTTAGGATTTTATGGAAGATCCATGACATGGTTGTGATTGAGTAAATCATTGGCCATTGGTGATTAACTCACTCTTCAGCTCCTCTCTCCTCCCTGGAGGTCAGACCAACCCTCTAATCACTCCAAGACCTCTTTGGCCACCAGTCCCCTTCCTGAAACCATCTAGGGCCCCCACCATGAGCCATNGTGATTAACTCACTCTTCAGCTCCTCTCTCCTCCCTGGAGGTCAGACCAACCCTCTAATCACTCCAAGACCTCTTTGGCCACCAGTCCCCTTCCTGAAACCATCTAGGGCCCCCACCATGAGCCATTTGTTAACATGCAAAGACCACTCTTCACCCCAGGAACTCCAAGGGTTTTAGGGGTCATGTGCCAGGAACCAGAGACAAAGACCAAATATTGATCTCTTATATCCCATCCAGTAACCCCATAGTCCAGTGTTAGGGCATATCCGTCACCCCCAGTGAGATCTCTTGTGTCTTTTATGGTTAATCCTCATTCCTAGTCCCAATTCCAGGCAACCACGGGTCTTTCTGTCTCTATGGATTTACCTTGTCTAGATATTTTGTATTAATGGAGTAATGCAAAATCTCTGTTTTGTCTGGCTTCTTTCACTTGGCATAATATTTTTGAGGTTGTCCATGTTAGAAATGTAGTTCATCCCTTTTTTTGGCTAATATTTCATTGTATGGATGGGTCACATTTTTGCTTATTCCTTTACCAGTTGATGGATATTTGCATTTTTCCACTTGGGGGCTATACTGAAGAATGCTGCTGGAACATTTGCATGAATAACTTATTTACTTTTAATAATAATAATCTGTGTATGGAGGAGGAAAGTTTCAAAATGGAAGTGATATGTAGCCCATGATTCTCTGATTTTTACTTCAGGCTACTGTTTTAAGAGTTAAGGTGCTGTTTGCGTATATTTCTATGTGATTCATAATACACATCTACTTGGTTAGTTCTGAGGACCATGGCCCAGAAAATTAGAAGCTGGCCCCGCACGGTATTGTGAAACCAAGGACAAGACTAGGGATGAGAGACAAGCAGTTTAGCAAACTAGCTTATGTAAGCCCTGAATGCTAGAAACAAAGGACTAGGGAAGCGCACTGTGAAAGTGAAGTCACTCAGTCGTGTCCGACTCTTAGCGACCCCATGGACTGCAGCCTACCAGGCTCCTCCGTCCATGGGATTTTCCAGGCAAGGGTACTGCAGTGGGGTGCCATTGCCTTCTCCAGGGAAGCGCACTGTAGCATGGCCTAAAATGAAGTCTCTTTCCTAGCCTGTATACGTGTGTTTTCGCATAAGGTCTTTTAAGGATGTTTCAGAAGCTTAGAATGAATGTGCTGAGTTACCTGAAAATGTGTTATTGTTGTTCAGGCACTAAGTCATGTCTGATTCTTTTGTGACCCCATGAACTGTAGCCCACCAGGCTCCTCTGTCCATGGGATTTCCCAGGCAAGAATTCTGGAGTGGGTTGCCCTTTCTTTCTCCAGGGTATCTTCTTGACCTCGGGATGAAACCCGCATCTCTTGCATCGTAGGTGGATAAGTCCAGAAATGTGTTGAGTTACATGGAAATTATCAGGTAATATATAATATAAATATATATATATAATATTTATTTATTTGGCTCCCCAGGTCTTAGTTGTGACATGCAGGATCTTTAGTTGCGGCTTGAGAACTCTTGGCATATGGGATCCAGTTCCCCAACCAGGGATGGAACACACGCTCCCTGCTTGGGGAGCTTGGAGCCCCAGCCACTGGACCCCCAGGGAAGCCCCTATCAAGTATATCTTAACAGAAGGACAAGAATCCAGGAAGCCAGCAAGATTGAGTGGATTCTGCAGACAAAGACTACAAAAGTACTGGGGACAGGGCTGGAGGGTGGATGGGGAGTGGACAGTGCCTGATTTTGGAAACAGCTCCCAAGTGTCTGGTGTAGGACCTCTTCCTCACCTCCCACCATCCACACAGCTAATGGCCTCCTCCCAGCTCCCAGGTGGGAGTTTTATCCAAGCCTGAGCACATGCACTCACCATAGTAATGGGCTTAGAGATGGGCATATGATTCAATTTAGTTGGTCTGAAGTTTTTCATTTCTGGGTGGTGGGGCATGAGTAGAGAGAGGATTGCGACAGAGAAACTGGTTTTCTACTGGAGTCAGTGATCTGATAGAAGTCCAGTGCGACTGGGTCCACATTGTCGGGGGGAAAACGATTGTCCAAGAAAGAAGCCAAAGAAGAGGAAATTAATCTCCTGAGACAAAGATTTTTGATGGTACTTCTTCAGTCCCTGGCAGGGCCGAATGTTAATAAATTCCTCCCTCTTTTTTTTTTTTTTTTTTAAAATAAGCCAGTTGGAGATGGGGTTTTGTTGTCTGCAATTCAAAGAGTCTTGACTCTTCTCTTGCTTGGAATACATCAAGGTCATCAGAATTCAACTTAAAAACATGAGAGTGACAAGCTGCCTCTTGTTCCTAAGTGAGCTGGAGCAGATTCTTACCTGTTCGAGAGTTTCTGGCTGAGCCTTAGGCAGGGAGCGGGTTGTTTGTTTTTTCCCTGAATCATTGCTTCCTTCTCTCTTCCTCTGCTGGGAGGTGATCTCAGTCTGGAAGGGAAACCAGAGCAATTTCAAGTCTACTTGATGAAGACTTCCTTACCCACTCGGCGGCACTGATAAGAACAAGAGCCACTCCTGTGACACAGATGAGGAGACCGAGACTTGGGATGGCTAGATGCTTGGGTCAGGGAGACACAGTGAGATCAGCCTGCCCAGGGATGTCTGTTCCTTTCCCTGCAATGCCTTTCACTGTGAGAGGGGATCCAGCCCTGGCTCGTCCAGGGCACTCTCTTCACCTACCTGCTAGCCTTCCTGAGGACATGACCTCCCCTGCACCTGGCACGCAGTACGTGGTCCACACTGAACCCCGATCAAGTACTTGTGATGGCAAAAGAGAAGACTCGGACGTGAAGAAGAGAACGTAGACTTCGAGACGAGTACCCATGTTATGTGCTGAGTGAGATATTTGAAGCCTAACATCTTCTTTGTCTTTAATTAATTTTTAAAATTTATTTTTGGCTGTGCTGGGTCTTCATTGCTATGCAGGTTTTTCTCTAGTTGTGGTGGGTGGGCTTCTCATTGCGGTGGATTCTCTTGTTTCGGAGCACGAGCTCTAGGGGACAGAGCTCGGTAGTTGCAGTTCCTGGGCTCTAGGGCACAGGATTAATAGTTGTAGCACACGGACTTTGTGGCTCAGAGGCATGTGGGATCTTCCCAGACCGGGGATGGAACCCATGTCTTCTGCATTGGCAGGCTGATTAAAAAATAAAATAAAAACCACTGAGCCACCAGGGAAGCCTTGAAGCCTAACATCTGAAAAGAATTAAGCAACTGTGAAACTGGTGGCGACTAAATCACCTGGGGATTTTAGGTCAGTTATCAGTTAAAGAAGATGAGTCTGATTCTGACAGGGAAATGCATAGGAATGATGACCATATACTGAGCAGGGGCTTTGCACTTTTTATCTGTGATGCTCAGCATTCTCCTGAAGCTAGTAATCATTCCCATGCCACAGACTGGGAAATGTGGGCTCAGGGGGGTGATCAACCAGCTTTGATGGCGTTCTGATCCCAATCCCAAAACATCGTGTTGGAGCTTTAAAAAAAGCCCTGTAACTGAGCTGCAATTACTGCCAATTAAATCACATTCTTTGAAGAATACAATCTATATCAGAATCTTTTAAGTTTGCAGCTGCCTCCACATTTGAGGACCGCTGCTCTTAAGTGCTTCTGGTTCTCCTGGAACAAGTGATGCTGGTTCTAGAAGCATTTCCAGTGTGGTGTGTCACTCACTCCCTTCTTTGTGACCCTTTGATCTTTAGAGGAAGTCAGATCAAGCACTTCTGGTCTGATGCTATGTGGAGACTACAAGGATGCTAACCTAACACAATCTGGGTTTTCTGGGCAACCTCGTCCTTTGTCAGGGGATGGCAGGCAGGTAGATCTCCAGCATCTAGATCTCTGACTGGCAGGCAGAGAGCTGAGTGTCTGGAGAGGAACCAGGAAGGTCTGGATGCCTAGTGGGGACAAAATTGAAATTGCATGTGGTCATGGTGCTTGGAGAAATGAGAAGGATTCCCTTGGAGAGGGAAACCCTTTACTAAACTTTCTCTTTCAAAAGTATGCCTTGCTTGCTTCTCAGCCCGTTTTTATCCATTTGAGAATTGTCTAGTGGGACTTGGAGTTGATGGAATCATCTCAGTGGTGGGTGACTCAGAGGGTAGACTGTCTGCCGGGTGATTCATGCTCAAGTCTTCAAAACTGATAACTCACCTGCTTGCTTCATTTCATCTTGCGCAGTGGCTGCTGTGTGGATTGGCCAACTGGGCCAGGAGAAGGGAAATGGAAGATGATTTCTGAAGAAGGAAAACTGAAGATGACTTCATCTTATTATGACCCCTTTTGACTTCCCGAGGCTTTTCCTTTGGGTTTATGCGATGGGATAAATGTGCTTGCTTTGTCAAGAAGCCACCTAAACCGTGACTTTCAGCTGTGGAAATTGTTCTAGTCTCAGCTGTGGGTGGCCTCTCAGACCTGCAGCAGCAGTAGCAACTCGGCACCTGATAGAAATGCAGAGTCCCAGGCCCCCTCCCAGCCCTGTAATTCAGAATCTGCATCTCCACAAGATTTTGAGATCTTCCAGGGAATCCTGGGTGTGCATTTCTATTCGAGAAGCCTCCATAGGGTGAGACCAGAATATAGTAAAGTGACCCATTAATGTCCTTTAATAATAATAATATCAGTAGGAATAACATCAAGGGACCCCAGGGACTGTGCTAATAAGTCTTTGATGTATTATTTCATTGAAACTTCTCAACAACACAGGATGGAGGTACTATCCAGTGTTGTTGAGATAAAAAGGGAGGTACTTCCCTTTTTTTCTGGCAAGGAAACAGAAATGCACATGTGGGTGAGAGGCAGTGAGAGGCAGGGCCCCGGACCCAGCTCACATCTCATCTGCCTCTAAAGTTCCTGACTATGAGCTCTACGCTACGATGCTAGTCTGTGTGAATGAATGAAAGATGCAGTCACAAGTTGCTTCCATGTGTTCATTTGCTCCTCAGATGTTTTCTGAGTTCCGGCTTCAGAGCTGGCATGGAGTGGGCTTGGAGGGAGATAGGATGGAGCCTGCCTCCTCATGCACCCCCAGTTCAGAAGGGTAATGGGAAGAGGAAGGGGGGAGCAGAGGCATGAATAAATAGCCAAATCCCGACGGGCATCACGACTTCATGTCCTGGGCCAACCTTGAGGGGGAATTCAGCATTTTGCTGTCCTCCTCCAAGGGAAACCCATTGCTCCAAGCACCATAACCACATGCACATTCAATTTTGTCCCCAGTAGGCATCCAGACCTTCCTGTTCCTTCTGCAGACACTCAGCTCTCCGCCTGCTAGTCAGAAATCTAGGTGCTGAAGATCTAGCTGCCCACCAACCCTTGACAAAGGCACGTCTTTCCTGTGGAACTAGGCTGCCCAGAAAACCCAGATTGTGTTAGCATCCTTGTAGTCTCTACACAGCATCAGATCAGAAGTGCTCGATTCGGCTTCCTCTAAAGATCAGTGGGTCACAAAGAAAGGGATGAGTGACACACCAGACTGGAAATGTTGATTTTGCTGTCTAGTTTTCTACTTCCTTTTTATATCTTAATTAGAAGCATTTCTGTGGCGTTCTGCTTGCCTTATCCTCAGTGGAACAGAAGGGCAGATCACAAGTTCCCTTGAATCACCTCCTCTAGTGGTTTTTGCTTTCACTTCTAGCTAGTTCTTTTGCACATCACATCTTACGTGTAAACCCAATATGTGAACCAGATCCTGGGAAAGCGTGACTCCCTGGGCTTGGAGCCCTTCCCTTTTCTCAATCTCTTCCCCTCTTTTCTCCCCTTCCACCACCTGCCTCCCCGTCTTGCTTTGCCCCCACCCCCATGGGCCTCTGTATGTGTCAGGATGATATTGCTTACAAATGACAGTAGCTCGGTAACAGAAAGTCCAGGCGCAGGACTAGCTTCAGGCATAGCTGGAGGCAGGCACTCAAATGAGAACAGCAGGCATTCTGTCTCTTTGGTCTGCCTTCTGCTTTCTCTGATGTTGGCTTCATCCTCAGATGCCACTCCTGCCGCCTGGGGTAACTTGGTACCCAGTGATCCACGGGAAGGAGTACGGCTCTTTCTCGGTAGTTCAAGGACTGAGATTCTCCCTGGGCTGCCTTGGGTCAGAGACATGGCTACTGTGCCCAAGACATGGAGGATTCATGAGCCAGGCACCTTCCTGGTGGCTGGTGTTGATGGGGTCCATGTCACCTGATCCACAGTCCCAAGGCAGCGGTCACCTGGGACCACCATGGACAAGGGAAAAGGCTAAAAACCTCCCGTCACATCCAGCTCTGCCAACTGCAGGATGCATGACCGAAGTCTAGAGACTTCAGTGAGAGGGTTGTTCATGCCCACACCAGCCTAGAGCCATGCCAAGTCCCAGGCTCTCCTGAATTTCAGCTCAGAGTTTCCTCTATTGACGCCCCCAGTGTTTTCAGAGAGGGGCAAACCATTTTCTTTCCTGATAAACAGAGTCCTTCAAAGCACTTCTTGTGGCGTTCACCCTAAAGGACCATCAGTGATCTTGCTCTTGCGTGCCCGCTGATGACAAGTTGGAAGGTGCGAGCCTCTTAGAATCCAGCAGTAACGGCATGAGCGGAACAAACACGGGGCAGGACTCTTTCCCTCTTGTAATTAGAAATGCGGAAAGAATCTTTCCTTCTTCTTTGTTTCTCAGTATCTATCATTAAGGTGAGACAAGTGCTCTATAACATTCAGGGAAACGAGCCAGTTATTCAGGTATTTCATGGAAAATGTGTTTCTTTGGCTTGAGCAACTCACCTCCTTAGGTGCTTCCCACTTCCATTCAACTGCCACCTCTGGCGGTAGACAGGCTTTCTGTGTTGCCTGATGAAAACATGGCAAAAAGGAGAATGTGTAAGGATTTTTCTGTGTAGTCATTATTAATACTTCTGGTAGAAAGTACAGAGTTCTCTACTGGGGCTGAGAGCTGCTGAAGCCCATCCATAGCCACAGGCCATGTGCTGCATCACACGGTGGGTCCGTGGGCAACACGTGAACTGAGGAGCCTGGCTGGCTGAGTCCTAGCTCTGCTCCCCAAATTCTGAGCAGCCCAGGTCTGGATGATTAACTTCTCCCATGATCCTATTAAAAAGATTCCATTCAATAGTGCTTATTATCTCACAGAGTTTTCATGAGAATTCAGTGAGTTACTATATCTAAGTGTTTAGTCCAATATCTGGCACATAATTATACCAGGTAATGAGTTTTACTATTATTGTTATTTGCTGAATTTGGCTCTCAGATAAGTGTTTTTATGTGAGAAAGGTTGAGTTCCTCATTTAAAGGGTTTGCCTGTATTCTGCATTTTGTCAGAAAACAACAGGTACAAAGTTCCTGGGGCTGGAATGAATACAGTGAGTTTGAGTCCAACTGAGGGGTGAGTATGGGCGGGGGCTGGGGAGAGGGTTGGGGGCTTACTGGAGGGAATCAGTTGTTAGGACTTTTTAGGGCATGGTGCTTGTTCAGTGGCATCTGACTCTTTGCAACTCCCAGGACTGCAGCACACCAGGCTTCCCTGACCTTCACTATCTTGGGAGTTTGCTTAAACTCATGTTCATTGAGTTGATGAGGTCTTCCAGCCATCTCATCCTCTGTCACCCCCTTTTCCTCTTGCCCTCAACCTTTCCCATCAGAATCTTTTCCAGTGAGTCAGCTCTTCACATCAAGTGGCCAAAGTACTGGAGCTTCAGCTTCTGACTAGTCCTTCTAGTGAATATTCAGGGTTGATTTCCTTCAGGATTGACTGGTCTGATCTCCTTGTAGGGCAGGATAAGGAAGTGGAATTTTATTCAAGACCACTGAAGAGTTTTGAGCAGAAATGTGATATTATCTGGTTGGATCTTTACATGATTGCCCTGGCTGCTGTGTGAAGACTGGATTTTAGTGGAGGTGAGGGTGGGTAAATGTTTTCATCCACGGAGGCTTGGGTGTGTTGTAGCCCCCAGTCCTATAAAAAGGCATCAGGATTAAGCTCAAAAGTTCAACTTAAATAAGGACCACAGGAGATGATTTCTAGGGGTGTTGGGAGTAAACCCTTGGTGATTCTGCCTTGGCGATAAGGGGTGAAACTGAACACAACAGACGAATGAAGATAGAATGTGCTTTTATTTCCAAGCATTAAGCATATTTTGAACCTGACTGTCCCACTGCTTAAAATGCACAGTGGGTTCCTGTATGAAATCTGGGGAAGTGGTTGTGGAGGAGAGAGTGATAGCCTGACATCCAGGGTCATTCACCCCAGAAATGGATGCACCCCCACGGGTACCCACAGACTTTGGAAGAGTATAGCAAGTAAAATGATGGCCTGTCTTCTTGGTTTTTATGACAATTCAACGGAGGCTCTGGAGAAGGCAATGGTACCCCACTCCAGCACTCTTGCCTGGAAAATCCTATGGACGGAGGAGCCTGGAAGGCTGCAGTCCATGGGGTCGCTGAGGGTTGGACACAACTGAGCAACTTCATGTTCACTTTTCACTTTCATGCATTGGAGAAGGAAATGGCAACCCACTCCAGTGTTCTTGCCTGGAGAATCCCAGGGACGGGGGAGCCTGGTGGGCTGCCGTCTATGGGGTTGCACAGAGTCGGACACGACTGAAGTGACTTAGCAGCAGTAACGGAGGCTCTGTTATGAATGTCTGGACTTGTGTTTGTAGAAATAGTCCTTTAAGCCTCTCTCTATGGTAGCACATGCCTCTGCTTTTCACTTTCATGCATTGGAGAGGGAAATGGCAACCCACTCCAGTGTTCTTGCCTGGAGAATCCCAGGGACGGGGGAGTCTGGTGGGCTGCCATCTATGGGGTCGTACAGAGTCCGACACGACTGAAGTGGCTCAGCAGCAGCAGCCTCTGGGGTCATTAGGCCATTGTTCAACACTGCTGTTTCCAGAGAGGCACTAGGCTGTCTGGGTTGAACTTGGGGGTGTGGGTGGACACCCCGAGGTTGAAGCTCCATTTTTCCATTTGTAGCCGAGTTTCTGTAGACGTCTTTATTTCCCTGAGTTTCAGATGCCTCCTCTGTAAAATATGGATGAGCCTCATGTTTGCCTCAAGGGGTTACGCAGAGATCAAAGGATGAAGTGCCCGTAAGGAACTTAGCACAGTTCCTGCCATGGGGTCAGCACTGCATGTGGATGTGTATTTTTGACTGAGCATTGTGCTCATGTGAAAGTGCTCTGTGTCCCTGCTATTTAAAAGGTGGTCCCCAGACCAGCAGCCATACCNGATGTTGGGGGGAGGGGTGGGAGGGAAGCTCAAGAGAGAGGATGTATGTATACTTAGAGGCGATTCACATCATTGTACAGCAGAAACTAACACAGCATTGTATAGCAATTATACTCCAATTAAAAATAAGTTTAAAAATAAAGGATTAAAAAAAAAAAAGAAATTCAGAACCTTTGGCTTCACTCCCAATCTGTTGAATTAGCTTTAGTGCTTGAGCAAGATTCCGAGTGATTCCAGCAGATGCTTCTGTTCAGAAACACTGCTCTGGGCTAAAATGTACATAGAAAGGGCAGCTGGATCTGTTTTGATTATGGAAAACTGTTGGCAGCATTATGTTGGTGCAAAAAGACATCAGCCTCATGGCACAAGATATACAGAGACCCTGAAGTAGCTGGGCATTCTTGGGGAGTCATGTTTGGGACAGAGGTTCTTCATTTGTAAAGTGACTCATCTATGTCAGAGACTTGTTGACAGTATAAGTGAAATAATGTGAAAGCTAATATAAAAGAGGGCAAAGTACGTTATTTTTATCTTGTTTACATAGAAAAAGGACATCATAATCCCTAGAGCTGTCAATACCATTTTCAAAGAATTCGATTCCTCATTTTCCACATCAATTTTCCGGGAGACAGTGGACAATACCTATTATTTGGTGTCTCGATTAAAATAATGCAGAGTGACAGTGGCCCAGGAATTTCAGCCTGATATTTTTGGAAACTAAATGGGAGAGTTTTGTAGTTCGGCTAAAAAGCATTGCCCTAGAAAAGGCCAGCAGTGCTGTCAATGGGGATGTTTATGCTATTGACAAAATAGTCACGGAATTGCAGTAGGCGGCCATGAGCAGAAGCCAGCGGGATGCTTCCGGGTGGTGCGGTTCAATGTGACACACGTTTATCAGCCACAAAAGCCTTTTTTTTATTATTTCCAAACATCACAACCAAAGCGAGAAACAAATCCTATTGTTCACATTAGCACAGATTAAGTACAGAAAGCCTCAGTATATTACAGCACAAGAAAAATACACAGCTGTATACCGAAGACACAGCATAATGTAAGAATTCGTGGGAGAGGGGAACATGGGGACAACCAGAAATTACAGTCTGAAGTCCTCTGGGGAGGAAGAGGGTCTGACAGATGCTCGCCGCACACACCTGTGGACAGAGCTCATCAGCAAGGCTCACCCTGTGTTCACAGGGGTGAATCTCTTTACTTGATTCAGTATAGACTTTGACAACAGGGTCACCCAACTTTAACACCATGTCAAACGAAAGGAACGGTGAACCAGAAACCGTCCTCCTTCATACATCATCACATCACAGAGAAAACCCGTGACAGAGACACAGTTCTTATGAGCAAAACAGCTTTCAAGAAAGTCACAGGCAGCTCAGAGTTTAACTCCCTGAAACTACAGTCCAGCAATTTCTTGAGACACATGCCCTCCCACCCACAATTCCCTCTCTTGTTTTAAAGACAGAAAAGAAACCACAGGAAAAATTTGCCTTTTTAAAATAGGGAAATATATACCTTAAAATAGCAAGGCATCAAAATACTTTGTACATGGGTATGTTCTGATTTTCCAAAGCACTTTACCACTCTTTCATTACTTTTGAAAGATGCCCTGTGTTGAATGCAAACAAACCCAACAACAACAGAAACAACCATAATAGTACAAAATGGAATAACACAACAGCAATAACAAAAATAGAAGGGGGTTCCACTCCCATGCTATTTCTGTCGGGGGGTGGGGGGTGGCGGTGGAGTCAAGCAGAGGGGCAAACAGCATAGCATTACTTCTTCCGCAAAGAGGTCATTGTTTTTAGGAAGTTGTTTTACCATAAATAGAGTAATAGACTAGGAGTTTAGTCTCTTATGAAATGAGAGTAAAGCCATTCGAGCTAGGGGTTGGTAGCTGTTAACAGGTTTGCTTGGGGGAGATTCCAGCTACCCTTACTGTTATGGCAAATCCTTGAGTCTGTCTGACCTGAAGCATGAAGGAGTGGGTGGGAAGCAGGGCTCAGGCAGCGGTCCAAGACTCTGGGTGCATGGAAATGAATGCAGAAAGCACTCAGAGCAGCCTCCATGGATTCCCCCCAGGGACTATTTGAGGAATCAGAGCTTGTGACTTACCCACGTAGGCATCCTTTCACAGAGCCTGTTATATACTGTTTCCCCCTTTCAACCAAAGGCTCTCTGCAAGCTTAAAAACAAAAAGACACCTAGGATCATGACTGGTAACACTTTTTTGTGTCTTATAAGTAGTTATCTGCCTTGATGCTAAACACCTGGGCCAGCTGGAGGGTGGAAAGTGACCAGACTGAGAACCCTTGCCACGGCCCCACGTCTTATCCCAAGTTCATGCCGTTGCAGCTGCAGAGGATCTCCTTGAAGGTGTTGCGCAGCTCCAGGCTCCGGAAAGCGTAGATGAGCGGGTCGATGACGGAGTTACACATGATGAGGACCAGGTAGGTATTGAAGTGGGCGGTGTAGCAGATGCAGTAGGGGTTGGTGGGGCAGGTTATTATGAGGACGAGGTGGAGGAAGAAGGGGGCCCAGCAGAAGATGAAGACCCCCAGCAGGATGGTGATGGTGACCGCCCCCTTCATGCAGGAGTGCTGCTGCGGGGCCGCTCCATCAGCGGGTGGCAGCGCAGCGATGCGCTTGACGTGCAGCCGGGCGAAGAGGAACATGTGCACGTAGAGGGTGCCCATGAGAAGCAGCATGGCAAGGAACAGGGTGACCAGGCACACGATGACTGTCTTGCTCTCTGAGTAGACGATGAACACCACACCGCAGATGCCGCAGCCCAGCCAGATGGCCACGATCAGGGCCAGTGCCTTCCTCACGGTCATGATGCTGTGGTAGCGGAGTGCATAGAAGATGGTGACGTACCTGTCGACCGCAATGGCCAGGAGGTTGCAGATGGAGGCCACCAGGGAGATGCAGATCATGGAGTCAAAGGCGTTGTCCATGTGCTGGATGAACTGGTCCTCCAGCGTCAGGTAGTCGCTGTTGACCACGGCGATCATGATGGTCTCCAGGGCGTTGGACACGCTCACCAGCATGTCGGCCACGGCCAGGCTGCAGAGGAAGAAGTACATGGGGGAGTGCAGGTTGCCGTTCCTGACCACGGCCAGGATGACCAGGATGTTTTCCAGCAGGCTGATGATGCCCAGGGCCAGGAAGACCTCGGGCTTGATGAAGACCTGCTCACAGAAGCGGCTGCTGCTCTGGTTGCTGAAGGAATGGGCAGCGATGTGCTCTGAGCTGTTAGGCGGCATTGGCTGAGCCGAGTGCAGACAGCACGAAGCATTCATCGCTCACAGACAGCTGGCTGATCGGAGCAGGGGCTCCGCAGGGGCCCGAGGCTGTGGCTGCTGCTGTGGCTGCTGCTTTCAGAAAAGAAAAGAAATCTCCCCGCTGATCCTGGTTTTAGATGCTTGTCCAGTGTTAGATTTTGTTCTTCCCCAGAATAAAAGGATGGAGAGAGGGAGAGAAAGACAGGTCGGGAGAGAGAGAGAATGAGAGACAGAGGAAAAAGTCAGCTTGGATTCCTACAGAAAACTTCCCTGTGCTTCTCCAGGACGATCAGTTTTAGAGAAACTTATCTCTCTCTCTCTCTCCCTTCTTAGCTTCCTTCTGTCTCTCTCTCTCTTCTCTCTTTCCCCCTCTCACATCCCAACCTGGGAACAGAAAACCAGCCACTAGCTGCTACAGTTACGGCAGTTTTCATAGCAAGACCGGGGACGTGGTACCTGTTGTGAGGAGTGCGGGGGAGACACTCAGGTTTTATACATTGGCTGGAGGCAAACAACTCCTACTTAATCTTCAGAGCGGCGAGATGACCACTGAGCATCCGACGTCTCTCTGACTGACAGCAGAACCGGCTCCCAGGAATCGGACCCGGAGTTTCAAAAGCAGTCTACTGCCCTCTGCAGGTCAGACCGCTCATCTGTTCTCTGGCTGGGCTGAGCAGCTTTTGTCATGGAAACGGCCACAGCTATCCTTTCGTCCACGTATTATTCGTTCATTCTTTTTCTTTTTTGGTGGCAAACATTTATTAAGCACCTGCCATGTGTTAGGTTTCTGCCCCGTGCAGGAAATTCAGTGGTGAGCAAGACAGACACACCATCCTTGTTTCTCCCAGACTCAGAGTCTGGGGTGGGAGATGAGAAATCCAGCAGTTTTATTACAGTGTGATGCATGCTTGAATCCGGGAATGCCAGGGGCTGGGGGAGCTCTGAAGGGGCCCCCTAACCTGCTGATCAAGGGAAGTTCCTGGAGGAAGGGGCTTCTAAGCTTTGACTTCAAAGAACAGAGGTGATGCCCAGTGGTGAGGTAGGAGCTGGGGTTGAAGGAGAGAGAAGAGGATTCCAGGCAGAGGGAATAACACGCTTACAGCCTGGAGGCTAAAAGCAGTGGTTCTACACCTGGCTGTGGGAATTATCTGTAGAATGTGTTCCTGGGGATCCCATCTGACCTTCTGAAACAGAATCACCCAGGAGTAGTACCTGGGCAGGTGCATTTTCAGTTTTTAAGGGGTGAGGGGAGAACAGAGCCAAGGTTGAGATTGACAGAAAAGAGAGCTTGGTGTTTTTCGAAGGACTTTAGTTTTCTCTGGCCAGATTGTGGAGCTGGGAGACACAATTTGAGAAATGAGTCTGCTTTACTTTTTGTTTCTTTTTTTTTTTAAGGCAAGAGGAGCCAGGCTCCTGAAGGACAGTCTCAGCTGAGTGTGGGAGTTTTGGACTGTGGGGCAGTGGGGGGGCTGTGGGAAAGAGGAGGTGGGGTTTGCATTTTAGAAAGACTCCCCTTTGCATGGTGGAGACTGCTGTGGGAGGGGATGAGTCAGGAGCCTGGGGGGCCAGGGCTGCAGAGATTCACAGGGAGATGATGGCATCCTGAAGCAAGGAGGTGGCCATAGGGCCATGGGAGGAGTGGACAGAGATGCTTAGGATATAGGGTCCTGGAGATTTTAGTGTGAGGGGATGTGGGACAGTGCAGGGAACACCTGCACTTCCTTGTTAAGTAACTGGGAGAACAGAGATGCCATCTGAGCTGGAAAAATGTATTGGTTGGCCAAAAGTTCATTCAGGTTTTCTGTACCATCTAATGGAAAAAGCCCAAATGAACTTTGTGGCCAACCCAATAAAAGGCAGAATTTAGCACCCAATTTTTAATACCTAGCTTATGTCAGATGTGAGGCTGGACAGGAGGATGATGTAAACTCTGCACACACTGAGTCCCCTTGCCACCCTCGTCCCCCTGCTGCATACCTGCGCGTCAATTACTGGTCCACTGATGCTCTGATTATCCAACTATCCACCAACTATGGATGTGAGTGTGACTGGGTGTGTATTAGACAGAAGAAATGTGGATACAAAGTAGATGAAAACTTAGAATATTTATGAAACTGTGGGGTGGAGAGGTCTTACTGAAAATATAGGCAACCAGAGGGGGAAAGGGATAGGGAGTTTCCGATGGACATGTGCACATGGCTATACTTATTTATTTTATTGTATTTTTTTATTTTTAATGGATTGATGATTGCTTTACAATATTGGTTTGATTTCTGTTTACATCAGTATGAATTAGCTACAGGTGTACATATGTCTCCTCCCTCTTGAAACTCTCTCCCACTTCCCACCCTTTCCCACTCCTCCAGGTTGTTACAGAGCCCAGTTTGAGTTCCCTGAGTCATACAACAAATTTGCAAGTAAAAATAGATATTTTACATATGTTGCTGCTGCTGCTGTCGCTGCTGCTAAGTCACTTCAGTCGTGTCCGACTTTGTGCTACCCCATAGACAGCAGCCCACCAGGCTCCCCCATCTCCAGGATTCTCTGGGCAAGAACACTGGAGTGCATTTCCTTCTCCAATGCATGAAAGTGAAAAGTGAAAGTGAAGTTGCTCAGTCGTGTCCGACTCTTAGCAACTCCATGGACTGCAGCCTACCAGGCTCCTCCGTCCATGGGATTTTCCAGGCAAGAGTACTGGAGTGGGGTGCCATTGCCTTCTCCTTACATATGTTACACACTGCTATATTTAAACTAGATAACCGACAAAGACCTACTGTATAGCAAGGGAACTCTGCTCAGTGTTGTGTGGCAACCTGGATGGTAGGGGAGTTTGGGGGAGAATGGATACTGTTAGGACCAAACAGGCACCATGACAGGTTTTAGGGGGCCAGAGTAGGCCTAAGCCTCCTCTGCAGAGGAACTGAGCCATTGCCAAGGAGGGACTGAGGTCATCTCGTCCTCCGGGCTTCGACCAATCAGCATACTCCCCGTAGTCTGGTGTGAGCCTATCAAGATGAGGATGAAAATCCTCGATGAAAGCTCATGCGTGTGAAAAATTAGCCTATTAATAAATGCCTAATAACCCCTACAACCAATCCACCCCTGCCAACTCCCTGTCTTTGTTCTAAACCTATAAATATTGCTGTAATTCATGGCTCGGGGCTCTTGCTCCACTCCACTGCGTTGGATGAGGCGAGAGCCCTGGCTCGAGTCAGAAATAAATTTCTTTTTTGCTTTTGCATTGCTGTGGATGTCTTGTTTTCTCAGTTTTGGGGACTTGGACTGCGGGCATAACAGATACATGTATATGTATGGCTGGGTCCCTTTACTGTCCACCTGAAACTATCACAACATTGTTAATCAGCTGTACTCTGATACAAAATAAAAGGTTTTTTTTTTTTTTTTAAGATAGGCAATAAATTAAGTGCGAAAAAAGGCACCATAAACAAAGTCAGAAGACAAACAGGAAGAAAAGACTTGCCATAGTCAAAGGTTACTATCTCTTCAATACAAAGAATGTTTTCACATTAATAAGAAAGAGATGATTTACCTCTTAGAACAAGGGGCTAAAGACAGGAATAGAAATTCGCTGAAGAGAAAATGCAAGTGACTGATAAATTTATGAAAAGATGTTCACCCTTCTGTGGAGTCTGGGAAATGCAAATCAAACCTCAGATTGACAAGGATGTAAAAGATATCATATTCAGCTGAGAGTGCTGGGAGAATGACACTTCTAATATTTGTGGATAGCCTTATCATTTTCAGTTTCTACTAAAATTAAAAAAAAAAAAAATGCATCTGAGTGTGGATTCCAGTCTGTGAACTGAGTGAGGGGCATGAAAAACACTTGTATTTATTTTGAACAAAGTGACTTCATTTCTGATGCTAAACCTCTCATGTTCCAGATTGGGGAAAAAAAAATCCTAATTCTCGTGGGGGTTTCTCTTCCTCACCCTCTGGGTCACAGCCAGAGGTGTGTTTATACTGGTCTGGTCTGTGGTTTCGGGGGCACTTGTCTTACCTGTAAAGCTCAGACTGCGAGGTCTTTGCCCTGCTTTGGGCTGAGCACCAACATCATTCTCTGTTTATGCATCCTTGAGAGTGAGCAGGCAGGGCCTGGCACTTCAGACCTGTACCCTCAGAGATACCTTCATCCCGTCATCCCCGAAGAGTGCTGATGTGGTCTTCTCTAGGCTCTGCTCTCTGCTTTCCTGGGGGAGCAGGCCAGACACAGCTCCTTTTAAACTGACACTGTACTTAGTTTTCTGCATCCATGACTCTGCCTCTGTTTTGTAAAGCAGTTCATTGGTACCCTTTTTAGATTCCACATGTAAGTGATATCATACGATAGTTGCCTTTTTCTGAGTGTCCAAATATTTTAATCCTATGCCTTGAAAAAAGTTTTATTTAATAAGATTTACTTATTTATTTTAAGTTTATTTTGGTTTTGGCCACACTGCACAGCATATGGGATCTTAGTTTCCTGATCAAGGATTGAACTCACACCCACTGCAGTGGAAGTTCAGTGTCCCAGCTATTGGAATGTCAGGGAAAACACCCTGAGATTTATTTTTACTCAGACTCTAGGTTCCTAATATTTTTATGCCTGTAAATTTCACTTTACTTTTTTTAATTGAGACATATATTCCAGAAAATCCATGATTTTGAAGTATGTGTTTCAGTGGGTTTTTTTTTTTTTTTTTTTTCATCTTCACGAGGTTGCACAGCCATCACCACTGTCTAATTCCAGGACATTTTCATAACTTGGTCTCCATTAGCAGTCACTCCTTGTTTGCTACTTCCCTCAGCCTCTGACAATTACTAATATGCTTTCTGTCCCTATGTGACGGTACAAAATATGCTCATTGAGGCTGTGTTTATCTTCTGGATCACAAAAGTCCCTATTTTCCAATTTTTCAAATTCAAAACAAGCAAAACCAACAGCTGTAAGTGGAAATATAAATTGGGCCTGCCACTTTGGAAAATGGAGGGTCCTTAAAAAACTAAAAATAGAGTTACTGTATGATCCAGCAATCCCACTCCTGCCTGGGCATATATCCGGAAAAGATGAAGCTCTAATTTGGAAATATACATGCACCCCGGTGTTCATAGCAGCACCATTTACAATAGCCAAGACATGGAAACAACCCAAGTGCCCCCAAACAGCAACTGGTTAAGAAGATGTGGCACAACAGAATATTACTCAGCCATCAAAAGGCATGAAATGTTGTCATTTGTAGGAACATGGAGGGATCTAGAGATGATCACACTAAGTCAGAGAGAGACAAATATTATATGATACCACTTAAATGTGGAATCTAAAAGATGATACAAATGATTTTATATGCAAAACAGAAATGGACTCAAGGACATAGAAAGCAAATTTATGGTTACCAAAGAGGAAATGGAGCGGGGAGGGATAAATCAGGAGTATGGGATTAACGGATACAAACTACTATGCTTATATAGATGCAGACTACTATGTTTACTATACCTAAAATGGACGAGCAACAAGGATTTATGTAGCACGTGGATGATATTCAAAATCTTGTAATAACCTATAATGGAAAATAATCTGAAAAAATATATAACTAAATCACTCTGCTCTACACTTGAAACTAATATAATGTTGTACATCACCTATACTTCAATAAACAAACAAAAACAACAACAAAAACCCAACACATGTAAATTCTTCTGTATTAAAATTCAGTATAAAAGTTATAAGAACATTCAAAACAACAAAACCACAAATCTCTGCTCTTGCTCTCTTGAATTTGAAGATCTTATAAATAGAGAGTGAGTTATTTTGTTTTCTGAGCACTTCAATGGAAGGAACAGGTCAAGGTACCTTCTTGTGCATGTTTTTTAAAAAGAACTTTCTTTGTTCTCTGCTGGAACCTCTTTTGGAAACTTGGAGTTAAATTTTGCTTCTCCAAGTCCATTTTCCTGTGGTAGATTGACAGTTATAGCAACCGAGTCAAATTAATGATAAAAAGCAGTTTTCTGAGTCTAGAAGATAGATGATCCATGTTCCCAGTTTTTCTGGTTACCAGATATGATGAATACAAAGCCCTCCATGGTATACAAAAAAATCTCTCTGTATTTCTTGCTTGGAAAAAAAAAAAATCAGTCTTAGCACTTTATAGATGTATTCTTTTCTTCAATCCTAGAATTGAGTGCCCTTAACTTTCCTCACCTCTTGTTTCCTTGCCTGTTTAGCACGAGTCCTATGTTCTGAGTGTTGTGTTTCTTGGCGGGGAGGCATTACCCTGATGATGCTACAGAGCCGAGGACTGTACCACTGAATTATCTCACACCAGGCCTGGATGATCTCAGACCGGAGCTTCTTAGCCTTTTGCTGTGCATCTGAATCACCCAAATATCCCATCAAAATCCAGATTCTGGTTCTATGGATCTGGGAATGCTGATGCTGCTGGCCCATAGACTATACTTGGAGCATCGAGGAAAGAGATCTAGCCATTTGCAGGTGTTGGCAAAGAAGCAGTGCAAGGAGACCCAGCCGTGGAGTTCATGTGGGAGAGAATGGAGTTCATGTGGGAGAGGAGCACGTTACTTTCAAAGGCAGCAGCGATGCCCCAGCTCCCAGACTCGCTGTGTGACCAGTGACGGCCACACGGGGGGCTGCCCAGAGGCCTAACTCGGGCATCATTCCTGTTGTGTGGCCTCTGAGCTCAATGTTCTGGCCTCCCCAGAGAGGTTGTGAGCTACCCAACATCATTTAGTAAATTCCTTTTCTGTTTAAATTAGCCATAGAGGGTTCTGTTATTTATAACCAAGAATTTGACTCACTCTTGCATTCTAGTTCAGGTCAATAGATATTGGCTATCTGGAAGAAGTCCAAAGCTTCATCAGTTTGGAAAAAGAATTCTAAGTAGCTCAGTGGTAAAGAATCCGCCTGCCAATGCAGGAGACCCAGGTTCAACCCCTGTGTCGGGAAGATCCCCTGCAGAAGGAAATGGCAACCCACACCGGTATTCTTGCCTGGGAAATCCCATGGTCAGAGGAGCCTGGTGGGCTACAGTCCATGGGGCTTGCAAAAGAGTTATCAGTTTGGAAAAAGAATTCTAAGTAGCTCAGTGGTAAAGAATCCGCCTGCCAATGCAGGAGACCCAGGTTCAACCCCTGTGTCGGGAAGATCCCCTGCAGAAGGAAATGGCAACCCACACCGGTATTCTTGCCTGGGAAATCCCATGGTCAGAGGAGCCTGGTGGGCTACAGTCCATGGGGCTTGCAAAAGAGTCAGACACAGCTTATGGACTCAACAGCAGCAACGCGGCACCGGTGCTGACGAGGGATCGGGAGCCTGCCCACTGTGCCTCTGGCATCTTTGTATCACACCTGTGTTAGTGTCCTCTAGCTGCTCTCACAAATCACCACTAACTTAGCAGCCTAGACGATCAGAAGATGTGTTCTCTCACAGTTCTGGAGGGCGGAAATCCAAAAGGGGTTGGTTGGCAGGGCTCCATTCTTTCTGGAGGCGACAGGAGAGAATCTGTTTCCCTGCATGTCTCAGCCTCTAGAGGCCACCTGTATGTCCTGGCTCATGGCCGCATCCTTCCGTGTCAAAGCCAGTCAGTTGTGCCGTGTTTTTATATCTCCCTCGGATGCTGTCCTCTGTCATCACATCTCCTTTGGTAACTCTGACTTTGTTACTTGCCCCCTACAAGGACTCTTGTAGGCCCACTAGGATAATCTAGGATCAACTCCCATCTCTACACCCATCACCTTTAAAAAATTTTTTTTATTAAAAATTTTTTATTAAAAAAATTATTGGAGTATAGTTGATTTACAATCAACTATTAGTTTCTGCTGTACAGCAGAGAGCATCAGTTATCCAAATACATATATCTATTCTTTTTTTTTAAAGATTATTTCCCTAGATAGGTCATTACCGAGTACCGCGTAGAGTTTCTTGTGCTATACAGTATGTCCTTGTTAGTTATCTATTTTATATATAGTAGTGTGTATATGCGGGGAAGGCAATGGCACCCCACCCCAGTACTCTTGCCTGGAAAATCCAATGGACGGAGTAGCCTGGTGGGCTGCAGTCCATGGGGTCGCTAACAGTCGGACAGACTGAGCAACTTCACTTTCACTTTTCTCTTTCATGCATTGGAGAAGNACCGTGTATCTCCTGTCTCTTATACACATTCAGATGTGTATAAGAGACAGCCCCAGTACTCTTGCCTGGAAAATCCAATGGCTGGAGTAGCCTGGTGGGCTGCAGTCCATGGGGTCGCTAACAGTCGGACAGACTGAGCAACTTCACTTTCACTTTTCTCTTTCATGCATTGGAGAAACAAATGGCAACCCACTCCAGTATTCTTGCCTGGAGAATCCCAGGGATGGGGGAGCCTGGTGGGCTGCCATCTATGGGGTCACACAGAGTCGGACACGACTGAAGTGACTTAGCAGCAGCAGCAGCAGTGTGTATATGTCAGTCCCAATTCTCCAGTTTATCTCTCCCTGCCTTTTCCCTTTGGTAACCACCTGTTGTTCAATTGCTAAGTTGTATCCGACTCCTTGTGACCCCGTGGACTGCATCACTCCAGGCTCCCCTGTCCTTCACTATCTCCCAGAATTTGCTCAAATTTATGTCCACTGAGTTGGTGATGCTATCCAACAGTCTCATCCTCTGTTGACCCCTTCTCCTCCTGCCTTTAATCTTTCCCAGCATCAGAGTTTTTTCCAGTGAGTCAGCTCTTTGTATCAGGTGGCCAAAGTATTGGACCTTCTGCTCCAGCATCAGTCCTTCCAATCAATATTCCAGGTTGATTTCCGTGTAATCATAAACTTGTTTTTTTACATTTGTGACCCATAACTCAAAAGTAAAAGTGTTAGTCCCTCAGTCATGTCTGACTCTTTGTGACCTGGTAGACTGTAGCCCACCTGGCTCCTCAGTCCATGGGATTCTCCAGGCAAGAATACTGGAGTGGGTTTCCATTTCCTTCTCCAGGGGATCTTCCCTGCCCAGGGATTGAACCTGGGTCTCTCGAATTGCAGGCAGAGTCTTTGTTGTCTGACCCTCCAAGGAAGCCCCATAACCCATATATAGACCTTTATCTTAATCCCACCTGCAAAGTCCCTTTGGCCATGTAAGGTAACATGTTCACAAGGTCTGGAATTAGAATGTGGATGTGTTTGGGGGCATTAGCCCATCTAACTCATGTTTATTAATCAGTATTTCAAGTCCTCTGGTGAACATTTTTAGCATATCCATAGATGCTCAGTTCTTTGGTGACTGACTCAATTCTAACTCAAGATTAATGTATTCATTTATAATGATTCCTCTTCTTTAGAGAGCAGAATACTTGAGCATTTGTGTGTAGAAAACCCTGTCTTTATGGGATTCCTGAGAAAGCAAATTACTATCCAGAGGGTCTGTGATGAATTAGAAATCAGAAAAAAAGAAAGTAGGAAGGTTGGGAGGGAGGCCCCGAGTCCTCTGAACGTCTGGTAAGATATCTTTGTCTTGAAAACAGACCTCGCCTCTAGAGCCTGTGTGTGTGCTTAGTCACTCAGTTGTGTCCGACTCTTTGTGACCCCATGGACTGTAGCCCACTAGGCTCCTCTGTCCATGGGAATTCTCCAGGCAAGAATATTGGAGTGGGATTGCCATGCTCTCCTCCAAGGGATCTTCTCAACCCAGGGACTGAACCTAGGTCTCCTGCATGTCAGGTGGATTCTTTACCATCTGAGACACCAGGGGAACCCATGAATATTGGAGTGGATAGCCTATAGCTTCTCCAGGGGATCTTCTCGACCGAGGAATCAAACTGGGGTCTCCTGCGTTGCAGGTGGATTCTTTACCAGCTGAACAGGAACACATTTTCTTCACACAGAGTATCGATTGGCAAACATCGCCTGACAGTAAGCCTTGCAGTGCTGAGACAGAGACATACTGGACCAGTGATTCTCAGACTTCAGCATGTGTCAGACTCACCTGGGATGCTTATTAAGACACAAATCCCCCCAAGCCCTGCCCCACTCTGTTTCTGACTCAGTAGGTGTAGAATGGGATCTGAGAGTTTGTCCCCATCAGGTCCCCAGGTGATGCTGACTATCTGTCTGAGGGTCACATTTTGGGAATCACTATTACCAGACTGTAAACTCTGTGGAAGCAGGGACCCTGTCTGATTGGTTCACTGCTACATGCAGCATCGAGCGGTTGAGTTACAATATCATAGATGTTTAATGGACGTAATAATAGCTACATAAGTAGCTTTACTTACCATCTTTTAGACCTAAATAACTGCTGATATGGGGCTTCCCAGGTGGCTCAGTGGTAAAGAATTTGCTTGCCAAGCGGGAGACTAAGGTTTGATCCCTGGGCCCGGAAGAGCTCCAGGAGAAGGAAATGGTAACCAACTCCAGTATTCTTACCCGGGAAATCCCATGGGCATAGAAGCATGGTGGGCTACAGTCCATGGGGTTGCAAAGAGTCAGACACGACTTAGTGACAACTGCTGCTACTGCTAAGTCACTTCAGTCGTGTCCAACTCTGTGTGACCCCATAGACGGCAGCCCACCAGGCTCCCCCGCCCCTGGGATTCTCCAGGCAAGAACACTGGAATGGGTTGCCATTTCCTTCTCCAATGCATGAAAGAGAAAAGTGAAAGTGAAGTCGCTCAGTCTGTCCAACTGTTAGCGACCCCGTGGACTGAAGCCCACCAGGCTACTCTGTCCATTGGATTTTCCAGGCAAGAGTGCTGGGGTGGGGTGCCATTGCCTTCCCAGAGTGACAACTGCTAATACACTAAAAACAGTTTTCTATGTGTGTGGTCGGCAAAATAACATCCCCACTCCCAAAGATGTCCATGTTCCCATCCCGGGAACCTGTGAATGTTACTTTACTTGGCCAAAGGGGACCATGCCGGTATGCTTAATGTTATAAACCCTGAGATGGGAGATTATCCTAACTCATCAGGGTGAGCCTAATCTAATTACACAAGTTCTTAAGAATAGACAAACTTTCCCTACTACTGTGATAAAGATGCGTTAAAGAAAGCAGATGTGATAAAGAAAGCAGGAGTGAGGAGATGAGGAAAGCTCCATTTGCAATTTGTGATTAGAAGACAAACAAGTTCATTTGTTCACTTGAAGTTCAAGTTCAAGGAACATGGGCATCCTTCAGAAGCTGAGAACTGCTCCCCACTGACAGCCCCCAGGAAACCGGGACCTCTACCCTACAACCGCTCGGAACTGAATGCTGCCAACAATCTGTACGTCCCTGGGAGGGGTTTCTGCCCCAGAGCCTCACGTTAGGAAAGCAGCCTGCCACTTTGTAAATTAACTAATACTTCCAAAAAAAAAAGAACTAACATCGTCTACGGTGTGTCAGGCACTGCAGTGAACACGTTGCAGAAATTAATTCATTTTTGCCTCCACTTTATAGGTAAGGAGAGTGGGCAGGGAGATCTCAGAATCTCCCCGAGGCTACAGCGGATGGCGGGGGAGGCCTGGGGTCGGGATGCACCTGGCCCTAGAGCAGAGAACTTCTTCCTGCATTCCCTCCTTTAATCTTCACACCCTGGCAGGGACTAGGGTGCATCCAGAAAGGTGCTGCAGGTGTGCAGTTTAAGGAGGCGCTCTTTCTCAGGCTCTTGTCTCGTCTTAGCTGGGCCCCACTTCCTGAGGCCCCACGAGGCCGGATTGTAGCAATTGCATTTGACAGAAGAGATCGAGAGGGGCTGTCCCGTTCCTGGGCAAGGGCTGGACTGGACCCCAGGGTTCTTTTCTCAGCAGCCCCTCAGGTGTGGTGCCCAGCACAGCTCTCGGGTTAGGACACGCTTTCTGCTCTGCATCCTGGTCCCGGGCGCCTCGCCATGGTCCATCAGAGCAGCTGCGTTTGCTGGTGAGGCTCCCGCAGAATTGGGACTGTCCTTTGCAAGCAGCCATCTAGTCCCTGTTGGCAGAAGCTAGGAGAAGGCAGCTGGAGTCCTCAGTGACACGCAGAGTAAAGCAGAATCTCACCTCTCTTCTGACACGAGTGTGCTGCCTCGAACAGCGTCTGCCACCCACACACTCCCTTTCCCTTCATTCTGCAGGAGGCTGGTGCTTCAGGCAGACACCTGGCATCTCTGACCTCATCCCTGCATTTCTCTCAGTCAGAAGTCAGGATGGAGTGACAGATCACCCGCTGTGGTAACTCCTTGCTGCTCCCATGGGGACAGGTGCCAGGCCCTTGTGCCCAGAGACTCTGAAAGATAACTCTCTGGGGGTAGGGGGTGAACTTCCTCCCCTGTACCAGGTCAGAATCCTCCAGAGACTGTACAGTCTCCCCTTGGAGGCCAGGCTTACGCTGAGAGTCAGAGCTTCAGGCATCAGTGGATGTAGTAGGGAGGCACCTGAGCAGAGGTGGGAAGGAGGGGAAAGACTCTGGAGGTGTCAGATTATCGGTCCACGAGCTCACAGGGTCCAGCTCCCACACGAACACTCCCAGACTGCGCGGTGCTTCTCTCCCACTTGAATGAAGATCTTGGCTGAGAATGATGTCCAGCCCTGAGTGAATTCCACTCCATGGTATATTCTGACTTCCTAAATCAGCTTCTACCCCATTCTGCAGGGTTGCAGGGAGGGAAGAATAGCCCATTCTCTCCTATTCTCTAGAACTGGGCTTTCCTACAGAACCCGGTGGCAGGCTGGGTTCTGCAGGATGGAGGGTGGGTGGGCTGGAACTTTCTGAGTGCTCGAATGTGTGGGGGAGGGGGAAGCAGGGTGGGGCAGAGATGGGAGTTGAACCTGCCGTGTAGTGTGGTCCTCCGTCAGTCCTGCAGCAGCCCTGGAGCTGGAAGGGCCGGCAGAGCTGGGTTGACCTGGGGCGCGGGGCTGCTTTGTACCCCATCCTCCAGAGGTCATCTGTATGGGTGTCCATGGCCCCCGTGAAGCCTCATGCAAACGTCCATCTTCAGCTGAAGGCCAGCGAGCCTCAGAGAAGGACTCAGCTGCTTGCTTTTGGCCAGAGCTCTCCCCGCAGCTGAGGAAGGCACTCTTGGTGCTGGAGGGAGCCTGGGCAGTGTGCCAGCCCATCCATCACAACCCCGTCTGCAGCATCTACACGGTGCACCTGCCTGAGAGCCTGGTGTGATCCATCTGCTCAGTCAGGTCTGCTTAAGCAGCATTCAAGTTCTAAAACCAGACGTGAAGAGAAAATTACGGGGCAGCAGATCCCTCCTCCCAAACCCCAGAGAGATGCTCCTGCCAGGAGATGACAGAAACCAACAGAAGGAAAAGAAGATTCATGTTCTTCAGCTCACAGGCTTCTGGCTTATACTGACTGATAGCCGCGGAGGCTAGAATCTCCCGCACTAGTTAGATGATTTCCCTTTCTCTCTGCAGAACATTCCAGCACACGTGGAGTTGTGTTTGCATGTGTCAAATGTGCTTGTTCAGTGACTCCAACACAATAACAATACCTTAAAAAAAAGTATTGGGCTACTCTGTGTGGCATGTGGAATCTTAGTTCCCCAACCAGGGATTGAACTCAAGCCCCTTGTGTTGGGAGGGCCTTAACCAGTGGACCACCAGGAAGTCCCCAACAATAGCCTTTTTTAAAATATCACCCCGGTTGGGACACTCTTCTTGTCAATAACCCTTGTGTGCTCTGCCTTGAGGAGCCCAAAAGGGGTGTATGTGGGGGAACATATAATAAATAAAACAGAGTGTGGCAAGAACTGTAAAGATGTAGTAGTTGAGACCATGTTGCTGTGCTGTGCTCAGCTGTGTCCAGTTCTGTGACCCCGTGGACAGAGGCACACCAGGTTCCTCTGTCCATGGAATTTTTCAGACAAGAATACTGGAATGAGTTGCTATTTCCTACTCCAGGGGATCTTTCCTACCCAGGGATCGAACTTGTGTCTCCTGCATTGGCAGGCAGATTCTTTACTGCGGCACCACCTGGGAAACTCCTGAGACCAGGTTCAGTTCAGTTCAGTCGCTCAGTCGTGTCCAACTCTCTGCGACCCCGTGAACCACAGCATTCCAGGCCTCCCTGTCAATCACCATCTCCCAGAGTTCACTCAGACTCACGTCCATCGAGTCTGTGATGCCATCCAGCCATCTCACCCTCGGTCGTCCCCTTCTCCTCCTGCCCCCAATCCCTCCCAGCATCAGAGTCTTTTCCAATGAGTCAACTCTTCACATGAGGTGGCCAAAGTACTGGAGTTTCAGCTTCAGCATCATTCCTTCCAAAGAAATCCCAGGACTGGTCTCCTTTAGAATGGACTGGTTGGATCTCCTTGCAGTCCAAGGGGCTCTCAAGAGTCTTCTCCAACACCACAGTTCAAAAGCATCAGTTCTTCGGCTCTCAGCCTTCTTCACAGTCCATCTCTCACAACCATACATGACTGCTGGAAAAACCA
>SJYX01003134.1:168583-200040 GCA_006410675.1 Oreotragus oreotragus
AAAAAAAAAAAAAGACTGGGTTCCTGGTCAGCGATGAATAGGCTAGGTTTTGTCAGACGTGCCCACACTTTTCTGAGAATTGAGAATTGCCTGATGGAGAGCACTCAGGTAATGGCTATAACGTGACAGGCTTGACTGCATGTCCAAGTGGGTGTGTTCCACGTGAGCACGTGATGTCTGAGAGCAAATGTGAAGGCTGAGTGCCGGTCTCGCTTTGGTGTCCTGAACCTGAGATGTTGTCACGGGCGAGCATCTGCAGAATGTTAGCTCTCAACCTCTGCTTCCCTGGTGCTTCCATGCACATCCACTTTCATTAGCTTTCTTCCTTCTCGTGTTCAGTGGTGTGTTTTGCTGGGTAACACGTCACAAGTGGACGTGATGAAATGCCAAGTGCTATGCATTCAGTCATATTCCTAAAGGGAGAAAATACATTTCCAGTAGGTTTTCCAGAAGTCAAAACATTGCAATACCATGTAATGTTTGCCTCCAGAAGGACTTTTTATTAGAGATAAATTTATAGTAGAGTTTTAGGCCTGGAAAATCCCATGGACGGAGGAGCCTGGTGGGCTGCAGTCCATGGGGTCGCTAACAGTCGGACAGACTGAGCGACTTCACTTTCACTTTTCTCTTTCATGCATTGGAGAAGAAAATGGCAACCCACTCCAGTGTTCTTGCCTGGAGAATCCCAGGGACGGCGGAGCCTGGTGGGCTGCCATCTATGGGGTCGCACAGAGTCGGACACGACTGATGCGACTTAGCAGTTAGCAGAGTTAAAGGACGTCTGACATCTTCATTATGTTGAGATTTCCCATCTAAAAGAATATGTTTCATCATTTCTCTTAATATTTCTTAATAAAATTGACATTTTCTGCATATATCTTAAAAATTTCACTATGTATTATATGTTTGCTGCTGATGTTACTGGGGTAAATGGGAGTATTTTCCTCCATTTATTTTCTGTATAAGATTAATCCCACCTCAGGTTGTCTGAGAACTATGACAATGCAGCCAAATTGTTGAAAAATCAGAATCTTGAAATGACCTAAATGCCAGCTCCAAACTGGTTTGAGCAGAGGTGCTTTGCTGCATCCAGTTTTCAAGGACTTCTTTCCATAAAGAGGCTCCGATTCTCACGGCACCCTGCGTCACTCAGAGTGGCACCCAGGGAGCCACGATTCTTCACCATGAAATGGGACCCAGAACCCCTCACTCTCAGGTGGTTGGAGATAGGGTTAAGCAGCAAGCACAATGCTTGGCATGTTGTTGATATTAAATTAATGGTAAAAAGTGCAGGTCCAAATTCCTGCAACCAGACATTTCCTCGCTGTGTGTCCTTAGGCAAGTGACTCGACCTTGCTGAACCTCAGTTATTTTATCTATGAAATGAAGATGACAATAGTAAGGGCTTTGGGGGGCAGCTGTGGGAGTGACGTGACAATCCTTATACAGGGCTTATCGAGGCCCCAGTGTGTGCTGAATGCCAGGTGAATAAGCTTCCCTGCTTTGGCCACTCCTGAGTCCCAAGGGTGCTGAATGAGTGACCTTGAATGAAAGAGCAGGGGAGTGAAAATATTTAACTGAAAGAATTCAATGGCCTCTAAATAAAACCTGAATCCATAGTTACCAGCTTTGAGTCTCTGTTAATAAAATTCTAAAAGATCAAGACCAGTAGTTCTTAACTGGAGTCTCTTGCAACCAGGGGACATTTGTCAGTGACTGGAGGCATTTCAGTTGCCACAACTAGGTGAGTGTATTACTGGCATTGAGGGGGCAGAGTCTAGGGATGCTGCTGAACACCCCGCAGCACACAGGACAGCCCCCACCACAGAGAATCATTCCAGCTCCAGATGCCAGTCATGCTCACAGGTTGGCAAACTCAGCTCTAGGTTTGGATTTATTTCTGGTCCCTTAGGGTTTAAGGTGGGGCTAGTGGTAAAGAATCTACCTGCCAATGCAAGAGACCTAAGAGACACAGGTTCAATCCCTGGATCAGGACGATCTTCTGGAGAAGGGAATGGCAATCCACCCCAGTATTCTTGCCTGGAGAATTCCCATGGACAGAGGAGCCTGACAGGCTACAGCCCATGAGGTCACAAAGAGCTGGACACGACTAAAGTGACTTAGCAGCAGCAGGGTTTATCAGATAGTCAGATCATCTGGTTTGGGGTGAGGTCATCTGAAAAAATCAGAATCTTGAAATGACCTAAATGCCAGCTCCAAACTGGTTTGAGCAGAGGTGCTTTGCTGCATCCAGTTTTCAAGGACTTCTTTCCATAAAGAGGCTCCGATTCTCACGGCACCCTGCGTCACTCAGAGTGGCACCCAGGGAGCCACGATTCTTCACCATGAAATGGGACCCAGAACCCCTCACTCTCAGGTGGTTGGAGATAGGGTTAAGCAGCAAGCACAATGCTTGGCATGTTGTTGATATTAAATTAATGGTAAAAAGTGCAGGTCCAAATTCCTGCAACCAGACATTTCCTCGCTGTGTGTCCTTAGGCAAGTGACTCGACCTTGCTGAACCTCAGTTATTTTATCTATGAAATGAAGATGACAATAGTAAGGGCTTTGGGGGGCAGCTGTGGGAGTGACGTGACAATCCTTATACAGGGCTTATCGAGGCCCCAGTGTGTGCTGAATGCCAGGTGAATAAGCTTCCCTGCTTTGGCCACTCCTGAGTCCCAAGGGTGCTGAATGAGTGACCTTGAATGAAAGAGCAGGGGAGTGAAAATATTTAACTGAAAGAATTCAATGGCCTCTAAATAAAACCTGAATCCATAGTTACCAGCTTTGAGTCTCTGTTAATAAAATTCTAAAAGATCAAGACCAGTAGTTCTTAACTGGAGTCTCTTGCAACCAGGGGACATTTGTCAGTGACTGGAGGCATTTCAGTTGCCACAACTAGGTGAGTGTATTACTGGCATTGAGGGGGCAGAGTCTAGGGATCCTGCTGAACACCCCGCAGCACACAGGACAGCCCCCACCACAGAGAATCATTCCAGCTCCAGATGCCAGTCATGCTCACAGGTTGGCAAACTCAGCTCTAGGTTTGGATTTATTTCTGGTCCCTTAGGGTTTAAGGTGGGGCTAGTGGTAAAGAATCTACCTGCCAATGCAAGAGACCTAAGAGACACAGGTTCAATCCCTGGATCAGGACGATCTTCTGGAGAAGGGAATGGCAATCCACCCCAGTATTCTTGCCTGGAGAATTCCCATGGACAGAGGAGCCTGACAGGCTACAGCCCATGAGGTCACAAAGAGCTGGACACGACTAAAGTGACTTAGCAGCAGCAGGGTTTATCAGATAGTCAGATCATCTGGTTTGGGGTGAGGTCATCTGATCCAGAAATTTCTGGTGATAACTAGCAACTTCTCAGGTTATAAGGCAGGTGTTTGGTCAGTGGTTCAGTCGTGTCTGACTTTGTGACCTCATAGACTATAGCCTGCCAGGCTCCTCTGTCCATGGGATTTCCCAAGCAAGAATACTGGAGTGGATAGCCATTTGCTCTTCCAGGGGATCTTCTCAACCCAGAGATCAAACCTGTGCCTCCTGAAGGCAGGCAGATTGGCAGGCAGATTCTTGACCACTGAACCACCTGTGATTGTTGTTCAGTTGCTCAGTAGTGTCTGACTCTTTGCAACCCCATGGACTGAAGCACGCCAGACTTACCTGTCCTTCACCATCTCCCGGAGCTTGCTGAAACTCATGTCCATTGAGTCAGTGCTGCCATCCAACCATCTCATCCTCTGTCACCCCCTTCTCCTGGCCTCAGTCTTTCCCAACATCAGGGCCTTTTCCAATGAGTCGGCTCTTTGCATCAAGTGGCCAAAGTTCCACCTGGGAATCCTGCAGGTAGCAGATGCTTATAGGTCCCCAAAGATGCTGTGTTTCCTCTTCCACTTGCTAATTTTCTAAATGCCCTGGTGGTAAAGTACTTGTTCAACTTCTCCATGGATCAAATATTCCTCAGTCCTAGGATTTGTTATAATTAAAACCCCGAGGAGATTGAAGCTTTTCCCGTAGAGAAAGAGCTCAGGAGATGAATGATTCACTGTTTCCAATGAACCGTGGCCTCCCTGTGATTTTTCTTGTTGCTTCCACTAACTTTGCTATTCCCTCTTATTCACTGCTTCCTGTGTTTCCTAGTCTCCACTGGTAGCTAAGCTGTTCAAGAGCAGCAGGCAAGGCTCCTTGCAGTGATGAGAATCTTTCCAGCTGGGGAACTTCAAGAGAACTTGGCTGTTGAAATAACAAGTGAGTGACACCATGACAAAGTTCCTTATTACCCAGGGATTGGGGAGGAAATGGAATGTGAGAAGTCACCATTTAATTTTAAATGATACTCAGAATGCAGGGACTAAAATAATGAGCATGTTTTAATTCATCAGATACTTACTTGACAGTCGTCTAGGATCAGAGAGACACACCATAGCAGAGACTGCTGGTTTGCCTTCCTCAATATCTACTCTCCACCATGCCATAATAATAAGATCACACACAGTGACCCAGAGCAAATACTCTGTTCTCAGTCCTCCTTGCAGCTGGATGTGTCCTGTGGCTAAATTCTGGCCAGTAAGACGGGAATGGAAGCTTTGAGTGGCAGCTTCCGACAACACTCCCTAAGGTGAGCTGGTGAATGCCCTTTGTTTTTTCTTCCATACTGCTCTCTGAAGGTAACTGTGATGGCTGGAGCTCCAGCCAGCATCTTGGACCATGAGTACTAGTGCTACAGCCCAGGGATAAGAATCTGGAAAGAATTTGGCTCCCTAAGGACTTATTGACACAGAGCCACCTTACCTGGTCACCTCTGGACTTTTACTTGGGAGCGAGAACAGTTCTGTTTGTTCAAAGCCATCATTAATCAGCCCTCAGTGTAATCCTCACTGATACTGAGACCAGGAGACTGCAGCTACAGCTCTCATCTTGACTTCTGTAGCTGAGAAAGAGCTTTCTTTCATGAAAAGTCTCCTGACTGTATGAAGTGGGTTTCAGAGGCTTAAGAATGTTATCCATGGAAAGTTCCTGTGAGATGGCAGAAAATGGGGATATTTTACACTCTACAGTAGATAACTCAAAAAATGTGTTAATTCAGTGAATGATGTAGGGTGATAAAACTCAACATTTATGAGCTGGAAATCTGCTAGGCTCAGGCGGGGCTGGAATCCAAAATACCCTTGCTCTTCTCCCTTTACTCAACCATGACTTGAACAAAGGAAGGATAAATTGGCCAGATGCACTGTGACTTGCTTTGTTGTTTGCCAGCTTTTCCTTGAAACGAACATCTGTGCACATTTGCCTGCCTGCTCACCCATTTAACCCCATCTCCTCTCTGCAGCTCTTCCCAGGACGGACTTCTGACACGGGGATGAGGAAGTGGGTCTCAGAAGACTGAGACTGAACCTCCTGGGCACTTTGCTTCTGGAACCAATGACAGGAAACATCCATTCAACAGGCTGCTCATCCCTTACATTGATCTTAATGAAGCTCTGGCAATTAGCGTATTTTGTAAAAGATCAAGAACCCAGCAACAAGGGGCTTGTGATCGGTATCAGGGCTTTTGTTCTAAGCAGCCACTTATCTCAGTAATTCTCGCTGAGAGTCCTTTGAAACAAGAGCTTCAGTTTTATTGGAATGGCTTATAATTTGTGCATTAATTTTAAAAGAAGAGACACGCACGAGCTGGCCGATTTCTCCCTCTCACAATTACCTTGGAACCTCTTCTTTTTCTTTAAAGGATCAGAAATTGTAACAGGAAAGAGGATTAAATGAATACATTCCAAGGCACTGAGAAGACTCTGACACCACTTTTGAGTAATCTGGCCCGACTTTCAGTGGTTGTAATGCGTGTGTGCCCTCGGTCTACTAATAAAGCATTGTTTTTCAGTTCTATCTGAGTCATCCAATTTTTCATCTTCTTTCTGGGGTCTGTTTGCATCTCTGTGTCTTGCCCACGTGAGTATACTCCATTGAGGGATGTTTAATTTTTTCCTGTTTGTAAATTGAATTATATTCATTGTAGAAAAACAACGCAGAAAAGTTTAAAGCAGAGATAAAACAAGCGACAGGCCTGGTGATGCTGGTTTAGTCACTCAGTTGTGTCTGACTCTTGAGACACCACGGACTGTAGCCCAG
Organism: Oreotragus oreotragus; assembly: GCA_006410675.1. Lineage (NCBI taxonomy): Eukaryota > Metazoa > Chordata > Mammalia > Artiodactyla > Bovidae > Oreotragus > Oreotragus oreotragus. Next base: position 174,717 of record SJYX01003134.1, read on the forward strand.
CAGGCTCCTCTGTCCATGGGATCTTCTGGGTGGGAATACTGGAGGGGGTTGCCATTTCCTTCTCCAGGGGGATCTTCTCTCCCCAGGGATCGAACCTGAGTCTCCCGCACGGCAGGCGGATTCTTCACCAACTGAGCCGCTAGGGAAGCCCTGATGAGAGCACTGCTACCTTCTTTATGATACTTTCTTTTTAGTCTTGACTTTGTGAAGAACAAATGTGACTAGAAGTTACACCCCCTCCATGAGTTTTTTCTCCTGCTTTTCATTCATTAAAGCAGGCAGAGGGCCCTGATCTTCTGTAACTGGTTAAGGGCCCTGTGGCAGGCGTAGGGTGCTGGCTGAAATTGCCTACAAGACCCTTCCTTGGTCGTCTTTATTTTCACATCAGTGCTCATGGATGGAAGGAAAGAGGGGCTTCTTCAGACTAGTGATGATTGGCCCAGGGTTCCCAGAGCAACCCCAACCTGAGCGCCACCTGGACTGGGCCAGGCAGCATGGTAAGGCCTCTTAGGGTGGTGCTTCCAAAAATGTAATACCCAAATCACCTAGGGATCTGGTTGAAATGCAGGTTCTGATCCAGCGGTATCCAAGTGATGCATATGCTGCTGGTTCAGACCACACCTGGAGTGGCAGGCCTTACAGCGTAAGAGGCTGCTTTGGGGAGTTTTGGCTCAAGTGTCACCCAGACCTGTAACCTTTTCTGGTCACATAGACTGGAGCAGCTGACCTGGCAGAACCACAGGGCCCTGGCAGTGGGCACTTCCAGATACTGCTGTGCACACATGAGCAAATACCCTGGGATTCTGAGTGAGAAATTTGGCTAAACCCTGGAGGGTAGGTGGAGGGTGGCTGAGCCCAACCGGGGCTGAATTTCTTAGCACCTTTGCAGGACTGGGATTCAGAGGTAAAATTAAGTTGAATTATGAAAAATAAAGAAGTGTGCACTTTTTTTTCCCATACATGAATTTGCAGACTGGAACATTTCATACTTTACCATGATGTACATTAAAGAAGCCTGCAGCATGCTGTATATACATTTTAAAAATCTTGTTTCACTTCCAGTTATGATATAACAAACTATTTTCCCAAGTCGTGAAATAGTCTCTGAAAATAACACACCTTTAACAAGTCCATTCCAGGACAGTGAGGACCTGATTCATTGTGTTCAGCACTGTCTTCAGTACTCAACACAGTGCCTGACGAGGGGCAGAGGCTCACGAATCATTTGTTCGTTGTAGACATGCCCTGATGGATGATTTCTCTCCTATTGGCCACTAAGATTGCTTTCAGGTTTATAAATCATTCTGTGGCAGACATTCTTGGTGGAAACTTTACCCACACGCTTGACTGTTCTCTTAGTTATCTGAAGAAGTCAGTGAATTCATTGGTCAGTGAATATGCAGAATTGAAGGCGAATTTAGTTCATCTTTTAATTTCTCATAAAATCCTTGCTTGCTGCTGCTAAGTCACTTCAGTCGTGTCCGACTCTGTGCAACCCCATAGACGGCAGCCCACCAGGCTCCCCCGTCCCTGGGATTCTCCAGGCAAGAACACTGGAGTGGGTTGCCATTTCCTTCTCCAATGCATGAAAGTGAAAAGTGAAAGTGAAGTTGCTCAGTCGTGTCGGACTCTTAACGACCCCATGGACTGCAGCCTGCCAGCCTCCTCCGTCCATGGGATTTTCCAGGCAAGAGTACTGGAGTGGGGTGCCATTGCCTTCTCCTTCTTCTCTTCTTATTGCTCGGCAAAACCCCACATAATATAGACATAAACTTAACTTAGTATGATGCAGATTCTTCTTAAAACTTACCCCAAGGGTTAAACCACTGAAATACTTGAATTACAGCTAAGTTCCTAGAAAGTCAGCTCTTTGCATCTCCATGGACTGTAGCCCCTAGCCCGCTAGGCTCCTCTGTCCGTGGGATTCTCCAGGCAAGAATACTGAAGTGGGTTGCCATTTCCTCTTCCAGGGGTCAAACTAGGGTCTTCTGCATTGCAGGCAGATTCTTTACCGTCTGAGCCACCAGGGGGGCCCCTATAAGGTTAGACCAGTTTAGTAAGAACTGGGATATTGATGAAGATAAGGGTGGGATTTTTTTCCTCTTTGAGTTGGCACCATCTAGTGGTACTTGCAGACAATACAAGAACAAAAACTGCTTTGGGAATTAAAAATGACACTCAGTTAACTTTGCCATCTCCAGTCCAGGCTACCTTCTGATTTTCACCTGATCACTGATGCAGGCTCCCAACTGGGCTCTGTCTCTATTCTTTCCCTCCTTGTTCCATCCCTTAGTTTGTAGTCAGAATGACTGTCTTAAATTTGTAAATCTGAGTCACGTGTACGTGCTTAGTTGCTTCAGTCGTGTCTGACTCCTTGCGACCCTATGAACTGTAGCCTACCAGGCTCTTCTGTCCATGGGATTCTCCAGACAAGAATGCTGGAGTGGGCTGCCATGCCCTCCTTCAGGGGATCTTCCCGATCCAGGGATTGAACCCCAGTCTTCTGCATCTCCTGCACTGCAGGCAGGGTCTTTACTGATGAGCCACCAGGGAAGAAATCTGCGTCGGTTCTGTTTAAATCATACAATAGCTCATCATCTTTATGATAAAGCTTGATCTTTTAACTTGATTTGTGAAATTCTATGCCAGGATTTGGCAAATATTTTCTGAAGGGCTCAGGTGGTAAATATTTTGGATCTGGGGGCACGTGGCCTCTGCAGTTCTCCTCCTAGGCCCCATGGTGCTGCTGGTGGGCAGTGTCTCTGTCATCTTTGTCCATAGGAAGCTTTGGGCATGACTGTAAGTGTGGGGGTGGGTGAGCAGGACAAGATTTGTCCCACAGGAAGCAAGTTCAGCAGGGAGGGTCAATCCACAGTTCGGATAGGGTCAGGGCCCATGTATAGTTAGGAGAAGGGGACACACATTCTTCCGTACCCTCAGGAGGATCCTTCTAAGAGGTTTCCAACTCCCAGGAAGTATGTGGTGTTCTGTTTTGAAAACAGGGGCTCAATCAAGGGTGTTCAAAGTGTATCTCCTGGCTGTTCTGTGGGCCAAAGGTGCTGAATGAGGGGCAGCTGAGCGGGTGGTATTCCTGGAGACAATTTCTAGGTCATAAAGGAATTCCCACTCAGAATAAAGTTGAGAAATCAGAGTGGAAAGGCTAGGGAAGAGGAATCAGGACCTGGGAAGAAGGCTAAGGGGGCAGAGTCCTATCTCAAAGGCTGCCAGGACAGGCATCCCAGGAGGAGCCCACCTGGGCACCTAGGAGGCATGCAGAGAACAATTCCTCAATGAAGAGCAGGTAATTAAATATAAACATGTTTCCCACAGCTCCTTCCTTCCTCCCCACTAGGTGCCACCCTCAGCCTCTGCTGCCTCCTTCCCTCCCTGAGGGGTCCAGCCTAGGACATCTCAGTTGGAACCTTCCATGACTTTCCAGATGCCTCCCATCCATGGAGAACTCCCTGCCCATATGCCCCTGAGGTCCCCAGAGCTGGGTCTCTATACGTGGTCTTAGGCAGGGATCATGGGTAGGACCTCTGGGGACTGACTCACAAATAAAGACACCACGGACTGTAGCCCAGCAGGCTCCTCTGTCCATGGGATCTTCTGGGTGGGAATACTGGAGGGGGTTGCCATTTCCTTCTCCAGGGGGATCTTCTCTCCCCAGGGATCGAACCTGAGTCTCCCGCACGGCAGGCGGATTCTTCACCAACTGAGCCGCTAGGGAAGCCCTGATGAGAGCACTGCTACCTTCTTTATGATACTTTCTTTTTAGTCTTGACTTTGTGAAAAACAAATGTGACTAGAAGTTACACCCCCTCCATGAGTTTTTTCTCCTGCTTTTCATTCATTAAAGCAGGCAGAGGGCCCTGATCTTCTGTAACTGGTTAAGGGCCCTGTGGCAGGCGTAGGGTGCTGGCTGAAATTGCCTACAAGACCCTTCCTTGGTCGTCTTTATTTTCACATCAGTGCTCATGGATGGAAGGAAAGAGGGGCTTCTTCAGACTAGTGATGATTGGCCCAGGGTTCCCAGAGCAACCCCAACCTGAGCGCCACCTGGACTGGGCCAGGCAGCATGGTAAGGCCTCTTAGGGTGGTGCTTCCAAAAATGTAATACCCAAATCACCTAGGGATCTGGTTGAAATGCAGGTTCTGATCCAGCGGTATCCAAGTGATGCATATGCTGCTGGTTCAGACCACACCTGGAGTGGCAGGCCTTACAGCGTAAGAGGCTGCTTTGGGGAGTTTTGGCTCAAGTGTCACCCAGACCTGTAACCTTTTCTGGTCACATAGACTGGAGCAGCTGACCTGGCAGAACCACAGGGCCCTGGCAGTGGGCACTTCCAGATACTGCTGTGCACACATGAGCAAATACCCTGGGATTCTGAGTGAGAAATTTGGCTAAACCCTGGAGGGTAGGTGGAGGGTGGCTGAGCCCAACCGGGGCTGAATTTCTTAGCACCTTTGCAGGACTGGGATTCAGAGGTAAAATTAAGTTGAATTATGAAAAATAAAGAAGTGTGCACTTTTTTTTTCCATACATGAATTTGCAGACTGGAACATTTCATACTTTACCATGATGTACATTAAAGAAGCCTGCAACATGCTGTATATACATTTTAAAAATCTTGTTTCACTTCCAGTTATGATATAACAAACTATTTTCCCAAGTCGTGAAATAGTCTCTGAAAATAACACACCTTTAACAAGTCCATTCCAGGACAGTGAGGACCTGATTCATTGTGTTCAGCACTGTCTTCAGTACTCAACACAGTGCCTGGCGAGGGGCAGAGGCTCACGAATCATTTGTTCGTTGTAGACATGCCCTGATGGATGATTTCTCTGCTATTGGCCACTAAGATTGCTTTCAGGTTTATAAATCATTCTGTGGCAGACATTCTTGGTGGAAACCTTTACCCACACGCTTGACTGTTCTCTTAGTTATCTGAAGAAGTCAGTGAATTCATTGGTCAGTGAATATGCAGAATTGAAGGCGAATTTAGTTCATCTTTTAATTTCTCATAAAATCCTTGCTTGCTGCTGCTAAGTCACTTCAGTCGTGTCCGACTCTGTGCAACCCCATAGACGGCAGCCCACCAGGCTCCCCCGTCCCTGGGATTCTCCAGGCAAGAACACTGGAGTGGGTTGCCATTTCCTTCTCCAATGCATGAAAGTGAAAAGTGAAAGTGAAGTTGCTCAGTCGTGTCGGACTCTTAACGACCCCATGGACTGCAGCCTGCCAGCCTCCTCCGTCCATGGGATTTTCCAGGCAAGAGTACTGGAGTGGGGTGCCATTGCCTTCTCCTTCTTCTCTTCTTATTGCTCGGCAAAACCCCACATAATATAGACATAAACTTAACTTAGTATGATGCAGATTCTTCTTAAAACTTACCCCAAGGGTTAAACCACTGAAATACTTGAATTACAGCTCTTAAGTTCCTAGAAAGTCAGCTCTTTGCAACTCCATGGACTGTAGCCCCTAGCCCGCTAGGCTCCTCTGTCCATGGGATTCTCCAGGCAAGAATACTGAAGTGGGTTGCCATTTCCTCTTCCAGGGGTCAAACTAGGGTCTTCTGCATTGCAGGCAGATTCTTTACCGTCTGAGCCACCAGGGGGGCCCCTATAAGGTTAGACCAGTTTAGTAAGAACTTGGATATTGATGAAGATAAGGGTGGGATTTTTTTCCTCTTTGAGTTGGCACCATCTAGTGGTACTTGCAGACAATACAAGAACAAAAACTGCTTTGGGAATTAAAAATGGCACTCAGTTAACTTTGCCATCTCCAGTCCAGGCTACCTTCTGATTTTCACCTGATCACTGATGCAGGCTCCCAACTGGGCTCTGTCTCTATTCTTTCCCTCCTTGTTCCATCCCTTAGTTTGTAGTCAGAATGACTGTCTTAAATTTGTAAATCTGAGTCACGTGTACGTGCTTAGTTGCTTCAGTCGTGTCTGACTCCTTGCGACCCTATGAACTGTAGCCTACCAGGCTCTTCTGTCCATGGGATTCTCCAGACAAGAATGCTGGAGTGGGCTGCCATGCCCTCCTTCAGGGGATCTTCCCGATCCAGGGATTGAACCCCAGTCTTCTGCATCTCCTGCACTGCAGGCAGGGTCTTTACTGATGAGCCACCAGGGAAGAAATCTGCGTCGGTTGTGTTTAAATCATCCAATAGCTCATCATCTTTATGATAAAGCTTGATCTTTTAACTTGATTTGTGAAATTCTATGCCAGGATTTGGCAAATATTTTCTGAAGGGCTCAGGTGGTAAATATTTTGGATCTGGGGGCACGTGGCCTCTGCAGTTCTCCTCCTAGGCCCCATGGTGCTGCTGGTGGGCAGTGTCTCTGTCATCTTTGTCCATAGGAAGCTTTGGGCATGACTGTAAGTGTGGGGGTGGGTGAGCAGGACAAGATTTGTCCCACAGGAAGCAAGTTCAGCAGGGAGGGTCAATCCACAGTTCGGATAGGGTCAGGGCCCATGTATAGTTAGGAGAAGGGGACACACATTCTTCCGTACCCTCAGGAGGATCCTTCTAAGAGGTTTCCAACTCCCAGGAAGTATGTGGTGTTCTGTTTTGAAAACAGGGGCTCAATCAAGGGTGTTCAAAGTGTATCTCCTGGCTGTTCTGTGGGCCAAAGGTGCTGAATGAGGGGCAGCTGAGCGGGTGGTATTCCTGGAGACAATTTCTAGGTCATAAAGGAATTCCCACTCAGAATAAAGTTGAGAAATCAGAGTGGAAAGGCTAGGGAAGAGGAATCAGGACCTGGGAAGAAGGCTAAGGGGGCAGAGTCCTATCTCAAAGGCTGCCAGGACAGGCATCCCAGGAGGAGCCCACCTGGGCACCTAGGAGGCATGCAGAGAACAATTCCTCAATGAAGAGCAGGTAATTAAATATAAACATGTTTCCCACAGCTCCTTCCTTCCTCCCCACTAGGTGCCACCCTCAGCCTCTGCTGCCTCCTTCCCTCCCTGAGGGGTCCAGCCTAGGACATCTCAGTTGGAACCTTCCATGACTTTCCAGATGCCTCCCATCCATGGAGAACTCCCTGCCCATATGCCCCTGAGGTCCCCAGAGCTGGGTCTCTATACGTGGTCTTAGGCAGGGATCATGGGTAGGACCTCTGGGGACTGACTCACAAATATGAGAAGAAAGTCAGCACAAAACAGGTCAGGTTCTCTCTTGTCCATCACCTTGGACTTGACCCTGAGCCACACAGCAGCATCCCTATACTGAGGAGTTTTTCTGTCTTGTGTGTTTCTGTGTTCACCAAATCCCCACACTCCGAGGTTCTCTTTTACCTCCTGAGTACACAGGATCCCCCTTCCTGGTTTTAACGGGGTGGGGGGAATGTATTCTCCTTTCAACAGTTTTGTTATAACTGCCAGAGCTGAGACAAAAACCAAATGTAGACTTCAGTTACTGATATTGTACCAATATCGTTAATTGCAACAAGTGTACCACACTAATATAAGATGTTAATAATAGGAAATTGTGTGTAGGGGTATATGGGAACTCTGTTTTATCATCTAAATTTTTCTATAAATCTAAAACTGTTTTTGAAAAGCCTATTAAATAAAACATAATATTTTGTCTTCTTGTATCCCTTTGGGAAACAGTGTAAGGAAATACTTGGTGAGGAGGTTTCTGTGTTAGTATACCCACATTTCATCTCATCTTACAGGTCTGCAGGTCCCTTCTCTTGCTTCCTCTGCCCTCTGCCAGAGCTCACTGCAACCCAGGCACTCAGAGATCCCAGAGAAACCTGCACCTCAGGCCCCTAAGACATTCATGCTGAACATTCTGAATCAGTAAAGTCCAGATCAGGCCACCTGATGCGAAGAGCTGACTCATTGGGAAAGACCCCATTGCTGGGAAAGATTGAGGGCAAGAGGAGAAGGGGGCAACAAAGGATGAGATGGTTGGATGGCATCACCGACTCAATCGACATGAGTTTGAGCAAACTCAGGGAGATAGTGAAGGACAGGGAAGCCTGGTGTGCTGCAGTCCATGGAGCTGCAAAGTGTTGGACACAGCTTAGCGAATGAATAACAAGGTCAGGCCAAGTCAGGTCAGAGAACTTTGAATTTTCCAGGTGATGTGAGGTGGCTTTGAGGACCTAATTGTGGGGAAGTTAATACATGTCCTGAGTCCAGGCTCCCAGGTGGAAGATGTTCCCAAGGGCACAGAGGATGCTGTTATGCACCAAGTTGCAGAGGTGGCCCCTGCCTGTCATCCTCCTTGTGACTGCATCAACTGAGGAGACCCAGCTTGCCCAAAGTCTAGCCTGGTCACATGCCACATTCATTGACTCATCAAAACGGTGACATGAAAGCCCAGCGCTCTCCCCTAAGCTCAGGACAACCCTGAAGGAACGTCCTAGCACCAGAGCTCCTTGGGAGCCCGCTGCTATCTTCATTAGAATTTTGTTGCAGCTCAACTTCTTCTATCCGGTCCTGTTTCCTCTCCCTCCCTCCCACAGAAGTTGAGTCTAAAAGTACCTCTTGAGAAAATAACATGCTCATCTTCACCTCAGAGTCCATTTCCCAAGGAAACCTACCTGGGACAAAGAGGTTGTGCTGGGTACCAGAAAAGGCAGGGAAACCCTTTGATTTCTAGGGGCCACACCAGTCATGGATGAATCGAATTATTTATATATACTGCTACACACCAAGTTGCCTTACTATACCGAGAGCAATCAGAGTCCACGAAAGTGTTTATGCCAAAGAGGTGTATAATCATATCTGGATACAGAGAACTAGATTTAAGACATGTTTAGGAGGTAAAACTAACAGGGTCTGATAGAGAATAGATACAAGTGGATGAGTGAGGATGAAGAGCATGGGTCTCTTCTTGGTTTAACCAAATGGATAAATTATATGCCACATACTCAACAGGGTTGGGCAGGAGAAAGGAATGTCTGAGTGTAGATCATGAATTCAGCCTTGAATGTTCGAGGTGCAAAGTGAAGATTTCCAGGTCAAAGGATATACACGTCTGTATAATGGGCTCAAGATGATTCAGTTACTAAGAAATGGAATAAAGATTTGAACCTAAAATGTATCTGGTTCCAAAGCCAGGGCTCTTGACCATCATGCCACTGAAAATCCCTCCCTCTGAAGTCTTCAGAGCTCCATAGAAGGTGTGAAGATGGCTGGAGGAGGAAGGAAGCATAGGGTGATGAAGGCTAGAGATAAGAGGCTGTCCAGTCTTCAGCAGGGTCCATTAGTGGGTTTCCCAGTGTGGAATTCATCACTCCAGAACAATGGGATAGAATGGTGGCATCACAAGGGGAGGGGGAGTCTTGTCATCTCATAGAGGATGTTTGGGCCCTGCTCTGCATTCTGCTTTTCTAACACCTCTCCTGGCCTTGACATCCAGTCGGTCCCTGAGGCAAACGCAGGGATCACAAGGAAGCAGTCAGTGCCTGACTATGGATGCTTGGAGAGTAAAGGGGCACCAGCTGAGAGTGGGCCAGGAGTCCCAGGACACAACCCTTGAGCTGGGGTTGAGTCCATTCCAGAGGTGAGAGAGAAGCAGGTGAGCATGATAGCTCCTCTCTATCTCTGAGTGTTTTCTTCTGCCCTCCACTTCCTTACTACGGAGCTAGCCCCAGCCTCAGCAGACAGGAGAGGCAGACCTCGCTTCCCCAGGTACGTTTCTATGTGTGTTCCTCTTACCTCTTTGAGAAAGTTCCTCAGAGCTCTGCCTTCCCCATTCTGTGATGTACGATCACCATCTCAAAAACTCTCAATGTCTTTCCATCAAATTATCAACAACAATTTCTCTGCAAGAGGAGAAAAGAGGCACCTTCATGTATTATATGCAGGGATCCACAGCAAAGCCAGGAGCCCACACCAGACGTTGCACTAGGGCTCATTTTATACCTTTGACCCCTCTGGAGTCAAGAGGAGGAGTCTCTCATAAAGCTCAACTATATAGCCAAGAAGATGAGGCCAGAGATCTACCTTCCTTCCTGTAGCTCTGCAGCCCAGGGAGGCCCTGCTATTCAACTCATGCCAGAGCTTTAACCCACCTGCCCATCATGAGCTTCCAGAAGTCTCTGGCCCAGACGACATCTCTGAGGATGCTAGATGGGCAAGGGCTGACAGAAGGCAATGGCACCCCACTCCAGTACTCTTGCCTGAAAAATCCCATGAATGGAGGAGCCTGGTGGGCTACAGTCCATGGGGTCACTAAGAGTTGGACACAACTGAGCGACTTCACTTTCACTTTTCACTTTCATGCATTGGAGGAGGAAATGGCAACCCACTCCAGTGTTCTTGTCTGGAGAATCTCAGGGACAGGGGAGCCTGGTGGGCCGCCGTCTATGGGGTTGCACAGAGTTGGACACGACTGAAGCGACTTAGCAGTAGGATTAGGGAAAATCTCTAAGATGGGATGAGATACAGGAAGGAGCACAAGCTTCGGGTGTCACACCCCTTGGCTCTGGAAATCCTGAATGTTTTCAGCAGCAGCTTATCCGTTTGTAGCAACCTTATCTGTCCAGTTTATAATTTCAAAGAAAAAGTGTCCCAGGTCCACAGGTTTCCCCCTCATCACAATCCTGTTCCTCTGACATCATGGAAATGGGAACTGTCCTCTCTCAGTAGGGCACAGAGGTCCAGACCTCTCCAGGACCACACTGACACCGAGCAGGCTCCAAGGGCCACCATGATTCCTGTCTTTGATTTCCCGGCCTGCCCACATCTGCCCTTCCTCCTGCTGGCTCTGCTGCTGAAACTCACAGGTGAGTGGGACCTCCCTCTGCCTGGTTACCGTTTCCTCCCCAGCTGCTTCCCTAGAATTTCTTTGAGGAGGGATTTCCTTGGTCCATTGTAAAACAGGCAGAATTTAGAGATCTAGACTTGAATGGCCTCCAGCACACAAAATCTCCCAGTGACTGTGTCTGTTTCGCACCTTTGGGTCAGGTAAAGGACTCGTCCCCATGATCAGCAGGCTGAACAGGACAAACACGACAGCTCTCATCCCCCAGCCACTGGGGACACAGGGTCTGTCTTTTCACTGGTCACCAGCACACATATGCTACCCACTAACTGAAGAAAAACAGCTTAGAAAAGATGAGATTATAAAAGTAAGAAAAAATCCACAATGCCCCCATCGGGAGATAATCAGTGTTAAAGTTTTGCAGAGGTCTGAGTGTTCAGAGAATGTTGGTCAGAAGCGCACACTAGAGGTCTCTTTGGGTCAGTGATGGAAGCTGGGCCTGCAGTCTCCCTAGCTTAACTGTGTGGTTCTGCCTCTATTTGCTGGGAAAACGACGACAACAACAATTCTGTAGAGTCTTTCCCCCAAGGACATTGGTCCATGTTGGTGGAAGCTTTGAGTCCCAGTTGCCACAGAAGATAGCTTGAGGGGTTTAGATCAGATGAAGAAGGAAGCAGACCATTATCTGAGAGTGAGGAAGAGGTGGGAAGGCTTGGATCTTAAGGGAGTAAAATATGTGAGGCACTCACACCCACTGGAGAATTTTAACAGACATCTAAACAAGAATTCACATCAATTTTATACAATCTCTTCAAAAAGTTAGAAAAAGAAGCCACACTTCCCAACCCATTTTATGAGGAAATTACTACCTTGATAGCAACAATAAATAAAGATTGTACATAAGAAAGAAAACTATAGCCCAATGTATGTCATGAACTTAGATACAAAATTCTTCAACAACGTATTGGCAAATAGGATTTAACATTGTGTAACGTTATATATTACGACTAAGTCAGATCTTAGTTTCAATACTGAGAAAATCAATCATTATAATCCATCACATCAAATCAAAAAGGAAATAAATTGCATGACCATGTCAATTGATGCAGAAAAAGCACTTGACAGATCTAACACCTATTAATGATTAAAACTCTCAAACTAGAAATAAGGAGGAATTTCCTCAACTTGATAACATTGACAGACACCCTACAGCTATCACTACTCAGTGGTGGAAGACAACGTTTTCTTTCCAAGATAAGAAAAAATGCAAAAATATCTATCCTCACAAGTCTTATTCAACAAGTGGAGAGAGAGAGAGAGAGGAAGAGGGAAAGGATATAGATTGGAAATGATGAAATAAAACTGCAGATACCGTGAGTTTCTACAGAGAAAATCCCAAAGAATCTACTAAAAATCCACAAATGATCAATCAAATCAATCAAAAAACTTCCAGAACTGAGTTCAGCAAGATGGCAGGAAACACGATCAATGCACAAAATCAGTTGCATTTCTGCATTGAAACAAGGGCCTCCCTGGTGGCACAGCCTGCAATATGGGAGATCTGGGTTTGATCCCTGGGTTGGGAAGATCCCCTGGAGGAGGGCATGGAAACCCATTGCAGTATTTTTACCTGGAGAATTCCATGGACTGAGAAGCCTGGTGGGCTACAGACCATGGAGTCTCAAAGAATTGGACACAACTGAGCAAGCACAGCGCATACTGAAACAAGCATGTGATCATTTAAATTACCTCCAAGAAAGGTAATCAGTTCAGTTCAGTCTCTCAGTCGTGTTTGACTCTTTGCAACCCCATGGACTGCAGCACACCAGGCTTCCCTGTTCATCACCAACTCCCAGAGCTTGCTCAAACTTATGTCCATTGAGTCAGTGATGCCATCCAATCATCTCATCCTCTGTCATCCCCTTCTTCTCCTGCCTTCAATCTTTCCCAGCATCAGGGTCTTTTCCAATGAGTCAGTTCTTCACATCAGGTGGCCAAAGTATTGGAATTTCAGCTTCAGCATCAGTCCTTCCAATGAATATTCAGGACTGATTTCCTTTAGGATTAACTGGTCGGATCTCCTTGCAGTCCCAGGGACTCTCAAGAGTCTTCTTCAACACCACAGTTCAAAAGCACCAATTCTTCAGCGTTCAGCTTACAGTCCAACTCTCACATCCATAAATGACTACTGGAAAAACCATAGCTTTAACTAGATGGACCTTTGTTGGCAAAGTAACATCTTTGTTTTTTAATATACTGTTGAGGTTTGTCATGGCTTTTCTTCCAAGGCACAGCGTCTTTTAATTTCATGGCTGCAGTTACCATCTGCAGTGATTTTGGAGCCCAGGAAAATAAAGTCTGTCTCCTAGGTATAAACCTAATTTGTATCAAGAGCTGTGTGAAGCAAGCTACAAAATTGATCAAAAACATCAAAGAAGAACTGAATATGTATATTTATTTATATATAAATATGTATTACATGTTTATAGCTAGTAAGATAAATATTGTCAAGGTATCAGGTCTCCCCAACTTGATCTATATATTAAATGCAATCCCAATTAAAAGCCAGCAGGTTAATTTATGGATAGTGACAGACTGATTCTGAAGTTTATATGATGGAACAAAAGATCCAGAATAGCCTACACACTATTGGAGAAGAACAAAGTGACTTTTCACAAAAATTAATTGAAAATGAATCATACGAGTGTGCACTGGTAATAAAAAATAAAATGTTGTGGTATTTAAAAAAATGAATCATAGACCTAAATGTAAAACACGAAACTATGTAGAAGAAAGTCTAGATGACCCACAGTGTGGCAATGACTTTTAAAATAACAGACTTTATATTTCAAGACAGTTTTAGGTTCACAGCAAAACTAATCACAAGGTACAAGGATTTCCCATCCTACTCCCCACCCCCACACATCCTTGCCTCTCTGTTTTCAGCATCCTCCACTAGCGTGGTTATTTTGTTAGAACCGAGGAATCTGCAATGACAAATTATTAACAGCCAAAGTCCAGAGTTTTCATTATGGTTCACTCTTGGTGTTGTACATTCCATGGATTTGGGTAAATGTATTATGATAGGCATCGCCCAGCTTTATGGTATTATACAGGGCAGTTTCCGCACCCTAAAATTATCTGTGCTCTGCCTATTTTTCTCTGTTTTCATCCTAATCCCTGTCAAGCACTGATATTCTTATTGTCTCTTAAATTTTGCATGTCATATAGTTTCCTGTCATGTAATTAGAATCCTGCAGCATGTGCATGCTAAGTCCCTTCAGTTGTGTCCAACTCTTCACGACTCCATGGACTGTAGCCCACCAGGCTCCTCTGTCCATGGGGTTCCCCAGGCAAGAATACTGGAATGGGTTGCTGTGCCCTCCTCCAGGGGATCTTCCCAACTCAAGGATGGAACCCACATCTCTCATGTCTCCTGCACTGGCAGGCAGGTTCTTTATCATTAGTGCCACCTGAGAAGCCCCCACAGCCTGTGGGCTCATCCATTACATTAGTAATAAACGTTTAAGGTTCCTCCATATCCTTTCAGGGCTTATCTGCTCATTTCTTTTCGGTGCTGAATAATATCCCACTGTCTGGATTTACCACAATTTCTTTATCCATTCACCAACTGAAGATCTTCTTGTTTTCATGTTTCGACAATTGTGAATGAAGCTGCTATGAATTGTGAGGGAGAGTGTGCTCCAGGCCTCTCTCAGCTTCTGGCAGCCTCAAACAGTCTTTAAATTGTAGATGGTGTTTTCCCTGAGTCTTTGCATCGTCTTTCTGTGCATGACAACTAAACTAAACTGTGCCTGAATTCCCGATTCACATAAACCAAACAACGATGAATAGGTGTTTCTTAAGCCAATGAGTTTGTGGTAATTTGTTATTCAAAGACAGAAAAGAAACATGCTAGGCTTAAGAAATCATTCAAGAGGAAAAGTCTTCCATAGTTTGTAGAACTTACCTTACATGGATTCTGTGTATCTTCCATGAGCTCAGTGTCTGTGCTCCCTGTGTAATACTCAAGAAGACACAAGAAGAGCAGTACTGAGCACTAAGAATTTGTTGCATTGGGTTGAGCATCCATAAACATTACACATTTTAATAACTGAGATGTTTTCACATTGCAATAGCCAGTTTTATACCCCTTAAGGAAAATATACATTTCATGGAGAATGCAAGTCGCGGTGTGTATCTGGGCACCTGGGCTTCCACATGAAGAAAGGGAGATGCCTGCATTTGAAAATTGCGCTCTGTATATAGTATGTTGGTTATCAGCACAATGTGCTTAGCTTTTGGCCTTATCTCTAATTCTGGTTGTTGTTCAGCCACTAAGTGTCGTTGTTCAGTCACTTTCACTCTCATTGAGAGGCTCTTAAGTTCCTTTTCAATTTCTGCCGTTAGAGTGGTATCATCTGCATATCTGAAGTTGTTGATATTTCTCCCTGCAATCTTGATTCAGCTTGTGATTCTTCCAGCCTGGCATTTTGTGTGATGTACTCTGCATAGAGGGCTTCCCTGGTAGCTCAGTTGGTAAAGAATCCGCCTGCAGTGCAGGAGACCTGGATTCAGTCCCTAGGTCTGGAAGAGCCCCTGGAGGAAGGCGTGGCAACCCACTCCAATATTCTTGCCTTGAGAATCCCCATGGACAGAGGAGCCTGGTGGGCTGCAGTCCATGGGATCGCAAAGAGTCAGACACAACTGAGTGATTATGCATAGCACAGCACTCTGCGTAGAAGTTAAATAAGCAGGGTGACAAGATACAGCCTTGTCATACTCCTTTCCCAGTTTTGAACCAGTCCATTGTTCCATGTCTGGTTCTGTTTCTTATTCATCTGCATATAAATTTCTCAGCAGACAGGTAAATAGAGAAAAATCTGACTCAACTTTTATTTCACATTTTTTATTTACTATAAATCCATTCACGGGTTCATTGATGATGTTTATTTAGTGCCGACTATGCTCCAGTCTGGGGTTTCCCTAAAGGCTCTGCCAGTAAAGAATCTGTTTACAACCAGGAGTTGCAGGAGACACAGGTTCTTGGTTCGGGAAGATCCCCTGGAGGAGGGCAGGGCAACAAACAAACAGTTCTCCATGCCTGGAGAATCCCATGGACAGAGGAGCCTGGTGGGCTGCAGTCCCTGGAGTCACAAAGTCTCGGACACTACTGAGTGACTAACACACACACACGTGCTCCAGGCTATCCTTATATCTTGATGGAGAAAGAAAGTTCCATTTTCCTTTCTATATGCTGGTCCTCTTCTCTTCATCCCACCTGGCAATCAAACTTGCGATTGTATACTTTGGTGCCAGTACATGTTGCTTAAGAGTGTGCAGTCAGACCCCCACCTTGATCTAGAACCAGACCCTCAGAACATTTTGCACCAAGACAAGGAATATGAGAAATGACATACAGTTTCTTTCTAGGAACTTCAATTGAATGTTTCCAGGTGAACCAGCCTGAGAGTTCAGTGTCAGCCAAGGTTGGAGATGTCGTAACCTTGGGCTGCAACATTCCTGCACCATCTCCAGTAGGGCCTGTCTTGTGGTTCAAGGACACTAGGCTAGGACGAAAATTAATCTACAGTTTCAATGGACGCCAATTCCCCCGAGTATCCCAAGTGGTAAATCCAATGGCCAACCAGACTATTCCATCTGCATCAGTGATGTGTCGCCTAAGGATGCTGGCATGTATTACTGTGTGAAGTTAACAACAGGGCATCCTGACATGGCATATATAGCTGGCCCAGGCACCTATGTGTCTGTGAATGGTAAGTACAGTTTGACAAATTCCATCTTCCTGATTTTTAAGATAAATTTTTAAAAATCTTCCACTTGTACCAAATCATTACTCTACACTGGATACTGTACCCCTTCATTCACAGTCTGCCCTATAGGCTGGGATTCTGCAGATGGCCCTTCTGATCCTTCTGGCATCCTATGCCCAATATTGAATCAGGCTGAGTTGACAGGCTATGCCCTTCTTTAATGGCCACCAGAAGCCAAATTAAGGACAATGGACATTCCCAGTTGAAAAGATGTTGTGTAGGTAAAATGCACGACTTGTGTGCACTCTATGAACACTTTATGAACATGTCCAAAAAGCTAGAAAACTGAGAGTTGGGAGGCTTGTTTAGAAAAGCCCTCCTAGCGAGGTTGAGTCACTCTCCTAGCACTTGACCTTACCCTGAGAATCTGCCCTGAGCATTGCACTCCAAGCTCTGTTGTCCTTTTATTCTCAGAGGACAGCCCGTGTTTCTTACTCCTTGCCACTCTGAATTAATTTCATGAAATACAATGAGATTAGGGTATCCTCTGTTCTGCTGGGAAAACTTGTCTTCTCCAGTAACATTTTCCTCAAGTTCAGCCGCATTCCATGGCATCTAACTAGCCATGGAAAATTCACACATTGATTTCAACTTGAAAAATATGGGTTTAGATAGCTTACCTGCCACTCTCTCCTGGCTTCAAGAGTTCCCTTGTCTCCCCGCCGACATCTTAGGCCATCTGTGATCTGATGCTTTGATAACTTGAAAGGAGAGATTATTATCAGGACCTGATATCATGTGGGGTAGTAAGGTTGGTGGTAGTGGGAGTTAGGGGTCAGTGGTGGGCCCTCAGAATTGATGCAATCCCTTGAGGCTCTTCTCTCTTTTTGTTGAGTAGAATCAACTGTCCCCCTCTTCCCTCTTGAAAGTGAAAGTGAAGTCGGTCAGTCGTGTCTGACTCTTTGCGACCCCATGGACTGTAGCCCATCAGGCTCCTCCATCCATGGGATTCTCCAGACAAGAGTACTGGAGTAGGTTGCCATTTCCTTCTCTAAGGGATCTTCCCGACCCAGGGATTGAACCCAGGTCTCCCGCATTGTAGGCAGACGCTTTACCGTCTGAGCCACCAGGGAAGTCCCTCTTGAGGAGATAAGTAAAAGACTCACACTCTGCCTTCAAAAATATATGCCCATCTGATTTTTAGGTTTCTGATTTCTTTAGTTTCTCTTTGTCTACACCCCTCAGCCTTAATGTCTCTGCAAAATCAGTTACTGATTACCCTTCAGAGGAGAGGTGAAGGCCGATGCCAAGTTCTCTGAACATGTGGGGTGGACCCATCTCCAAGTGTATTGAGTAATTTTGGGCATTTAGATAAGAAGAAGATTTATTTCTATGAACACTACCCATTCACAAACCCAGCCCTCCCTATCTATCTTCCTCTTCTTTTACTTAGGGGCTGAGGAATGAAATTGGGGAGGTGATTCATCTAGTCCTCTGAATTGACTCCCCTCTGTTAGCACTTGGGGAAAGAACTGCCTGCACTTGCAGTGGCCACTCTAAACTCAGTGTGTGGGTACTCATACATATCACTAAAATGATGAATGATTGAGGCCCAACCTTGATCTCAATCCAGCTTTCTTAATCCTGCCTAGGTCAAAGCAGAGGAAATGGGAGATGATTTTGAGTTTCTTTGCAGGAGTCACACATGAGATGTTCAAAGTGCAGCAAGCTGAGCTATCACAAACTGTGTCACCTGGGGAAACACTCACTTTGAGTTGCAGCGTACCAGATTCATTTCCAAATGGACCCGTCTTATGGTTCAAGGGGACTGGACCAAATCGTGAATTAATTTATAATTTTCAAAGGGGTCTCTTTCCCAGAGTAAACCAAATTGGAAACATGGCCAAAGCTGGCAACAAAGACTTTTCCATTCGCATCAGTGAAATCTCTCTTAAAGATGCCGGCACGTACTTCTGTGTGAAGTTCAAAGAGGGCAAACCTGACATAGAGTACCAGTCAGGTCGGGGCACCAAGGTGACTGTTACTGGTGAGTTTGACTCTTCCACCTTCTGTCATGTGATATTGTGACAGTAATAATGTCCTCTAGTCATTGAACAACTACATTCTGCTAGATACTGTCAAAGGTGCAGTGCACACTTGATCTTGTCATTCTCTCAGAAACCTGTGATTTAAGTTTTTTATGCGAGGAGACTCTGAGAGTCAGAAAGGTTGATGAGTGATGAGAGACATTTTGTTTAACATTCCAACATTCAACCCACCCTCAATAGCTAGGCTAAACCAATTAAGGTAGTTTCACCCCTACTGGCAGGTGGCTCAGATGAGACTGACTTAAGTCAGTTTGTGTCCACAAGAGAAATCTGGGAAACTAATACAATTTTCTTACCTGTTGGCTAGGAACAAGAAATAATTTTGTCCCGGATACTCCAGGCAGACATTTTTTGGCCACGAGGGGAACCAACTTGAATAAAAATCTACTCTAGAGAAGTGCAAAAATGTAAACAATGTGGGTTGACAACACTGAATATCCGTATTGCTCCTGATTCCAACCCCGCCTCTGGACCTCCGATGATAGGAGAGAAAAACCTCTCCTTTAAGCCTATTTGCTAAAGTCAGCACTGTCCTAATGGATGCCAGCTGATAAAGAGCATCCACAGAGCACTGAAGTACAATTTCCAATCATTTTTTTCTGTTTCTAAAGTCTTACTGTATTTTGTTTTTCTATTTTATTATGACCTCTGAGCAATACCCGGCCTGAGGAATGATTAAATTGGTGATATGAAAACATTACTGTTTATTGAGCATCTATTATATCCCAAACACTTTCCCTATATTATTATAGTTACCTGCGTAGCAACTTGAGCATAACAATGCCTGTCCTCACTGCACAGATGAGTAAACTGAAACTCAAGGAGGTTCAGGAGTACAGACAATAGGGATAGAGGTGAGGTTGGTCTGGGCGCTCTTCAGTATGCTTTATACTAGTGGAGAACATTTTCTTACAAGGAGGAGGAACTTAATACATTAGTTTAATGACCCTCCCCCCTCCAAAGAAAAGAAAGGAATCGCGTGATCCTATACCTGAGGAGAGTTCTAGCTTCCTCATGTGTTCAAGGCATGAATCAAGAACAAAAAGTCTGGATTTGGGCTCACAGCCTCCAAGGCTTTTACTCTCTGAAATTCTCTCAGCTCTGTTGCTTCCTATATTTGTCTTTCTTGCTTGTATGTAGGACTTACCAATCCAATAAAGAAAATGTTGACATTCATTCCCTCATCTTAGCAACCAGCATGGGAAGAGAGCTCCTTTTTCCCCAGACTCCACAAATGAGTCCCAGTGAATCACTCAAATTTGCCTTTCCTGTGCCTTTTACTTGCTCATAATTGCAAAGGAGAGGAGGTATCAGGTGGAAAAATCATCAACCCATTGAAGCGAGCGCTTAACAGACTGAAAGCAACATGTGTCTGCCTCAAGGTCTGAATGCTTCCTTTAATGTAGAAGAACATTGAGATCCAGAGGCTGGAAGGTACACATGCAGTTCTCTCACTCCCATAATCCTTTAGGCTTATGGCTTTGCCTTCTTCTTAGTAAGAAGACCCCAGTCAGAGTGGAGGTGGAGGTGTGCATGAGGACGATTCAGAGGGAAATTATCGTGAATGAGTTCAATTTCCCTGTTAAAGTACAAATAGGTACCATTTATACATGATAAATGAGAAGTACACATTCATACAGTTTTTAAATACTCAGCTAAGTATACATTTGCTGTAACTAATTGTCACAATTTTAGGGTTTAAAACAACAGGACTAGACTTATGCGAATGGCATGACAGCGTGAGGAGCTCCACAAACCTACTTGCCAGTGAAATTGGCAAAAAAAAAAAACAAAAACTAAACTAATTATTTAAAGGAGTGACATTAGCAGCAGAGCAGGCTAGGAAGGTCCGCAGCCTTTGTTCTCCAGTCACGAGCAAGGATTCCAGTGAAAGCTGTCGGAGTGTGCAGTGTTTCTTATACTCACACTCCTCCTTCAGCCTGGTGTAGCAGCACAACTGGGAGGAGACCTTACGTGCCTGCCCCGCCCTTGGAAACACAGTGGGCCATTCATCCAACGTTGTGGCTTGTCTTGGGGCTGACTGTGGGATTAGTTTCTGTGTCATCTGACTCAGAAGTCTAATAGGAACAGCAGTACAGTTTAAAGTGCAGAACACAGAAGCCACTGAAGAGGTTTCATTAGAGCTTCAGATATTAGGCAGTTCTGCAGGAAGACCGGGGGTATATGAGATTGAGAATTCCTAAGAAACAGGCACACTATATAGGGAATTTGAGATAGCTAAGCATAGTGACCAACCTAGACAGCATATTAAAAAGCAGAGACATTACTTTGCCAACAAAGGTCCGTCTAGTCAAGCCTATGGTTTTTCCAGTGGTCATATATGGATGTGAGAGTTGGACTGTGAAGAAAGTTGAGTACCAAAGAATTGATGCTTTTGAATTGTGGTGTTGGAGAAGACAAAATCTTGAGAGTCCCTTGGACTGCAAGGAGATCCAACCATTCCATCCTAAAGGAGATCGGTCCTGGGTGTTCAATGGAAGGACCAATACTGAAGCTGAAACTCCAATACTTTGGCCACCTCATGCAAAAATTTGACTCATTGGAAAAGACCCTGATGCTGGGAGGGATTGGGGGCAGGAGGAGAAGGGAACGACAGAGGATGAGATGGCTGGATGGCATCACCAACTCGACGGACATGGGTTTGCGTAAATTCTGGGAGTTGGTGATGGACAGGTTTCGGTAAACTCCGGGAGTTGGTGATGGACAGGGAGGCCTGGCGTGCTGCACTTCATGGGGTTGCAAAGAGTTGGACACCACTGAGCGGCTGAACTGAACTGAACTGAAGCATAAACAGCCTGTTGTTCAGTCACTCAGTCACATCTGATTCTTTGAGACCCTATGGACTGAAGCACACCAGGCTTTCCTGTCGTTCACCATCTCCTGGAGCTTGCTCAAACTCATGTCCATTGAGTGATGCCATCTAACCACCTCGTTCTCCCTCTGTCGTCCCCTTCGCCTCCTGCCTTCAATTTTTCCCAGAGTCAGAGTCTTTCCTAATGAGTCGGCTTTTTGCATTAGATGGCCAAAGTGTTGGAGCTTTGGCTTCAGCATCAGTCCTTCCAATGAATATTCAGGACTGATTTCCTTTAGGATGGATGGGTTGGATCTCCTTGGAGTCCAAGGGACTCTCAAGAGTCTTCTCCAACACCACAGTTCAAAAGCATCAATTCTTCGGTGCTCAGCTTTCTTTATAGTCTAACTCTCAAATCCATACATAACTAGTGGAAAAACCACAGCTTTGACTAAATGGACCTTTGTCGGCAAAGTAATGTCTCTGCATTTTAATATATTATCTAGGTTGATAGCTTTTCTTCCAAGGAGCAAGAGTCTTTTAATTTTGTGTCTGCAGTCACCATCTGCGGTGATTTTGGAACCCAAGAAAATAAAGTCTGTCACTATTTCCATTGTTTCCCTATCTTTGCCATGAAGTGATGGGACTGGATGCCATGATTTTTGTTTTTTGAATGTTGAGTTTTAAACCAGCTTTTTCACTTTCCTCTTTCACCTTCATCAAGAGGCTCTCACAGCCTAGAGAAGATATATCCCCAGAGAAGACTTGAAAGGCCCCAGAATCTAGCCAGGATGATTAAAGAAGGCATTCCCCTGCACAAAGCCAGTCCATAAAGAGATGGTTGTTTTAGTTCATTCAGACTACTGTACCAAAACAGCATTTACTGAGAAGTTCATAAATAATAGAAATTTATTTCTCATAGATCTGGAGGCTGGAAATCCAAGATCATCGTACCAGCATGGTCAGGTGAGGGGTCTCCTCTAGATCAAAAGCCTCTCATTGTATCCTCACATGGCAGAAGCAGCTAGGGAGCTCTGTGTGGCCTGTTTTATAAGGCCTTACTACCATTTCTCATGATTCCACTCTCATGAGCTAAGTAAGTATCTCCTGAAGGCTCCTCCTACTAATTCTATGACATTCAGGGCATAGGATTTCAAATATGAATTTGGGAAGACATAAAAATGGTGTGTTCAAATGTCTAAATTTCAACCAAAGACCAGAAAGCATACTAGGAAAACATGGCCTAATCAAATGAAAAAAATGAAAGCTCCAGAAACTGACTGTAAAGAAACTCAGATTGTGTCTCGACTCACACATAAAAAAAGTATCTTTGATATTAATTTCTCATTTAAATGCTTTCTTCCTTGCAATCACTCTCTGTGTTTTTTCAGTCTTCTAACTTTATTGAGGCTTTTCATGGCTAAGTCAAATCTCTCTTGGTAAATGTCACATTGCCCTTGAAAATGTGTGGGCAATTTTCAAATATCTTTTGATGTTGATATCTAACATAATTCCACAGTGATAAGAGTACAGACTCTTTATGATTTCAATACCTTTGGACCGTGAAATTTTTGCACCTTGTTTTACATCCCTGGGTATGTTCCAGTGTATCTTCTAGTTTATAGTCTATGGGAACTTGAGTAGAATTTGAACTTGAGTAGTATCCTACTGTTTTGTGAAAATTTCATAAATCTTAATTATGTTAAATTGGTTTATAGTGCTCTTCAGGTCTACTATATCCTACCTCTCTGTATATTCATTCTATTAATTTTGAGAGTTTGATATTGAAACTCTAACTAAAAATCTTAATTTATCTACTTAAAAAATAATTGTAACATATAAAAGTAATTATATTACAATTGTAATTATCGAACTATATGTAACCTTGTTCTGTATTTTCCAAGTCCCCTGTAAATGTGTTATCGTACTTTCATAATTTAAAAAAGAAGAAAAAAAATCAGCTGAGATGCGAAGAAGTATGGAGCTGAGCCCAGATAAAATTAGCAACCCACAGAATCACAAATTAAATAAATGGTTATTGTTTTAAACCACAGCAGTTTTGGTGTGGTCTGTTGCCCAGCAGTAGCTAAACAATACAATGCCTTGCCTACTAAAATTAAAAAAAATTTTTCATTTTAAATAAAACTTAAGAAATAGCTGAGAAAGGAAATCACATAGATAAGTGGCCGATTCATGAGGGTGACATGGAGGTCCTGAGAGTCTTGTGGAATTTTCCAGGCCTGTGGTCTATTCAAAGAGGCTTCAATATATCAGGGTCTACAGGAGAATAAGTAGAGACAGTAATGAGATTTACCGATGGTTCCATGAAGGCACTAAAGGCCATGTAGGACCAGCCACGTCTCAACAGACCACAAGTGAAAAGTGCTCAAGGAGCAGGTCAGACCACCTCTGAAACAGACTCAGACACCAAGACAGTGCTCAGACCCAAGGCCCACCATTCCATCCAGAAACTTCAACTTCGTCTGCACCCAGGACCACCTGCAGTAGGAAAGAAGAAGGGAAGCACTGAAAACTTGAGCTTTTGTTCCTAAAAAAGCCGGAGTTAACCTAAGAGAGAATGATGGCAGTGTATCAGTGCTTACTCTATCCTATAAATGCAACCATATTTTTATTTTAATTTTATAGATCAGGAGTGTTCAATGATTGCCCTAGGGTCACACAGCCAGATCTGGGTAAAGCCACAATCTAAATCTAGACAGTACAGCTAAAGAGGCTATCAGAACATGGAAAAGCCTGGGATTAGTTAGCAAACTTAATTTTTCCTTCCTAATAACTGGCATGATGGAGGAGGGGGTGATTCTTGAGAAAGTTTAGCTCAGTTACAGAAAATTAAGATGCAACAAACACAAATTTTTGTACAATCTGAGTGTGTTACATTTGGACCCCAGAAAATGGAGCTTTAGAGTATTGCCCACAATTATATAATTAGGAAGTGAGTCTGTGCCCACCCTCCAATGCCAAAAGGAGGCCACTAGGGGTCTTGATTTATAATCAGTCCTTCTTAAGCAAATGTTACTTCCTCTATTTCCTACATATTATGAATGATGATGGATAATATGTTTGCCCTTTATATTATGCTAGGCCCTCATGCATATATGTCATATCATTCCTGCACTTAGGAAGGGATTGCTCCTGTCCCCATTTTACAGATGAGGCAACAAAGCCTTGACAATGACAAGTGACTTTGAAAGGTCACACAACCAGGAACAGGCAGACCCAATTCTCTATTTTTATTTTAGAGTTTTTATTTTATATTGGGGTACAGTCAATTAACAATGCTGTGATAGTTTCAGTTGAACAGTGAAGGGACTCAGCCATACATATACATGAAGCCTTACAAATAGCACTGAAAAGAAGAGAGGCGAAAAGCAAAGGAGAAAAGAAAAGATATAAGCAAAAGCAAAGGAGAAAAGGAAAGACATAAGTATCTGAATGCAGAGTTCCAAAGAATAGCAAGAAGAGATAAGAAAACCTTCTTCAGCAATCAATGCAAAGAGATAGAGGAAATGGGAAAGACTAGAGATCTCTTCAAGAGAATTGGAGATACCAAGGGAATACTTCATGCAAAGATGGGCTCGATAAAGGATAGAAATGGTATGGACCTAACAGAAGCAGAAGATATTATGAAGAGGTGGCAAGAATACACAGAAGAACTGTACAGAAAAGATCTTCACAACCCAGATAATCATGAGGATGTGATCACTAATCTAGAGCCAGACATCTTGGAATGTGAAGTCAAGTGGGCCTTAGAAAGCATCACTAAGAACAAAGCTAGTGGAGGTGATGGAATTCCAGTTGAGCTGTTTCAAATCCTGGAAGATGATGCTGTGAAAGTGCTGCACTCAATATGCCCTCAAATTTGGAAAACTCAGCAGTG
>SJYX01003134.1:201690-258333 GCA_006410675.1 Oreotragus oreotragus
CTCGATGGACGTGAGTCTGAGTGAACTCTGGGAGATGGTGATGGACAAGGAGGCCTGGTGTGCTGCGATTCATGGGGTCGCAGAGAGTTGGACATGACTGAGCGACTGAACTGAACTGAACTGATTCTCCGCTAAACTACACTCCCATCCAGACTGCTACATGACATTGAATAGAATTCCCTGTGCTGTATAGTAAGACCTTACTGGTTATCAGTTTTAAATATAGCAGCATGTACATGTCCGTTCCAAACTCCTTAACTATCCCTTCCCCCCAGCAGTCATAAATCTGTGTCTCTCTGTTTTGTAAGCTCATCTGTGTCATTTCTTTTGAGATTCCACTTATAAGGGATGTCATACGGTATTTCTTCTCTAGAGGCAGATGAAATTCTTGATCCAAAGTCAGGCTGACTTGAGGCCACATTGTGACAGCCGTGTTCATCTCCCTCCCAGGATGGCAAGGACAGGGTCTGGAAAAGGTCATTAAGGTTTTGACAGAGTGAATACAGGAACTACTGCTCAGATGTGAAAGCCGGAAACTCCTCCATTCCCCTTTTCCCTCTTGCATTAGCAGCTTTGTTTTGTTGTAGCGAAAATACTTCCCCAAGTAGTCCTGGCAATGAGAAGCAGAAAAGGCCTTGTATACGGACCCCACTTCAGACTCCAAGGCCCATCAGAGAGTAGAATGGTGGTCAGTCTAGGGGACCACAAGAGGTGCCCTGTGCCCCCTCTGATGCCCACCCTGACCTGCCTGGCTCACTCACCTCCCTGCTCCTGGCTGCTGGCACTGCTCCTTGTCCTCTTCGGTGAGTAGGATCTGAGACAGAAGAGGATCCACCCCTGGCTGACCCCAGAGACAGGTGCCAGGAGGGGCCTGACCCCTACCAGATGGAGTGGGAGGGAGAAGCTGAGAATATCTCTGATCCCAGCAGAACTCAGACCAAGTGTCTGGAGAAGCAGAACTTTTAGGGCAGCACAGGGAAGCCAAGCTCCCAGGCTCTGGGCTCACAACACTATGTTCTGGCTCAGATACTTGTTAGCCCATCTATAAAGAACCACTCTTTGGGACCTTTCTCTAGGGGTGCTGTGAGTTATTAGATATTAATATAAAAATAGTGAGGCTCAGCCCAGGACCGGCTACATAATTTGCCCAGCCCTGTGCAAAATGAAACCACAGGTCCTTTGTTCCAAAGATATTAAGAATTTTAAAACAGCAACAGTAGAGCATTAAGGCAAGCATGAGGCCCTTCTAAGCTTTGGGCCCTGTGCAGCTATACAAATCAAACATCCTTAAGTCAGTGGGGCTCCGTAAAATGAGACTAATCCTAGGGCCCATCTCATGACTTTGTGTGAGATAATACCTATAAATACCTGGCACAATGTAAAGATTTAATAACTATTGGCTACTACTATCATACCCATGTCTCCTCTAGGTCAGGATCAGGCTGATTTAGCTCCTGAGTTTGGGGGCTTCCAGGTACAACTCAGACTCGGAGCTCAAAACCCTTTGATCAACCAGACAAGATGCGTGGCTCTCGGTGGGCTTGTTCTGTCCCCTGCCCATCTGGGTCTCTGCCCCAGGCCCTCCTGAGATCTAGA
Source organism: Oreotragus oreotragus (assembly GCA_006410675.1). NCBI lineage: Eukaryota > Metazoa > Chordata > Mammalia > Artiodactyla > Bovidae > Oreotragus > Oreotragus oreotragus. The sequence goes on from SJYX01003134.1 coordinate 203,287, forward strand.
TTCTGTTCATTGCACCTTGGGTCCCCTGGAATGGTCAGCCCCAAGAGAGGTTTCCTTGACTAAAGTGTGAGTCATAATTCTTAGTAACTCATCTCACAAATACTTCAAGTGTCCCTTAGGTGTTAGGAACTAGGTTAGGAAATCATATATCTAAACAAACCAGAGTAAAATATATTCAAAATATTTATGGAAAATAGTGATATCTAGCAGACTTCCAAAAGAGGACCCCTTGACAGGGATCATGAAAACCAGAGCATGCAGATAGAAAATGGGTGGGACGGAATCCCAGAGCTGTGGGGAAGGGACTATCCCAGCTTTACAGAAAAGGCAGAGGCAAAGCATCCCGGACATTTCCCAAAGTCTGTGCGATAACACAGAAGGAGAAGCAACAACAAGGGAGTGAGAAGGGGTGAGAGGCACAGGGCCTTTTTCCAGGCTCCAGTTTCCTCTCTGCTGCTTCGCTTTCCCAGACTTGCCCCAGCTGGGATAAGAACCACGAGATTTCTGAGCCCTCACCTTCTTCACTGCCTCTTCTACGTTCGTGCTCCCCTTCTCATAACACACAGAAGCTTCATCTTCATAAAATCTTAATAGCTTTATTGAGGTACAACTGACATAAAGCAAACTGTGTGTGTTTAAGGTGCGCAATTTGACACGTTTTGCGGGCATTGGACATGTTTCATACTTGTGAGCTTATCACCAAGATAATCAAGATGATGAATGAATCTAACACTCATAAAAGCTTCCTTGCATCCTTCCCATTCCTCCTCCTCCCCAGGCAGCTGCTTATCTGTCTCCCATCGCTGCCTCCCATCACTACAGTTTAGTTTGCACTTTCTAGAAATTTAGACAACATGCCGTACATACCCTTGTTTGCCTGGCTTCTTTTATTCATTGCAATTATTTGAGAGTCATGCATGTTGTTGCACATATCAATAGTCATTTTTTGTCTATCTACTGTATGGATAAACCATAGTTTGTTTCTCCACTCACTTATTGACGGACATCTGGGTTGTTCGCAGTTTGGTGTGGACATGTGCTTTCATTTCTCTTGGGAAAATACTAAGAATAAAATGACTGGATCATATGGCAGGTGATTGCTTAACTTTTAAAGACACTGCCTTAAAGGTGTGCAAAGTGATTTACCATATTATATTTTCATCACCAATGTAGGAGAATGACATTTCCCCCACATCCTTGCCAACATCTGGTATGGTCAGCCTCTTCAATTTTAGTCGTTCTAAAAAGGAGTATCTCATTGTGGTTTTCATTTGCAATATGCAGTTGGATCTTACATCTTTTGTCCCATGTGACAGTTTCTAACTTTTTCTGGGAATATTTAGACCATTTACATTTAAAATAATTGTTGATACGATTGGGTTTAAATCTATTAACTTATCTGTCCTACTTGTTCTTTGTTCCCTTTTGCTTCTTTTCCTGTCTTCATTTGGTAATTTAATGCTTTTATAACGCTATTTCCTCTCTTTTATTGGCTTATTAGCTATGATTTTATTTTGTAATTTAGTGATTGCTTTAGGGTTTACAATATATTAATACCTCTTTATCAACATCGACCTTAAGTGATATCATACCATTTCACATATAGTATAAGAACCTTTTGATGGTATACTCACTTTCTCCCCACCTCAATCATTATTCTATTGTTACCTTAACTTTACTTATACATGCATTATAAGCCTCACTCTAGAATGTTATTATATTTTATGGTTTGGGGACCTTGTTTTTCAGATTTGCTACATGGGAGAGAGCACTTCTCTCTAGGCAGAGTACTCTCTTCTGTGTAGTCTACCCATGACCCTGTTGATCAGGAGTTTTTCCAGTTTGACAGATGGGAACAGGCATTGTTCTCAGTGCTCTGCTGAGTGATGGGCACGATTTAGTGCATATGTGTGAGGAAACTACTGAGGGCAGGGAAATGACCACCAGCAGGAATTAGAGAGGACGAGGTCTCACCACGCATACAGTGGTGTTTGGGGTGAGTATTGCTGAACTTCCTGGAACTAAGGATGCCAAGGACAAACAGAATCCCTGGGACTGAACATGGGGTGTCCGTTGGTCACAACTGTGAGGCAGTTCTTAGTGGCTCATGGCACATACCTCACTGAAGATGGGAGGGAAATGAATTTTGAATTCCATAACCCTTCCCCAGATCCTCTCAGAAGGGAATCTTTGCTCCACCTTTCTACTCCCCTCCTGCACTGCAAACTAAGAAATGCTGTGATACAAACTTAAGACCTGGAATGAGACTGAGTTATTCCCAAGGCCTGATGAAAGCACAGATGAAGGGAAACTCGGAGCACAAAGCTGATGACCCCATGGTGAGCTTATTACTTATAAGTTCTCCATTTTATAGCCCTGCTCTCTCTCTCTCCAGCCAGCTGCTTCACCTCCTCTTTCACTTCCCTCTCCAGCAACACCCCTCGAATATTCTAAGCAATTGTTCTTGACCAGTTCTTGGTCGGTTTATGTTAAGTTTGCCTCTTAGGACTCCAAGTTCCTCTAGCCCTGCATGAAGCTTTTTTTTCCTCTGTTGCAGGAGTTTCTGAGCAGAGCAAAGGGAGTAAGTGGCAGGTGATACAGCCCGAGGGCCCCATGCTGGTGGCAGAAGGGGACACACTCCTGCTGAGATGTACAGTAGTTGGCTCCTGCACTGATGACATGATAAAGTGGGTCAAGGTGAGCAACAAGGACCAGCAAGAAATTTACAGCTTCAAGCGTGGCTTCTTCCCCGGGGTGATGCCTATGATCCAGAAGATGCTGGAGCCACTTAATTGCGACTATCCCATCTATATCCACAATGTCACCAGGAAACATGTTGGAACCTATCACTGTGTGAGATCTGATGGCTCAAGTGAGCACTCAGGAAAGATGCTGGATGGAGGCACCTCCGTGATTGTGAAGGGTGAGTGTCAGGCCCTGAAGATCACAACCTTCTGCTCTGATCTATCTCCCTTTACTCGCATCATTCACCTTTACCCACAATCATGCTCTGCTCGCAAAACCTCAGTGACATACAATTCGTATGTCTCACTCACACATTTACGGGCAGCTGGGCTGGTTCTATTCTGCATGTCTTATTCCAGGGCCCAGACTGGCCAGAGTACATATTTCTCATGGAGACAGCAGAAGCACAGAGGGAAAGTCCCAACACCTTAAGCACATTTCAAGCTTCTACTTGTGTGTCTACTGTTAATAACAAATAGCCCATTGGCTAAAGCAAGTCACATGGCTAAGGTCAAAGGTAAGAGGCAAGAAAGTATACCCAACCACCATGAGGCCACGGTAAGAGTTTGGATATGCCACGCTATCAAAGGAGAGTCAAGAACTGGGGCTGATCATTTAATCCCCAAGTAAAAAGTCATGCCATCTCTAAGTCCACTAGTGGTGACCTGAACACCCATATGGTCTGTCATTCAATAGGAATGTGCTCTTAACTTAGTCATTTCAGGTCAACATCCTTCAAGTGCTTAATTTGTGAAATAGGCAATATAATTCTTATTTCAAAGGATATTCAGGTGATGAAATAGAAGAATTGATGTTTCTGAAACCCCTGTAAATTGTTGACTTGGAGGGTATCTGTGTGTGCATGTGTGTGTGTCAGGGTAGGGGGTGGAGGTGGGGGGTTCATTTTATCTTAATGCAAACATTTCAGAAACCCTTCTCTGACTCCTTCCAAGCTTCTCTTGGTCCTGCAATCTTCTGGGTTTTCAACCTCAGAAGAATTTTCTAAGCCACCTCCACCACCAGTCTGAGAACTCTAGGGCACGGCATTTATGTTTTGCTGAGCTTTCTCTCCCTCAGTCCTAGTATCAGCACATAGTAGGTACTGAGAACTTCTTTACTGAGTGAATCAGCTATTGAACAATGAGGGAATGTGGGAGGGAGTAGCTGAATGAAAAAAAAAACAGGGGAAGGAAAGGGAGGAAATCAGTGAACTGTGGAGGGATAGAGAGAACAATAAAGTCCTCTCTTTGGATTCAGGACCTGGGAACACAGGGCCAGACCTCTGGATCATCCAACCCCAGGAACTCGTGTTGGCAACCCCTGGAGACACCGTCTTTCTGAATTGCACAGTGCTTGGAGTTGGTCCCCCAGGACGCATCAGGTGGTTTCAGGGGACTGGTCTGAGCCGAGAGGCCATCTATAACTTTAGAGGCATCTCCTACTCCAACGTGACTGCGGTCCAGGCCTCCAACAATGATTTCAGCATTCTTCTGCATGGCATCTCCACTGAGCATGCAGGAACTTATTATTGTGTAAAGTTTCAGAGTAAACTCAACAGGCAGTACCTATCCGGACAGGGCACCAGGTTGAGAGTCAAAGGTGAGACAGGTAGTCATGGAGGTGTTGGGGGACAGAGGGAGGTGGTCCACCAGGAAATTTTTACTGTGTCACAAGCTCTTTTTGGCCTCAAAGTCATTTACATAGGCTATTAATGCTTTCTTCTTTTCTATGGAGAATTTCTACTCATCCTTCAAGGCCTAGCATAAATAGCCCCTCCTCCGTGAAGTCTTCTCCTTCTCCCAGGCAGAGTTGATTTCTCCCCATTCCGGGCCCCACAGAACTCTGTACAGACTCTTAATGATTCAGCAAACATGCATGCGTGCCTTTGACGGCCACACACTGGGTGCTGCAGATACAGAAACGGAGCAGGCATTGTCCCTATTCCAGAGATGCTCAACCAGGTCTGACTAGCCCTTCATAGTTACTGGGCTTGACTTCTAGTCCCTATCCCAGATAGAAACTCACAGGCTCATCTCCCCAGCTACTAACACAGGGGCTCAGGAAATGGAGAGATAGAAAGAAAGGGGAAGGTGAGACCACTTCTCTTCCTTGCAGCAAATCACATTTCTCTCAAAGAGTCAGAATTCACCAAGGAACGTACAAGCAAGGTATTTCCATCAGGTGAGTATACCTACCTCCAGTGGCATTAACCAGTCCCCCACAGATAAGTGGGGCCAGAAAGGGCTTGGCCATGGGAGATGAGCAGCCCCAGACTTCTAGGGCCCTCCTGCCACGAAGACGGTTCCCATGACTCCATCTCAACTGCACAGCAGAACCCAGAGAACCAGAGTAAAGTTCAGTCAAAGGCGAGCTGCTCAGTGGGTGGTCTTGCTGCGAGGTCTTGAGCTCCCCCTGAGTCAGAACAAGGATACACTATGGAGCTGTGCAGAACAGAGCTGGAGAACATGGTTTTGCAGCCAGGCTCCCTGGATTGAGCACCTTTCTAGCTCTTTGAGTCTCTGATGTCCTTCTCTGGGATCTGGGAGGGCAAAGGGAGATAAGAATCAGAGAGCCTACCTCACAGAACTATATACAGATCCAATGGGGCAAGTGCCCGGAACTGTGCCTATCACATCACCTCAAGGGCACTTGATAATTGGGGGATGAACTTGGGATAGAGGTGACCAGGTTAGCTTCCCAGATGCTCGGCCCTGTTCCTGCTATCCTTGGGAGCCAGACCACTTGGTCCCATCACTACTTTGACACATGTGGCCTTGAGAAAATCACTCCCCCATTCTGGGTCTGTTTCCTCATCTATACAAATTGGATTGTGCTTAGCTCTGGCCCTGGGACAGAGGAGTTGAGCAGCAATTAATGAAAGACATTTTCTATTGTTATCAGAGGTCAGGGATGCTGTCAAGATGATTAAGGGTACAAGTAGGATTTTGGGCAAAGGCTCTTTGAGTGTGAAGCAGGAGGAAGGGAGGTCTATGATCTCTTTAGCTGTAGAAGGGATATGCCCTGCAGGCTATACAGAAGCTAGGCTCATCTTCACCATAGGGGCACTGAATTGTGGGCTGTTGGGAACTCACCCGGGGTCCTTCCTGAGCTTTCCTCTGTGTCCCCCAGGGCTCCTGTCTGTCCTCACACTTGCAGTCCTGGGACTGAAAACAGTGGCCTTGGCTGCACTCTTGCTGGCCCTGATTATCTGCTGGAGAAGCCCTTGACAAGAAGACATCAGAACTCCAGGCCCAGAAGAGATGTGCTCGTCTTAGCATGGGTCATGGATGACTGGTCAGCCCTAGAGTGGGTCCTCTAAGAGAGGGCCCAGGAATCCCCGATCATTTCTCTGCCTCCCAGCTGCCCAGCTGCCAGCTGCCTTCAAGCCTCATGATGAACTCCAGGATCCTGATTCCTGTTCACCTGGTGAAATTCTCTATTTGGCACTGGGCTCCCCTCTGGTTGTTTTGTCTCACTGTATTTCACTGTTTGCTGAACCCAGGGTAGACAAGGTGCGAGCTAAGAGGCTGGAAGAAGATGCGAGGAGCCGTAGGAACTGTAGACATGTTTATTCTCTCCTCTTGTGGCTGACCCAGCAGACAAAGCCCTAATAATGTTAGCAGCTGTAACATAGCCCCGAGGGCTTTCTCAGGTAGAGTCTATATATGTTTACAGAACAAACGTAGCCCGTGGCCGAGAGAGTACCTCCTGACATGCATGTGCGGTGCTACAAGGGACCTCAGCTGTTACGTAATTATGATCTACAAAACGTGGGGCAAGAGTGAGAGGATGTGGGGTGAGGGAGCCTGATCGCTCCATCTTCACCACTTTGCTCTTTCCCTATAGCCGTCCTTTCTCTTCTCAGCCTGTTCAAACCCTCCTTGTCTTTTAAGGTCTTGCCCAGGTCTCTCCTTGAGGCCTCTGCTCCCACTGCAGCCCCTTTTGGAGGGCCCACCCCTTTGTTCCCCACCCTACATTTTCTCTTCCTTCAAGATCCAACTTGAGAGTCCTTCCCAGAAGGTTTCCCTGAGTGACTCTGAGCTGGCCCAGCCAGACCACCTGTGCCCCTCCATCTATATCCTTTCTTCCTCCTTTTCTGCCTACTTTCTTTCTTCACCCTGGCTGGCTTAGGTGGCTATAATAGTTAGAATTCAGGTTTGGCAACTTTGACAAAACTCTTAAATCAGAAGAAAGTAGCTCAAATCAGAAGAAAGTTGGTTCTGCTAGTAATATTTGAGCATAAACAGGCCAGGCAATTTGGGGACTCCTTGAGACCCAGGATTCTTTGATCTTGTTGATACCAGGCCCATATCTCAGGCAGAAAGACCAGGGAAGAGGAGAATGACACTTCCCTTCAAGGTCACAGCTAGGAATTTGCCCATATCACCTCTGACTGGTTGGAATGTGGTCACTTGGTCACTTGCAAGGAAGGCTGGAAATGTAATCTTTATTCTAGCAAGAGTGCACCTAGATAAAATCTGTCACTAGAGAGCCAGAGAGAAAAGCTCAGTAGGTGACCAGCAATCTCCACCCCTGTGGTGTAGAGATAGCCTACTTGCTGTGTGGCACGCCTGAGTTCCATTCCCAGGTGAAATGGCACCTCTTTGTGCCTCTGCCTCCACTAGGGCAGCATAGTGGAGGGTAGTAGTTCTAAAGAAAAGGACACTTCGCCCTCCCGGGGATATGTGGCAATGTCTAGAGACATTTTTGATTGTCTTAACTTGGGGGAGACTGTTGCCCTCTAATGAGTAGAGGTCAAGGATGCTGCTAAATGCACAGGACAGACCCCACAGCCAAGAGTTCTCTGGCCCAAAGCATCAGTAGAACCGAGAAGCCCTGACTAGTGGAAAGCATGCATTCCCTGGAGTCAGACATGCCCGATTTCTAATCCTGAAGTGCCCACTCCCTCCTTGTGCACCATGATAACTAATCAGTCACAGCCCCTCTTGGAACATGGAGGAAAATAACGTGGACTTCTGCATTATATGAGGCTTCCCTGGTGGCTCAGAGGTTAAAGCGTCTGCCTCCAATGCGGGAGACCTGGGTTCAATCCCTGGGTCGGGAAGACCCCCTGGAGAAGGAAATGGCAACCCACTCCAGTATTCTTGCCTGGAGAATCCCATGGACGGAGGAGCCTGGTAGGCTACAATCCACGGTGTCACAAAGGGTCGGACACGACTGAGCGACTTCACTTACTCACTTACTCTGCATTATATAAGAAACAATTCAACATCGACTGAGGGCTTACTATGAGCTGTGTGTTCTGTGTACACTCAGTACATGTGAACTCCCTTCTCTCTTTCCATACAAACATTTATTAGCACCTATTATAGGTGCTTGGAGAACGCGATGGCACCCCACTCCAGTACTCTTGCCTGGAAAATCCCATGGACAGAGGAGCCTGGTAGGCTGCAGTCCATGGGGTCGCTAAGAGTCAGACACGACTGAGTGACTTCACTTTGACTTTTCACTTTCATGCATTGGAGAAGGAAATGGCAACCCACTGCAGTATTCTTGCCTAGAGAATCCCAGGGATGGGGGAGCCCAGTGGGCTGCCATCTATGGGGATGGACAGAGGAGCCTGGTAGGCTGCAGTCCATGGGGTCGCTAAGAGTCAGACACGACTGAGTGACTTCACTTTGACTTTTCACTTTCATGCATTGGAGAAGGAAATGGCAACCCACTGCAGTATTCTTGCCTAGAGAATCCCAGGGATGGGGGAGCCCAGTGGGCTGCCATCTATGGGGTCGCACAGAGTCGGACACAACTGAAGTGACTTAGCAGCAGTAGCAGCATTATAGGTGCTAATGGATTAGTCTGAATGTTTTTCATTGTAGCAAACAGAAAAGTAGGTGGAAAAACACTAAGCCAACACATTTAGCCTGAGTGTTTCGTGCCAGTTTCAGCATAGGGATAACCAGTGCGGTAGCTGGATCAGCTCTTGTAGTTCTTATTATGAGTGTAAGATGCCCTTCAGCAATACCCATCAGGGAACTTTGAAGAACTAGAGGTTTATTACTTTATAAGACCTGGAAGTTACACAGAATTCCTGGGGCCACACTGTGAGGTCACAAGGAAAAACCAGAGAAGGAACACCTGGGGTTCTGTTTTATTGGGGTTCATGATTTTTGTGGGCTCACCCTTTATTGGTAAATTTAAGACTTAACAGCAGGAATTTAAAGCCCAGGAAGAAGAAAAGAAATAGTAGCTCAAATGATCATTGAGATCAACCAAGATCTCTAAAACAAAGGAAACTCAGTGGGGGAAGATGGCCTGACTGTTTAGCCCTGTGACTGGCAGTGTGTTCAGAAATAAACACATTGAAGGGGATGCCTCTTTGAAATGGATGCCTCAGCAATCAAAACGTAAATCAGATAATAACATTACCAAAAAAAAAAAAAAAAAACAAGGAAAAAGAAACAACTGTCAAGGTTTACACTGCACTGAGAATTGAATAATTATTGAATTATCAGACATCAGAAGAAAGGGTAGATATAATAAATTAAATAATATCTTCCTATAAAAGATATCCAAGTCTGAATCCCTGGAACCTGTGAATGTTACCTTATGTGACAAAAAGGACTTTGCAGATGTGATTGTGTGTGTGTCCCATCTTTAAATGGAGCGGTTGTCCTGAATTATCCAAAGTGAAAGTGTTAGTCTCTCAGTCATGCCCGACTCTTTGCAACCCCATGAACTGTAGCTAGTAGCCTACGAGGCTACTCTGTCCATGGAATTCTCCAGGCAAGATATACTGGAGTGGATAGCCATTCCCTTCTGCAGGGGATCTTCTCGACCCAGGAATTGAAACCAGATCTCCTGCATTGCAGGTAGCTTCTTTATCATCTGGGCCACAGGGAAGCCCTTAATTATCCAGGTGGGCCCTAAATGCAATCACAAGTGTCTTTGATGAGGGAGAGACAGAGAGAGATTCCACACAGAACAGGAGGAGAAAGCAATGTGACCACAAAGGCAGAATGCTGCTGCTGCTGCTGCTGCTAAGTCACTTCAGTCGTGTCTGACTCTGTGCAACCCCATAGACGGCAGCGCCCAAAGCTCCCCCGTCCCTGGGATTCTCCAGGCAAGAACACTGGAGTGGGTTACCATTTCCTTCTCCAATGCAGGAAAGTGAAAAGTGAAAGTGAAGTTACTCAGTCGTGTCCGACTCTTAGTGACCCCATGGACTGCAGCCCACCAGGCTCATCTGTCCATGGGATTTTCCAGGCAAGAGTACTGGAGTGGGGTGCCATTGCCTTCTCCGCAAAGGCAGAATAGAAGCATAAAAAATGCTGGCAGCCACAAGCAGCTGGAAGACGCAAGGAGCGGATTCTCCCCAGTGTCTCTGGAGGGAGCATAGCCCCCTGACACCTTGACTTTAGCCCATTGATACTAACTTCAGACTTCTGGCCTCCAGAAGTAAGAGAGAATAAATTTTCTGTTGTTTTAATGCCATTAAATTTGTGGTAATGTGTTGAAGCAGCCACAGGAAGCTATTAATAGGGTGGAACTGGGCTTCTGAAATAACTGGGTACTCCTTGCTCTGCCCCTGTAAACCTCTTCACCTGTGCTGACTTGAAAAAAAAAAGCACAATATGAGAGTTATGAGTTAAGTTTTATTTGGGGCAAAATTAGGGCTATCTCCTGAGAGAGAGGATTTCAAATAGTTCTGAGAAACCACTCTAAAGAGGTAGGGGAAGGTCAGCATATATGTGATTTTGGTCAGGGGGGAGTAATGCAGTCAAGCACATGGTTTTGGCAGGTTTCTGTCAGTTTCATGAAGGTTACTGCTAGTCACAAGGAGCAGACATCACCATGAGGATTTTAGCATTTTTCTAGATGTGAGGAGATTTGAGAACTGGGCTCACAAAATCAGCTCCTGAAAATATCTGTCTGAAAACCTGTTCTGCCAGTTTTTCCCAGAGCGCCTCATTTCTGCTCTCCACCTCAACAGCTCCTTTCAGTGGATGTTGAAAAGCAGCGGCCGCAGCAGCAGCACATGACTTAATAGACAGCAAGAGCCAATGGCAAGGGCCAATTTGTAGATGACACCAGACAGGGTCCTGCGTGGGCTGGTCCCTGAGAGCCCTCCCCCCGTCTTACTCCCCACCTCCAACACCCTTTAAACTGACTCCCTGTCACCCCTCTGGGCCTTGGCTACACTCGTTCTCTCATTCAATCGTCTGCTTAGCCGTTTCTTCAAGAGGCCTCTGTAGATCAGCTCATCCGCGACAACATTGTTTTCCTTCTCATTTCCCATTTGCAGCGTAAATTTCTTCACAACATTTACTGCTTCATATAAATGTGTATGTGTGTGTGTGTATTTCCTTGAGGACTGTTAGTTGTTCACTGGTGAATTTGAGCGGGCTTCCCAAGTGGCTCAGTGTGAAGAATCCGCCTGCCAGTGCAGGACACATAAGTGACGCAGTTTCGATCCCTGGGTTAGGAAGATCTCCTGGAGGAGGGCATGACAACCCACTCCAATATTCTTGCCTAGAAAATCCCATGAACAGAGGAGCCTGGCAAGGCTGCAGTCCATAGGGTCACAAAGAATCGGACACAACTGAGCCACTGAGCACTCATACAGTGTATTTGAGTTCACCAAGGTCGGGAACCTAACTTTTCACTATTGTAGCCCCTTTCATACATTCATAAAAAGTAGTTGAAGGCTGATAATGTGCCAGGAAGGTGGTGGAAGGCAGAATCAGAGTGGAACTGGGGTGAGGTCAGGATGGGAACCAAAGTGGAGACGAAACTGGAGCGGGGCTGGGGGTGAAACTTGAGGAGGAAGTGGGCTTTGGAGGGTAGGGGTACATATAGCACTGGGAGTGGGGATAGGGGAGAAAACGGTGGTCAGGAGCTCGTGGGGGTGGGTCTTCAAGGTAGGGATGAGTCTGGAGGTGGTAGTCATGGTGGGACTTGGGGATGGGGGCAGGGCAGGGGAAGGAGGGTGGGGGAAGGGCCTGTGCCTTCAGATCACCCCTACTCAGTTTTGTTAAGGACATTTAGATAAATGTTATAAAAATGTATCAATAGTTTCAACTTCGCACTCAAATGTCCCCTTCTAATCAAATTCTGGCTCTAAACACCTCTAGTCAGGTTGCTGGAATGGCCTCAGAAATTAGCCTTGGAAGCACAATCCTACTGGCCAAATAGATACAGGGTGCTACAGTAGTTAGGAGCACAGCATCTGAGATGCCTGGGTTCAGATTTATTTAGGAATCTGCATTCCTGGTCTTGAAGTCCTAAGACTCTCAATTGTTAGGTTGTGCTTTTTTTTTTTTCAGTCGACAATAGAGGCAAACATCGGTTTCATTTTGCCTTGTACTGTTCTTGTACCTGAGTATTGAAATACAGATCATTTTATTCCAATCACCTTTTTTCCCTCTTCAATTAGTGCCTGATGTTGGTTTTGTCAATGCATATAAATCAATTTTATTATCTTTCAATTTCATTTAAGGCATAAAGGGGTGGTACAAATTATTTGTTATGAAAGTGGATCTGAGAAGGCTGTGAACACTTGCTGGCCCACCTACCACCACCCACTTTGTTTGAACATAAGCCCTGAGGCCCAGAGAGGGCAAGAGATCTGCTCTTATCACCCAGCTTGTTCAGAGCCCAGCCTGAGGCAAGAGCTATNTGGGGGCAGGGCAGGGGAAGGAGGGTGGGGGAAGGGCCTGTGCCTTCAGATCACCCCTACTCAGTTTTGTTAAGGACATTTAGATAAATGTTATAAAAATGTATCAATAGTTTCAACTTCGCACTCAAATGTCCCCTTCTAATCAAATTCTGGCTCTAAACACCTCTAGTCAGGTTGCTGGAATGGCCTCAGAAATTAGCCTTGGAAGCACAATCCTACTGGCCAAATAGATACAGGGTGCTACAGTAGTTAGGAGCACAGCATCTGAGATGCCTGGGTTCAGATTTATTTAGGAATCTGCATTCCTGGTCTTGAAGTCCTAAGACTCTCAATTGTTAGGTTGTGCTTTTTTTTTTTTCAGTCGACAATAGAGGCAAACATCGGTTTCATTTTGCCTTGTACTGTTCTTGTACCTGAGTATTGAAATACAGATCATTTTATTCCAATCACCTTTTTTCCCTCTTCAATTAGTGCCTGATGTTGGTTTTGTCAATGCATATAAATCAATTTTATTATCTTTCAATTTCATTTAAGGCATAAAGGGGTGGTACAAATTATTTGTTATGAAAGTGGATCTGAGAAGGCTGTGAACACTTGCTGGCCCACCTACCACCACCCACTTTGTTTGAACATAAGCCCTGAGGCCCAGAGAGGGCAAGAGATCTGCTCTTATCACCCAGCTTGTTCAGAGCCCAGCCTGAGGCAAGAGCTATATGGGCTCCAGGATAGACATTTACAACTCAGTTCAGTTCAGTCGTTCAGTCGTGTCCGACTCTTTGCAACCCCATGAATCACAGCACCGCCAGGCCTCCCTGTCCATCACCATCTCCCGGAGTTCACTCAGACTCACATTCATCGAGTCCGTGATGCCATCCAGCCATCTCATCCTCGGTCGTCCCCTTCTCCTCCTGCCCCCAATCCCTCCCAGCATCAGAGTCTTTTCCAATGAGTCAACTCTTCACATGAGGTGGCCAAAATACTGGAGTTTCAGCTTTAGCATCATTCCTTCTAAAGAAATCCCAGGGTTGATCTCCTTCAGAATGGACTGGTTGGACCTCCTTGCAGTCCAAGGGACTCTCAAGAGTCTTCTCCAACACCACAGTTCAAAAGCATCAATTCTTCGGCACTCAGCCTTCTTCACAGTCCAACTCTCACATCCATACGTGACCACAGGAAAAACCATAGCCTTGCCTAGATGGACCTTAGTCGGCAAAGTAATGTCTCTGCTTTTGAATATACTATCTAGGTTGGTCATAACTTTTCTTCCAAGGAGTAAGCGTCTTTTAATTTCATGGCTGCAGTCACCATCTGCAGTGATTTTGGAGCCCCCCCCAAATAAAGTCTGACACTGTTTCCACTGTTTCCCCATCTATTTCCCATGAAGTGTTGGGGCCGGATGCCATGATCTTCGTTTTCTGAATGTTGAGCTTTAAGCCAACTTTTTCACTCTCCTCTTTCACTTTCATCAAGAGGCTTTTTAGCTCCTCTTCACTTTCTGCCTCCTGTTTATATTTCTTGAGGCAAGAAATAGATGGACTACAGCTTAGACATTTATAACCAGCCTCCTGTTTATAATTCCATATAGAAATAAACAAGAGGAACAGGGTAAAGAGCTGTACTTTTGTCTCTGGTGGACACTTAAAATGACTAACGGGAGGGGCAGAAATGAGCTGAGTCTTGCCCAGATAAAGGATAAAAAGAGCACATACTTCTCATTCTTGAGATCAAGGAGACCTTCCCGACTACAAGTATGCAGAAAGACTTCCTAGGGGTCCAAAAGGGAGAGGGCGCCACCTCAGAATAGCTGGTGTCAACTTTCCCATAGGCCTCTGTGCTGGAATCCATCTACAAAAAGACGTGCATACATGTGAGAGAGGGACCGAGGACAGGTCAGGTGTAGAAAGAGGAGGGTGATAACTAAAGGTAAACAAAGACCTGGAAGAACTGCCCTGTATAAACGATGTGACCACCTCTTTACTGCCCTCCTCCTCAGGCAGGAACCCGCTCCTTTTTCTCCAGGTGGGTATCTCTGCCTTGCTTCTGTCTCAAATAAACTGTAACAGGAGGGAAAGGGGCAGGGCACAACTTTTAAAAGAATGACATAGCCCAAGGACACAACATAAAACAATTAGAATCAAATGGGACCAAGATGGCAGACAAGACTAGACCTTGATCCTCAATCAGCAAGTGAAACGACACACCCAGAGGTGCCAGGACAGTTCCAAGGCACTGTTAAAAGACCAAGGAGTGGCTGCTGCTGCTGAGTCACTTCAGTCGTGTCCGACTCTGTGTGACCCCATAGACGGCAGCCCACCAGGCTACCCCGTCCCTGGGATTCTCCAGGCAAGAACACCGGAGTGGGTTGCCATTTCCTCCTCCAATGCATGAAAGAGAAAAGTGAAAGTGAAGTTGCTCAGTCTGTCCGACTGTTAGCGACCCCATAGACTGCAGCCCACCAGGCTACTCCATCCATTGGATTTTCCAGGCAAGAGTACTGGGGTGGGGTGCCATTGCCTTCCCCGACCAAGGAGTGGGCGATGGCCCAAATCCGGGGAATCTCCACCCCTTCCCCAGAACAGTTGCAATAATCCTCCCACTCATTAGCATAGGAAATCACCCAGCCTATAAAAAACTAGTTCAGTCGCTCAGTCGTGTCCGACTCTCTGCGACCCCATGAAGTGTTGGGGCCGGATGCCATGATTTTCGTTTTCTGAATGTTGAGCTTTAAGCCAACTTTTTCACTCTCCTCTTTCACTTTCATCAAGAGGCTTTTTAGCTCCTCTTCACTTTCTGCCATAAGGGTGGTGTCATCTGCATATCTGAGGTTATTGATATTTCTCCCGACAATCTTGATTCCAGCTTGTGTTTCTTCCAGCCCAGCGTTTCTCATGATGTACTCTGCATAGAAGTTAAATAAGCAGGGTGACAATATACAGCCTTGACGCACTCCTTTTCCTATTTGGAACCAGTCTGTTGTTCCATGTCCAGTTCTAACTGTTGCTTCCTGACCTGCATACAGATTTCTCAAGAGGCAGGTCAGGTGGTCTGGTATTCCCATCTCTTTCAGAATTTTCCAGTTTATTGTGATGCACACAGTCAGAGGCTTTGGCAGAGTCAACCACACCACATTTCAGGGCCGCACTTGCCCTCTGTGAAGGCCCACACTCTGTCTGTGGAGTGAGCTTCTCTCTGAATCTGAATAAATCCATTCCTTACCTATCACTTTGTCTCACACTGAATTCTTTCTGCAATGAGACAGCAAGAACCTGAGCTTCATTAGGGCCTGAAACCAGGTACCACGTGTTATAGCTGAATTTGAGTCCCAGCCACATGGGTTCGAGTCCCAGCCACGTGGGTTCAAGCCCCAGTCTGAGGGAAACAGCTTCAAAACCATTTCTTTGGGTGCTCTCCCACTTGTGCCATGTCTCCAATAATAAACTTTGTACCTGCTTTTACAGTTTTGCCTCCTTGAGAAATTCGTTTTTCAAACAGGCAAATACCAGGGCAACTTTGCTTCCAGCCTCTGGCCCTTGGTGGTCTAGCAGCTAGGATTTCTAATTTTCATCCAGGCTGAAGTGAAGTTGCTCAGTTGCGTCCGACTTTTTGCAACCCCATGGACTGTAGCCTACCAGGCTTCTCCATCCATGGGATTTTCCAGGCAAGAGTACTAGAGTGGACTGCCATTTCCTTCTCCAGGGGATCTTTTGAACCCAGGTCTCCTACACTGTAGGCAGATGCTTTACCCTCTGAGCCACCAGGGAAGCCCAGGCTACTCAGGTCCAGTTCTTGGGCAGGGAACTAATATCTCACTTTAAACTATTGCTCACTGGTGTCTCTTCAAGATCAAGCCCACAACCACGATTAACACTAAAAGGCAGTCACTCTACAGCCCCACACCTCCAGAATGTGTGTTTGTGGGTCTCAAGGTTGCCACTTCTCATAGCCACAAGGCATTTGTTTTATGGAAAATGAAAAGTGTTCTTTATTGAAATTAGGTCATATCCCACAGTCTGTTCAACTCTCCTCGGGAGTCTGGTATGTGCCCTGCATCCTTGTGCTCAGATTTTCATCCCTGCATTTCTCACCTGGATATGCAGATGCTTGAGGTTTCATTTATTCACTCCTTCACTAATTCAACAGTCAGTAAGCAGCTGTTTAATGCTAGTGAGCGACTTCACTTTCACTTTTCTCTTTCATGCACTGGAGAAGGAAATGGCAACCCACTCCAGTATTCTTGCCTGGAGAATCCCAGGGATGGGGGAGCCTGGTGGGCTGCCGTCTATGGGGTCACACAGAGTCGGACACGACTGAAGTGACTTAGCAGCAGCAGCAGAGGTAGGAACCATGAGGAGTTCCACTTTACACATCAGGAAACTGAAATTTAGAGAGATAATCTGCCCAAGATTACACAAGCAGTAACCGCTGGGTTTTAACACCACACGTGTGTTCTAAAGCCATGCTGTGTTGGAAACAGTCACAGCTCCTGCTGTTCACAAGGACTGCGGCCCTTGGGGAAGACAGACACTTAACATGCCGCCAGAGGACATTCACTGGCAACTGTCTGATGGAGCCTAGGGATGTAGAAAGGTATCCTTGAGGAGGGGATACCTAAGCTGAAACTAGAAGGATGAGCAAGAGCAGATCAGTGGATGGTTCCTGCATGCTGAGTTGCTTCAGTCATGTCCAGCTCCTTGCAACCCTATAGACTGTAGCCCGCCAGGCTCCTCTGTCCATAGGATTCTCCAGGCAAGAACACTGGAGTGGGTTGCCATTTCCTCCTCCAGGGGATCTTCCCAGGGATCGAACCTGTGTTTCTCATGTCTCCTGCATTGGCAGGTGGGTTCTTTACCACTAGCGCCATCTGGGAAGCCCAGTGGATGGCTCAGAGGTAAAGAATCCGGCTGCCAATGCAGGAGACACGGGTTCAATCCCTGGTCCTGGAAGATACCACATGCTTTGGAGCAACTAAGCCCGTGCACCACAACTACTGAGCCTGTGCTCTAGAGTTGGGGAACCGCAACTACTGAGCCCATGTGGCCCAAGTACTGAGGCCTGTGCACCCCAGGGCCCATGCTCTGCAGCAAAAGCCCCCACAATGAGAAGCCTGCGCTCTGCAACCAGAGAGCAGCCCCTGCTCCCAAAACTAGAGAAAAGCCCGCACAGTGACGAAGACCCAGCACAGCCTAAATAAATAAGTAAGAGAGTGACCAGGGGAGGAGGAAAAGAAGAGCATCCTAGGGAGGGTGGCAAGAGGAAAGTGGGCAAAGAAGCTGAGGACCTGTGTGACAGGATTGTGTCTGAAAAGGTGCCCTTGGAGCAGAGGCTGAAGAACGCAAGGAAGCCACGAGGGAAGGGTGTTCCAGGCAAAGGGGGCACAAAGGCTCTGATGCAAATACCTGTCTGGCACCTTCTAGGAACAGCAAGAAAGGCAGTGTGCCCACAGCAGAGGAAGCTGCTGAGAAGCCTAGGAGATGAGATGGAGAGCTAGCTGGCGCACCTCACAGGGGCCTTCCAGGCCCTCAGACTTTTTTTTATTAACACAGATTGAGATGGGGAGCCACGGAAGGGTTGGGAGAGAGTGCCTTGTTCAAGGCTCTCACAGCGTGAACAAGAGTGATATTCGCTCAGTCTTGTCTGACTCTTTGCGACCCCATGGACTGTAGGCCGCCAGGCTCCTCTGTCCATGGAATTCTCCAGGCAAGAATACTGGAGTGGGTAGCCATTCCCTCCTCCAGAACAAGAAGGCAGGGGCTTTCTCTTGCTCCCTGCTCCGTAATGCCAAGCCCTGTAAGAGCACAAAGAGGGGGCAAGAATACACAGAAGAACTGTACAAAAAAGATCTTCACGACCCGGATAATCACGTTGGTGGGATCACTCACCTAGAGCCAGACATCCTGGAGTGCGAAGTCAAGTGGGCCTTAGGAAGCATCACTACAAACAAAGCTAGTGGAGGCGATGGAATTCCAGTTGAGCTGTTTCAAATCCTAAAAGACGATGCTGTGAAAGCACTGCACTCAATATGCCAGCAAATTTGGAAAACTCAGCAGTGGCCAAAGGACTGGAAAAGGTCAATTTTCATTCCAGTCCCAAAGAAAGGCAATGCCAAAGAATGCTCAGACTACTGCACAATCACACTCATCCCACATGCTAGTAAAGTAATGGTCAAAACTGGCTTGGAGAATTTTCCAAGCCAGGCTTCAAGAATACATAGACCATGAATTTCCAGATGTTCAAGCTGGATTTGAAGGCTGAGCGCCGAAGAATTGATGCTTTCAAACTGTGGTGTTGGAAAAGACTCTTGAGAGTCCCTTGGATTGCAAGGAGATCCAGCCAGTCCATTCTGAAGGAGATCAGCCCTGGGATTTCTTTGGAAGGAATGATGCTAAAGCTGAAACTCCAGTACTTTGGCCACCTCATGCGAAGAGTTGACTCATTGGAAAAGACTCTGATGCTGGGAGGGATTGGGGGCAGGAGGAGAAGGGGACGACCGAGGATGAGATGGCTGGATGGCATCACGGACTCGATGGACGTGAGTCTGAGTGAACTCTGGGAGATGGTGATGAAAAGGGAGGCCTGGCGTGCTGCGATTCATGGGGTCGCAGAGAGTCGGACNTGCTCTCAGCAGTTCACAATGAATTTTCATACCTCTGAGGTGCATTGGAGAAGGAAATGGCAACCCACTCCAGTATTCTTGCCTGGAGAATCCCAGGGATGGGGGAGCCTGGTGGGCTGCCGTCTATGGGGTCACACAGAGTCGGACACGACTGAAGTGACTTAGCAGCAGCAGCAGAGGTAGGAACCATGAGGAGTTCCACTTTACACATCAGGAAACTGAAATTTAGAGAGATAATCTGCCCAAGATTACACAAGCAGTAACCGCTGGGTTTTAACACCACACGTGTGTTCTAAAGCCATGCTGTGTTGGAAACAGTCACAGCTCCTGCTGTTCACAAGGACTGCGGCCCTTGGGGAAGACAGACACTTAACATGCCGCCAGAGGACATTCACTGGCAACTGTCTGATGGAGCCTAGGGATGTAGAAAGGTATCCTTGAGGAGGGGATACCTAAGCTGAAACTAGAAGGATGAGCAAGAGCAGATCAGTGGATGGTTCCTGCATGCTGAGTTGCTTCAGTCATGTCCAGCTCCTTGCAACCCTATAGACTGTAGCCCGTCAGGCTCCTCTGTCCATAGGATTCTCCAGGCAAGAACACTGGAGTGGGTTGCCATTTCCTCCTCCAGGGGATCTTCCCAGGGATCGAACCTGTGTTTCTCATGTCTCCTGCATTGGCAGGTGGGTTCTTTACCACTAGCGCCATCTGGGAAGCCCAGTGGATGGCTCAGAGGTAAAGAATCCGGCTGCCAATGCAGGAGACACGGGTTCAATCCCTGGTCCTGGAAGATACCACATGCTTTGGAGCAACTAAGCCCGTGCACCACAACTACTGAGCCTGTGCTCTAGAGTTGGGGAACCGCAACTACTGAGCCCATGTGGCCCAAGTACTGAGGCCTGTGCACCCCAGGGCCCATGCTCTGCAGCAAAAGCCCCCACAATGAGAAGCCTGCGCTCTGCAACCAGAGAGCAGCCCCTGCTCCCAAAACTAGAGAAAAGCCCGCACAGTGACGAAGACCCAGCACAGCCTAAATAAATAAGTAAGAGAGTGACCAGGGGAGGAGGAAAAGAAGAGCATCCTAGGGAGGGTGGCAAGAGGAAAGTGGGCAAAGAAGCTGAGGACCTGTGTGACAGGATTGTGTCTGAAAAGGTGCCCTTGGAGCAGAGGCTGAAGAACGCAAGGAAGCCACGAGGGAAGGGTGTTCCAGGCAAAGGGGGCACAAAGGCTCTGATGCAAATACCTGTCTGGCACCTTCTAGGAACAGCAAGAAAGGCAGTGTGCCCACAGCAGAGGAAGCTGCTGAGAAGCCTAGGAGATGAGATGGAGAGCTAGCTGGCGCACCTCACAGGGGCCTTCCAGGCCCTCAGACTTTTTTTTATTAACACAGATTGAGATGGGGAGCCACGGAAGGGTTGGGAGAGAGTGCCTTGTTCAAGGCTCTCACAGCGTGAACAAGAGTGATATTCGCTCAGTCTTGTCTGACTCTTTGCGACCCCATGGACTGTAGGCCGCCAGGCTCCTCTGTCCATGGAATTCTCCAGGCAAGAATACTGGAGTGGGTAGCCATTCCCTCCTCCAGAACAAGAAGGCAGGGGCTTTCTCTTGCTCCCTGCTCCGTAATGCCAAGCCCTGTAAGAGCACAAAGAGGGGGCAAGAATACACAGAAGAACTGTACAAAAAAGATCTTCACGACCCGGATAATCACGTTGGTGGGATCACTCACCTAGAGCCAGACATCCTGGAGTGCGAAGTCAAGTGGGCCTTAGGAAGCATCACTACAAACAAAGCTAGTGGAGGCGATGGAATTCCAGTTGAGCTGTTTCAAATCCTAAAAGACGATGCTGTGAAAGCACTGCACTCAATATGCCAGCAAATTTGGAAAACTCAGCAGTGGCCAAAGGACTGGAAAAGGTCAATTTTCATTCCAGTCCCAAAGAAAGGCAATGCCAAAGAATGCTCAGACTACTGCACAATCACACTCATCCCACATGCTAGTAAAGTAATGGTCAAAACTGGCTTGGAGAATTTTCCAAGCCAGGCTTCAAGAATACATAGACCATGAATTTCCAGATGTTCAAGCTGGATTTGAAGGCTGAGCGCCGAAGAATTGATGCTTTCAAACTGTGGTGTTGGAAAAGACTCTTGAGAGTCCCTTGGATTGCAAGGAGATCCAGCCAGTCCATTCTGAAGGAGATCAGCCCTGGGATTTCTTTGGAAGGAATGATGCTAAAGCTGAAACTCCAGTACTTTGGCCACCTCATGCGAAGAGTTGACTCATTGGAAAAGACTCTGATGCTGGGAGGGATTGGGGGCAGGAGGAGAAGGGGACGACCGAGGATGAGATGGCTGGATGGCATCACGGACTCGATGGACGTGAGTCTGAGTGAACTCTGGGAGATGGTGATGAAAAGGGAGGCCTGGCGTGCTGCGATTCATGGGGTCGCAGAGAGTCGGACACGACTGAGGGACTGAACTGAACTGAACTGAAGCTGGCTTTAGAAAAGGCAGAGGAATCAGAGATCAGATTGCCAACATCCACTGGATCATCAAAAAAGCAAGAAAGTTCCAGAAAAACATCTATTTCTGCTTTATTGACTATACCAAAGCCTTTGACTGTGTGGATCACAACAAACTGTGGAAATTTCTTAAAGAAATGGGAATACCAGACCACCTGACCTGCCTCCTGAGAAATCTGTATGCAGGTCGAGAAGCAACAGTTGCAGGCTGAGAAGCAACAGTTAGAACTGGACATAGAACAACAGACTGGTTCCAAATCAGGAAAGGAGTATCTCAAGGCTGTATATTGTCACTCTGCTTATTTAACTTATATACAGAGTACATCATATGAAATGCTGGGCTGGAGGAAGCACAAGCTGGAATCAAGATGGCCAGGAGAAATATCAATAACCTCAGATATACAGATGACACCACCCTTATGGCAGAAAGGGAAGAACTAAAGAGCCTCTTGATGAAAGTGAAAGAGGAAAGTGAAAAAGTTGGCTTAAAGCTCAACATTCAGAAAACGAAGATCATGGCATCCGGTCCCATCACTTCATGGTAAATAGTTGGGGAAACAATGGAAACAGTGACAGACTTTATTCTTTGGGGCTTCAAAATCACTGCAGATGGTGACTGCAGCCATGAAATGAAAAGACGTTTACTCCTTGGAAGAAAAGCTAAGACCAACCTAGACAGCTTATTAAAAAGCAGACACATTACTCTACCAATAAAGGTCCTTCTAGTCAAAGCTATGGTTTTTCCAGTAGTCATTCACGGATGTGAGAGTTGAACTATAAAAAAGCTGAGCGCTGAAGAATTGATGCTTTTGAACTGTGCTGTTGGAGAAAATTCTTGAGAGTACCTTGGACTGCAAGGAGAACAAACCAGTCAATCCTAAAGGAAATCAGTCCTGAATACTCATTGGAAGGACTGATGCTGAAGCTGAAAATCCAATCCTTTGGCCACCTGAGGTGAAGAACCCACTCATTGGAAAAGACCCTGATGCTGGGAAAGATTGAAGGCAGGAGGAGACGAGGACGACAGAGGATGGGATGGTTGGATGGCATCACCGATGGGATGGACATGAGCTTGACTAGAATCCGGGAGTTGGTGATGGTCAGGGAAGCCTGGCAGGCTGCAGGTCCCTGGGGTCGCAAAGAGACAGACACAACTGAGCGACTGAACTGAACTGAACTGAAAGAGCACCAGGCCCTTGGTTCCACTCAGTTGAACAAGTGAATGAACGAAAGAATAAGTTAATGAAATGAGGAAACGACTCAATGAATAATGTGAAACTGAATCCTCTGGGGATCTTTCATTCCACAGGTACACAGTGGAGGACCCGCCCCGCCTCTCATCCTCCCCGCTCTCCCTCCCCCGCCGTTAGACTGAGGGTCCGGGCTGCGGCCGCCAGAGTGCGCAGAGCGGCGGCGTTTCCCGCACGGAAGGTTTTGCGTTGGGCACTGTATGGGGCGGGGCCTGCGGGCGGGCTCCACTCGGCTGGACCTGGTCAACCGGAGGGCGGAACGCCGCGGCGGGGCTGAGGCTGTGCAGTGATACCCGGGGCAGTTTGGACGGCGCACCGGGCGAAGATGGCGGCGGAGCGGCAGGACGCTCTGAGGGAGTTCGTGGCGGTGACGGGCGCCGAGGAGGATCGGGCCCGCTTCTTCCTGGAGTCGGCCGGCTGGGACCTGCAGGTAGCGCCGGGAGGGGGGCCGCGTCGGGCAGGTAGGCTACTATGGGGAGCAGACACCTGGTGCCTCAAGCCCTCGGCGGCCGAAGCGCACAGTCATCCCGCCGGGCTGCGGCCCGACCCAGGCCTCAGGGTCTTGGGGCCGCTTGCCACGCGTCGCCAGCTCGTCCTGGGCGAGGGGAAACGCAGGCCAGCCCAGGCCCGGACTGACCTGGTCTGTCGGGCCTCGTTTTCCCTTTCTGCCTGGCTCTCGGGTAGGCGAGCCTTTGGGCACTGCCGCAGCCCGCGTGGAGACGGGGACCCTGGGGGCGTGGCTGCCGCGCCAAGTCTCGGCTACAGCCCGGGCCGGACTGACCAGCTCCCGAGCGGGGAGCGGGGAGCGGGGAGCGGGGCGGCGGGGGCACGAGGTGCTCGTTTATTTCGATTTCCGCAGCCCCATTCATACGCCCCCTCGTACCTAAATGCTGGGAGAAACTGGGTTGTGGTGCAAAGTTGGATCCTATTCATCTTTATTGAGTAACTTCTCTGTAAAATGTAATTCCCTTTCAGGTATTAGACACACATAAAATACTTATGATTGAGAAGAGATTAAGATAAACTACACCAGGCAGGGATTTTGGTAAACTGTTGAATCCTCTGGGTCTAGAACAACACCTGACACGTAATAGGCACTCTCTCAGTGATTAATTGTAGAAAGAATTGCATACATGTTTTTGGCCAACCTACGCCTTCGATGGATGATGATGATTAATATTTATTGAGTGCCTACCATGAGCTTTATGTATCTTAAGTTATTTAAGCATTACACTTTGAAGCTGAGGTTTAGGGAAGTTAAGTAATCTGCTGAAGGCCTCACTAGCTACCAGGTGGAAGAAATGGCATTAGAACTCAGTTCTGTCTGATACCAGAGCCCAAGCTCTATTAAGCTCTGCCACCACGTGCCCTGGTGCTTTACATACATGATTTGGTTTATCCTCTCCACACTGTGAAGTGAAGAAAACTTCTTTATTTGAGGAAATTGATGAATTGGAAGCTCAGAAGGCAAGTGATAGGCCCAAAGTCACACACCCAGGAATTAGGATGTGAACTGGGTCTGCTGACTTCACTGTTTACATGCTTCACGAAAGCGTAGTTAGGTAAAGCATCACAGCTGTATAGGCGTATGGTGTAAAGCCCCTGTGCTGGGTGACAATGCAAAGTGCACCTTCTACTTGAAAGACCTAGGCGCTCCCAGTGTTACAGTTGGCAGGTCATCCGTCTCAGTCTCCTCATGCTGTTAGTGTGGAAGCACGCTCACGTATGTGGCGTGACTTGCCCACGACTTGGACATAGACCCCCCTCGATGCCAGTTCAGTGCATGTCCCATAGTACAGTGCATCCTGGCTGGCTTGCTGAAGTGTGTCCTGTAAAGGCACGCTGCTTCCTACAGGCTGGTTATGTCCCACAGCAGCTCCCTGTCTCCTGCAGTGTGGTGACCCTGAGGACAGGAGCCTTGTCTTGTAATCTCTGTAGACCTCATTGTGCTCTTACTTCATTGTGCAGAGTAAGTGTCAGTTGATCAGTTCTGTCCGACTCTGCGATCCCATGGACTGTGTAGCTGATAGCCCGCCAGGCTCCTCAGTCCATGAGATTCTCCACGCAAGAATACTGGCATGGATAGCCATTCTCTTCTCCAAGGGATCTTCCCTACCCAGGGATTGAACACAGGTCTCCTGCAATGCAGGCAGATTCTTTATTGTCTGATCCACCAGGGAAGCAGTGATTAGTAAATACCTATGCATTGAGTCCATGCAAGAAACATCCAGTCACAAATGGCTAAAAGAGGTCCATATTCCTTCTGTATGTACAGAGCTAAGACATGACTGTGCATAAATGTTAATGGATCCTCTCATCCATTTTGCAAGGTTGGTGAGATGGGTCTCCCCATTGCACAGACTAGGAAACAGCCTCAGAGAAAAAGTAAGAGTAGTCATCTGTAGTGACCTCACAGTTTCCAACTCCTGGCTGTCACCTGAGAGCCAAGAGCAAGGGCCTGAGTGCCTGGGATCAATCCTGGCTCCACTCTACCAACTGTGTAAGCTCAGGCAGTTTTCTTCCCACCACTTCTCTGTCAGCTATAAGACGAGATGACGATAGCACTAACTCCATAGGGTTCTGTGAGGATTAAATTAGTTAGCACAGATAGAGTTGCACTCAGAACAACACAGCACATAAATGAGTGTTCAATAAATGTTCACTGTTTTTACTAGATCACATTTCCTCATAAAGTGACACTGAGCAGTGTCTCCATCCCAGCTTTCCTTTTTGCCTTCTTTTTCCTTTAGTAGGTGGAATTTGTTTCAGGTGATATGAAAACAAACAGTCGGGCCACTAATCTTTTGGTCTTATTTTCTATGGCTCACCAGGTACAGACTGCCTTATAAGCATAGGCCGTATTTTTGTGTCTTTGCTCCTTTGTGTTGAAAGGAGATGTGTTAGATGAAGGCCTATTTAAGGATCCCATGTTACTGCCTGTCTGTTTCAGATCGCCCTAGCAAGCTTTTATGAGGATGGAGGGGACGAAGACATTGTGACCATTTCGCAGGCAACCCCCAGTTCAGTATCCAGAGGCACAGCCCCCAGGTAAGGGCCAACTTCAGTTATTGCTGCATTGGTGTGCTTCCAGCAGTGGTGGACTATTTGCTGACTTGACAGAGGGTTCAGGCCTGGGGACCTGGACCATTGGGTTTGAGGGAGGGAGAATGACTGGTGGGTAGTAGTTTCTTGCAAGACATTCCTTTTGTGTGGAGATGTCGGATTCTTAACCGAGTGTGCTTTATGAGCCAGTCCTGGAGGAAACCGCAGAACCAACTATTTAAATGTTTGCGGGGAGGACTCTTATTTATGAAATGTGAGGAGTGGCTTCTCCATCTCTGAAAGTTTTTAAGTTGAAACTGAAGTGGTTCCTTTCAGGGAGGCTGTAGACGTAAAAGATTAGGCCAGATGACTTTAAAAAGGCTCTTTAAATATTTTAGGATGCCTATTACCCTATTAAAAAGACTTAGAAAAACTAAACCTGTTAACCCGATCTTTCCCAAATTGATTAGGGAGACCTTGTCTTATTTTGTGAAACAGTGTTAACCTTTGTGATCTCATTTGCATCCCCTGTCCTGGCCGCCCTAACTCCAAGATTCTTAGAGCAGATCACTACTGTGATCTGCAGATTGCAGTAAATATTGCAGGACTTCATGAGATAGGCTGGGCCTCTTCCTTTAAAGGTGTGTGAACCACATCTCCCTTCTCTGCTGAAGCCTTTTCTACTCTGTATGTCCTCAATTAGTTTGAGTTTGCATTCAACTCCAGAACACATATATAGGGTTTCTTTGCTGGTGTGAAGTGATAAATTGTGTTTCTCTCTGAGGACATCTGAGATTTAAATTAGATTTTCCCTCTTTTAAGAAGGAACACTAATCCCAGCTGTCATTGTTTCCTTAACTACTTCTCCTCTATTTCCAGAGGAAAGAGGTAATAGGCAGGACATCTTTCAGTTGTTCATAGATGCTAACCTGTGAGGTGTCATTGATGACACATCAGGAACTGCCTGCGACCTGGTTGGTAGGGTAAGGGCTCATCTGCACCTGCTTATAGAGACAGCTAATTTCCTGCAGTGTCTTTCACAG
This sequence comes from Oreotragus oreotragus, assembly GCA_006410675.1. NCBI lineage: Eukaryota > Metazoa > Chordata > Mammalia > Artiodactyla > Bovidae > Oreotragus > Oreotragus oreotragus. The sequence goes on from SJYX01003134.1 coordinate 230,133, forward strand.
GCACACCAGATTACTGTTGGGTGTTGGCACAGAAAAAGAGAGGAGGAGAAATTGAAACCCTAGCTTGTGATGTCAGTCATGTGTTCATACCTGTCTTCTCTGGTAGACCCAAAGTCCAATCCAGACAGTGGTTTATTAGAGCCTGGGCTTGGAGCCTAACTGCCCACCTTCATATTAGAGCCTAGGCTAGAAGCCTGACCGCCCACCTTCAAATCCCAGCTCACTTGAGAGCTTTGTGACCTTGAGCAGGTTACTCAACATCGCCAGTCCCTCAGTTTCATTACTTGTCAAATGGGAAGGATAGTAGTGCCTATTCACATGGGCAAATAAATGAGTTAATACAACATGGAACATGTTAACTGCTATTACTGTCATTTTAGTATTACCATTATTAGCATCCATTCTCACCTTCCCCATTCTTTTATTTGTTCCCTGTCTCATTCCACAAGTTCATATGTTAAGAGTTCAAGAACCAAGGAAATAGAATTTATCATTAAGACCAAGAGAAGTAAAAGAGTTGCACACACATGCAGTTCTAAAGGTCTTACTTTGGTTTGGTTAAGCCTCAGACTTGTTACTGGGCTTAGGTGAAACCAAGGAAAAGGGAGAGGGAACGCACCATATGTTACGTCATTGTCCTTGTGCAGATGGTAAATGCTAACTGCATTCTCAGGAGAAGGCAGGCATGTGTTAGCACCCAAGAGGAACTCTGTATGGGGCCTGCCTTTCCCCTGTTTGACCTGACTGTTGCAGGACACTTAGCCTGCTGCTGAGCTCTCCCCGCCCCCGACGGTCATCGTCTCATACTCTTTCACGTTGTCACTGCCTCCGTGCACAGCACTCAGTAAGCTCCTAACGTGGAGGCTAACCCCCTAGGAGGGATCTATGAAATGGATGTCTGAAGGTCCATAAATTACCTGAAATTGTACATAATAACTTGTATATATGTTGAACCTTTTTAGGCAAAAATATTTGTAGCTTTTTATCAGATACTCAAAGGGCTGTGGGACATAAAAAGGTTAACCATAGCTACAGGAGAAAGTCTGAACTCCTCAATAATAACAGTTATCATTTATTGAGTGCTTACCAGCTGCCAGGCACTAGTTAAGCTTTTATATCTACATCTTTTTAATGCTTTACTACAACCCTGTGAGGTGGCTACTGTTATTTTTCCCATTTCACAGATGAAAACACTGAAGCTGGGCTTCTTCCCAAGATCACACAGCTAGTCAAACAAGGATTTAAAAGCAGATCTGTTTCTGCTTCCAGCGCTCAGCTCTCAGCCAGAATGATGTCCTGCCTCTCCCTGTGGACATTGAGCATACTCAGGAGTTTGCAGTGAACCTGTCATCCTCATCTTACCCCCTTTTCCTCCTTTCTTAAATCTTTATTTCACCCAAACTGGCTTGTTTGGTGTCTCAGTTCTGCCCTAGTTTTTGGTTCTTCTGCTTTTGTTTGAGCCTCTCATCTGACTTGACATGCCTGGTCTCTTGCTTCCTTTCCACCTGTGCAAATCCTTTGTGTCCTTTCATGTTTAGCTCCTTCCCCACCTTCTCTGCTGCTGCTGCTGCTGCTAAGTCACTTCAGTCGTGTCCGACTCTGTGTGACCCCATAGACGGCAGCCCACCAGGCTCCCCCATCCCTGGGATTCTCCAGGCAAGAACACTGGAGTGGGTTGCCATTTCCTTCTCCAATGCATGAAAGAGAAAAGTGAAAGTGAAGTCGCTCAGTCTGTCCGACTGTTAGCGACCCCATGGACTGCAGCCCACCAGGCTACTCCGTCCATTGGATTTTCCAGGCAAGAGTACTGGGGTGGGGTGCCATTGCCTTCCCCGCCACCTTCTCTACTAAGTATGTAATCTCCAAACCCAGAGGCAGCACAAACTCCATTCACAACCCATATCTGCATACTACTCAATGACATCTCTCCTATGTTGTCTTGAATTCTTCTGAGGATTACTGGAATATTTTCTCCCTGAGATTCCTAGAGGTGGAAGGGCTAGTATTTCGGAAGCTGTCACCATCTGTCTGGCTCTGCCAGATACTCTTTCATACATTATCTTCTTACACCTCAGTAACCACCGTGAAAGTAGGTAGGGTGCTCACCATTTCACAGGTCTGGATGCCGAGTCTTAGTATGAGTAACACATTTGCCCTTATGGCAAATTCAAACCCAAACTCGTCTAAATCCAAAACTTCTGCTTCTGCTAACTACCTTCCTGTCCAGTATCTCCCACCCCTGTACCTAACACAGGATTGACTAAGAGGAATGCTGTTATTTCTTCCTTTTTTTTTCTTCTTTCATTCAATAAAACTGTACTTTCTTAAAATGCTAGGGACCACCGTTGTCTGATTCTCTAAAACTGTATTGTCTGATATGGTAGTCTGTAGCTTCAGGTAGCTGTTAAAATTAATTAAAATTAAATAAAACAAACATTCAGCTATTCATGCTCAATTACTGAATTTTAAATGCTCAATAGCCCCATGTGACTAGTGGCTTCCATATTGGACAGTACAGATACAGCATTTCTGTCACTGCAAAAAATGTTATCTGACAGAGCACCTTTGTACCGCTTCAGGGTGCCTGGGAGATAGAGTTCTGATCCTGAAAAGTTGAAATTTCTGAGACATTTTGCCAGTTTGTGGAAGATACAAGCAAGACCCAGTATCCTTAAACTGGTGATGTCCCTAGGACATCTGTGCTGTTAAGGTAACTCTCAGAACATTGCTCCAGAACAGTGGTCCTCAGACTTGAGCATGTATCAGAATTACTTGGAGGACTCCTAAAACCAGATTACTAGATACTCCTTTTAGGGTTTCTAATTGAGGAGCTCTAGGGTAAGGGTGAAGGATTTGCATCTGTCTGAGTTTCGAGGGTAAATGCTGATGCTCTTAGTTCAAGGACCAACGGTTTGATAACTGCTGCTCAGGAGCAGCACTTGAAATGTGCCACACTGTCTGCCAGCACCCCAGCTGTTCACAGCAAGCCCGCGAGGTTGGTGTTGGTTGTTTCCATTTTCACATGAGAAAATGAAGACTTGGAGAATTTCAGTAGCATGCCCAAGATCCCAGGGTTGGAAGCTAAGCTGGGATCGAGAACTTCTGGGGAAAGAGACCTAAAGCCAGAGCAAGTGGTTTGCTCAGGCTGGTGGTGGTGGTGGTGGTGTTCATTCACCAAGTTGTGTCAACTCTTTGTGACCCCATGGACTGCAGCACACCCCTGTCCCTCACCTTCTCCCAGAGTTTGCCCAAGTCCATGTCCCTTGAATCAATGGTGCCATCCAACCATCTCATCCTCTGTCACCCTCTTCTTCTACCTTCAGTCCTACCCAGCATCAGGGTCTTTTCCCTGTACACATGTGTATTTGAAGGTGTTTAACAATGGAGAGATAGAGAATTTTTTTTTTCCCCATAGATGATAAGCTGAGCATCTGTAGAAAAATCCGTTGGGAAGAATAATGAGTGGAATTAGCTTTCCCAGGTGATTCAGTGATAAAGAATCCGCCCGCCAATGCAGGAGAGGTGGGTTCTATCCCTCAGTTGGGAGGATGCCCTGGAGAAGGAAATAGCAACCCACTCCAGTATCCTTTTCTGGGAAATCCCATGGACAGAGGAGCCTGGCGGGCCGACTTGGTGACTAAACAACAGGCCTTTAAGGCACTAGTACAGATCTTAATCACTTGTAGACCATGTTGTGTAGAACATGAAGGAATGCCCAGGAGGTTGCTCTCAGCTCACTCAGGCAGGAATGTATTTGCTACACCATTTGCTGTTCTCCTATGTTCGGTTGGTAAAGCCTCAGAGGGTATTCTGTCCTCTGATTGTCTCCCTGAAATAAATCTTTCTTCAAGACTGAATGGGAGTAAACAACTCCTTCTTAGCCTCACTAAATTGCTGTTACCCCCGTCCCCTCGTATTAAAGAGAAACAACTTTTTTCCCCATAAGAAATATAGAAAATGTTTTTATAAATTGTGTGTCTCATGATCCTTGAAAAACTAAGATTGTTCCTTGAGGACAAATCTAAGCTAGGAAAAAAGTGGCAGTGTAAGACAGCATCAGAGGAGGGGGTTAACCTTTCTCATACCGTGTTTAGTGGCCCTCTCCACCGCACCCTGTACTCGACTAACCTACAGCAGAGGCAGACGGGGCCTCTTCACGCACATATTTGTGTCATTTCTGTTCCTTGATTTGTCTAATGTGTGGCTGTCGCTGGTTTCTGTGTGTGCCTGTACTGCTTTCCTGTAATGCCCTGCTGGTCCCCTTTCCCCACCATCATCACCATCCATCATCCAGGTGACTGATGGTCCTCTCGTTCATCAGCACGAGGTCCAAATGCCGCATTTCTCTGCGAAGCTTTTCTTGATACCACCCCCAGCCCCACCTAGAACAAAAGACTCTGCTCTCACGTCCCATGTGCTTTCCTTTGTCACAGCCCCTGTTACACAGTATTTAATGGATGGTTTCCAGGCCAGAGTGCCACTAACCTGTCAGCAACTGAAGGGTAAGAACTGTGCCTGATAATTTTATAGACCTGGCATCCAGTTCAGTGCCTGACACACAGGCACCCACCCAATATTTAAAAATTATATGATGAAAACCACTATCCGGTAGTATGTTTTTAAAGTAGTACAGTCCCTATCCGGTTCCCTCCTCTCCCCTAGGAGAGCTTAAATTGGATTCCACTTCTTGATACACTTCCTATTTATTCTTAGTCCTGGGTGACCTTGAATAAATAAATATCACATTGTTTAGCATATAAACATAAGAGAGATAACCCTCTTCCATCTAGATCCTCTTCCTGCCCCACCAAAAAACCTAAACCTCAGTGTCCTCAACTTTTAGCAGTTGATGATGGGGGTTACCTTTTTTTAACTCCCCATGAAAATCACTGCAGATGGTGACTGCAGCCATGAAATTAAAAGACGCTTACTCCTTGGAAGAAAAGTTATGATTAACCTAGATGGCATATTCATTACTTTGCCGACTACGGTCCGTCTAGTCAAGGCTATGGTTTTCCAATTGGTCATGTATGGATGTGAGTTGGGCTGTGAAGAAGGCTGAGCACCGAAGAATTGATGCTTTTGAACTGTGGTGTTGGAGAAGACTCTTGAGAGTCCCTTGGACTGCAAGGAGATCCAACCAGTCTATTCTGAAGGAGATCAGCCCTGGGATTTCTTTGGAAGGAATGATGCTGAAGCTGAAACTCCAGTACTTTGGCCACCTCACGAGAAGAGTTGACTCATTGGAAAAGACTTTGATGCTGGGAGGGATTGGGGGCAGGAGGAGAAGGGGACGACCGAGGATGAGATGGCTGGATGGCATCCCCAACTCGATGGACGTGAGTCTGAGTAAACTCCGGGAGATGGTGATGGATAGGGAGGCCTGGTGTGCTGCGATTCATGGGGTTGCAAAGAGTTGGACACGACTGGGCGACTGAACTGAACTGAACTGAGATCAATTTGCTCCTTTCTGTGTCTCCAGCGATAATAGGGTGACATCCTTCAGAGACCTCATTCATGACCAAGATGAGGACGAGGAAGAAGAGGAGGGTCAGAGGTGAGTCTTTGTTGGGGGCACAGTCCACATGAAATTCTATGATAATTACCTGGAAGGGCCTAGAAGGATAAACATGCTCTGTTATCATTAACCATTAGTTGTGGGCTAGTCACACACATCGGGGAAGGCAATGGCACCCCACCTCAGTACTCTTGCCTGGAAAATCCAATGGACGGAGTAGCTTGGTGGGCTGCAGTCCATGGGGTCACTAACAGTCGGACAGACTGAGCGACTTCACTTTCACTTTTCTCTTTCATGCATTGGAGAAGGAAATGGCAACCCACTCCAGTACTCTTGCCTGGAGAATCCCAGGGATGGGGGAGCCTGGTGGGCTGCCGTCTATGGGGTCACACAGAGTCGGACACGACTGAAGTGACTTAGCAGCAGCAGCAGCAGTCACACACATACTAGGAACAGTTTTCCACTCCCTGTAGCTTAGAAGTGATCCCTGTCTTCTTACCATTTTTTTTTTCATTTGAGGTTTGTTTTTTGTTGTTTTTAATTTTTAAAATAATATGTATTTATTGAAGAATATTAGGGAAAAGGAAATAAATCTATAAGGAAAAAAGCCATTCATAGTATCACAACCTGGAGGTAGCCAGGTATCAATACTTTTGGTGTATTTCCTTCCAGTTTTTCCTTAATTAAAAAAGCAGTATATTACATAATAAACAGGAAAATGGGCTTACAAATGTATATTCCCCTGTTATACAGAGTACTGTTTTTTGTTGGCTTACTTTTAACCTTGAGGAATGTTATAATAAAACTGGTGTCCATTGTGGAAAATATAGCATAATGAAAAAAATATAACACCCACCCTTTGGTTACTACAGTTAATATTTTGGCATATTTCTACTAAGTCTTGGTTCTGTATATAAAGGTAGCCTGTTGATAACTGTATTTTACATGATGAAGGTCAGATAAGTTTATTTCTTGGTTTTGTAGAATTAATGCTACACCTTGACATATAATGCTACATATTTCTCTATGTCATTAAAATTCTTGATAAGTCTTTTCATTGATTATAATAATAATCCATCATATGGAATGTTTGATGTTTAGATCATTTTCAGTTTTTTTACCACTGTAGATATCAATGCTGTGAACATCTCTGTGTATCAGGTTATATTAGTTTCTAGAAATGAAAGTACTGGGTCAAGGCCATGAATATTTTTAAGGCATCTGATCATAGGTTCCTAGTTCATAAGCCAGGGCTTTGAGATCCCATAATAAGGACCTTACAGAACTTACCTGGAATGAACAAGGATGAACTGGCTGCGGCCTCATTTTATAGGTTTTGGTTCTCCATGGAATCTGCCTGGGTCTGTCAAACATTCCTGAGGAACACTGTGTAATAACCGTTAGGGAAATGCAGTTACCTCGCTGTGGTCAGTCTTTGGGAGTGAGCTCAGAAACTGCATATGTTCTAGTCTTTGTTTTCATCCATGTAGTGACTTTTGCCCTACCTCAGCATTCTATCTAAATCTACTCAAAGTTCAGGAATAAATGTTTTTTTTTTTTTTTTTTTTGTATTTATTTATTTTTTTACACGAACTCCCAAACATGAACCCCCCTCCCACCTCCCACCCCACATAGGAATAAATGTTAATTTCAGTGTTTTAATGCCCCTTGAAAGACAGTGTCATCAAGTAAGTGAATGAGATGTGTATAAGAGACAGAGATTNTTTTTTTTTTTTTTTTTGTATTTATTTATTTTTTTACACGAACTCCCAAACATGAACCCCCCTCCCACCTCCCACCCCACATAGGAATAAATGTTAATTTCAGTGTTTTAATGCCCCTTGAAAGACAGTGTCATCAAGTAAGTGAATGCCCAACTCCTAAATAACCTCTTCCTAGTTCTCCTGTCTGGTCACATCCTCTAGGCAGTGACCTTTTACTTCACATCCGGAGTTACCTCTTTGGTCCCTCAGCATTTCAGACCTAATGACAGTGGTCCTCTTGTTCATGCCAAGGCCTAGGGTTTTGCCTCCATTCCCTGGGTAATGTCAAGACATGGAAGGCTGAGGCTAGTTTTTATAGATTCTCGGTTCTCCCCACTGAGATGTGCTGTTGACTTAGCTGTGAATAGGAGTGAGAAGGAAGCAGCCAGCCAAAGCTACATGACTGCAGATTTTCAAACCCAGGTTAAAAAACTAAAGTGCTAACTTAATCTCAAGCTTTGCTTGGCCCATTACAAAGCAGTTGTGGGTATCTTGGGGCTTATATTTGAGCTTTGCTGACGACCTCCAGTACCCGCTCTCATCCTCCTCCTGGTGTGTGTCAAAAGAATTGCAAGGCGAAGTGAGGCTTGGGTGAGCTCTTGGTGCGGTATCAAACCACCTTACATGTGTGCATTACTCTGTGCTTGTTCTTTTGCATACATCCGCTGATTTGAACCTCACGGCCCTGACTTAAGGAACAGGTAGGTAGGGCATGTGGTTCTTCCCTTCCATTTCAAAGAAGGAAAGTGAGGTATAGCTCAGTGCACTGGCTTGCCCAGATCACTCAGTGACAGAGCCAACAGTGGAACCTTATTGCTTGTACTAACCATGCCACTGCCACCATTAATCCGGGGCTGCTAGTGGTAGCTGCTTCTCACTGTGAACGTAGTGATCATCTCCTGGAAAAGTGTTGGTGTTTAATTCCCAGAGCTAATGTGCTGTTGTGCATGCCTGGAATGCCCTTTTCTGGTTTCTTTACTTGATAAACTCATCATCCTCAAGGTTTAGCCCAGAAAACACCCTTCTGGGAACCCTTGACTGATCTCCCCGATTCTGTATTCCCAGAGACCCCTTCCTTACCTTTTTTGTGGCTCACACTACAGTATGCCTGCCTGCCTCTTTACATGTGTCTCCCCCTAGACAGTAAGTTCCATAAAAATGAGCATTGGTACCCTTTGCCTCATTGTGCCCAGCTCCTAGCCCAAAGCCTGGCACATGCTCGGTTATGTTTGGTGTTAGATGTGTATTTTCTGTGCAGGTTTTATGCTGGGGGCTCAGAGAGAAGTGGACAGCAGATTGTTGGCCCTCCCAGGAAGAGAAGTCCCAACGAGCTGGTGGACGATCTCTTTAAAGGTGCCAAGGAGCATGGAGCTGTAGCTGTGGAACGAGTGACCAAGAGCCCTGGAGAGACCAGTAAACCAAGAGTGAGCATAGGGGGTTGGTGTCTGTGCCCATAGAACTGAGGTTCCAGAGCAGGGGGAAGGAGGCCTTCATCACCCAATAGTTAGTGGCTGAATTTGTTTTTGTTTTTCATTTGCTCACTTCCTCTTGTGCAGAAGAGCAGTGCAGTTTCTCTTACCTTTTAACATGAAATCAAGATTTGGGGTAAAGTTTTCAAACCTGTGGTCTAAATCAGGTTCTGCCAGTTGTTTTGTTTGGCCTGATCAACTTGATTTAATGTCTTGCTTTATTTTTTTTAATTTTAATTAAATCAGTAGCCATCTGTTTTACATAAAATCTGAATTTCTGCTTTCTTTGTGAAAATCAAAAAAGTATCTGGTGTTATCCTGCACTGAGATTCTAGCATGGTCTTGATTAACTAGATCTTAGTAGCAGCCATTCCCTTTAGCCAAGAAGCACTCTCTCCAGCCACACCTTTCCAGTTTTTACCCCAATCCTGACCCTGTAGCTCTGAGTTTGCTACTCAGAGAAGGCATACTTTGTAGTTAATAATCTTGAAATAACATTTTGTCTGAATAACCTGATTACTGTTAACCTTAGGTGTTTGTGAACTTGTCTTTTATAGCCATTTGCTGGCGGTGGCTACCGCCTTGGAGCAGCACCAGAGGAAGAGTCTGCCTACGTGGCAGGAGAAAGGAGGCGGCATTCCGGCCAAGATGTGAGTGTGCATCCATCTTCTTTTTTGTTTTGTTTTTTTTGCATCCATCTTCTGTAGGGAAGCTCATGGACTGTTTAATCACTTTGGGGGAGAAGCTAATCCCATGAATCAGCAGCCTCTGAAAGGGAAGAGGCAGCACATTTGCTGTGTCATCCATGAATGAAAAGGCTTACCTGAGAATCACAGACAGCTCTCATCTGACTGGATGGTGGCAGGGGGAGCTGGATAAGTTGGGGTGGGCAGAGTGGGTGGACAAGTAAAGGAGTTTTCTGAGCGTTCCATGAGTCTCAGGCGAGGGATAGTGATTTCACGGTTCTCTGGTGGTGTGGACAAGGCTAAAGATCTTGGTCTTTAGACCCCCCCAGAGAGGCTTGAAACATACTTTTAAAACTTTTTCTTATTGTTATTCAGTCCTTTTTCCCCTGTGCATAGGGGGGTCCCCCCTTCTCTACTAAGTGTAGTAATGCTATGAGTCAATTTTGAAGTTTATGCCATAAACATTTTTTATCTTATTGATTTACAGTGTTGTGTTAATTTCTTCTGAACAGCAAAGTGACTCAGCTGTATATATTCTTTTTCAGTGCCATAATTGTTTTCATATGACCTTGTGAACATTAGTCTCCATAATGTTTTTGTTTTTAATCATTTTGGGTTTTTTCCAAAACAAAGTCAAGCAGAAAGGAAATAAAAATTCTATCTACCAGCTGCTAATATGAGGCAGCAGCTGCTGATATGTTGTTCTTTGGCCCTCTAGACCCTTTCCTGTAGCTGTGTACAGGGAGTTAACAAATTTTGTAGATATCATTTTTAATGACTGCAAAATAGTCCATGTAAAATTTGCCATGCTAATGTAGTTGAGCACGAACTGTGTGCCAAGCATGCTGGCAACCCTACAGATAAGGAAGCTACAGCTTCAATCAATTGAGTCATGTGCTCAGTGCCACTTAGTGAGTGGCAAGATCAAGACTCAGATCCTGGTCTGATTAAATCAAAGCCTATTCTCTTAACTCGTGCCATGTCACCTTCTTATTTTAGGTTAATACTTATTTCATTGGTTGTTGATTTTCTTCTTGTGCATGAGTATATATGTTTGTCTGTCTGTGTGTTTTAGTAATGACACAGTAAAATAGTAAAAAACTCGCTAATTTGCAGGTTCACTCTGGTGTGCTTGCCAGGTTCCTGACAATGTATGGACTGCTTACCTCCTGTTGTCATAGGTTCATGTAGTGTTGAAGCTCTGGAAGACTGGATTCAGCCTGGACAATGGTGAACTCAGAAGCTACCAAGACCCATCCAATGCCCAGTTTCTGGAGTCTATTCGCAGAGGGTGAGCAGAAAAACCCTTCTTCAGGTTCCATATCAGTGAGTGAGATGGCAGATGGGAAAGAAGAAACCAAATGTTTATTATTTAAGAAATTTAAAATTTTAAGCAGATTTAGCACAATTGAGAAACAGATTCACAGATTTGCTTCTAAAACCCTGTGTGTCTACTTTTCCACTTTGGGCCTAGGTCAGAGCCAAGTCACCAGATATGACTCTAGGCAGGCATGAGAGAAGGGGGAGGAAGACAGATAGCCACTAGAGCAGTCAGCTTCCCATGGAGGCCCATCAGTTGGAGATGAGAAGTTTCTCCTCCTTTTGTACTCATCACTGTCATTCCCATCCTGCTCTGTGTGGGCCCTAGCACTGGCTTTTCTCCCACAGAGAGGTGCCAGCAGAGCTGCGGAGGTTAGCTCACGGTGGGCAGGTGAACTTGGACATGGAGGACCATCGGGATGAGGACTTCGTGAAGCCCAAGGGAGCCTTCAAAGCCTTCACCGGCGAGGGTCAGAAACTGGGCAGGTAAGGAGCAGCACGGGTCGGGTGGAACTGTGTGGGTCACTCCTTTGGGGCCCAGCAGACCCTGTGCACAACTCACTTGATGCAGCTCTTTACTGTTTATTACAAAGTACTTCAGATTTTATCTTTATGGGAGGAAAAGTATGAGAACATAGGCTTTGGTGTTAACAAACCTAAGTCTAAATCTCTTCTTTGCTTTCTAGCTATATAACCTTAGACTGTACAGCCCCCGTTTTCTCAGCTTAAAGTGGGGCTAGTAAGAGTCCTTTTCTCTTGACTACTGTTGGGAGGCGCACGTAGAGCATTGTCCCACAATGATCAGTGAAGGTAACACGTCGCTGCTTGGACTTAGTCATCTAGGATGCTCAGGGCAGGGAGCACCTCCTCGATGGCTCTAAGGCTGAAGAAGACATGTATTCAGGTCACTTGAAGTGGGGATTCAGAGGGGTTAAGGAGTCCAGCCAGCCTGCAGCAGCATTGTTCAGGATCCAGGGAAGCTCAAGGACATTGTTGCCCCTGTGCAGGCTGCTGCTCCAGTGTTAGGGGAGCTCTTATTTTTACTTCTCTGCTAAACACTGCCTGACACTTACTTTCATTCCCTGTGACTGTTTTGCCTTATGTCCTCTGCCGTTATCTCTGTCTTGCATTCAAACCCCTCATATTAACAGGATCTGATTGGTTCATAGTTCCTGTTACCTCTGATCAGCAGAGCTGTCACACCAGATCCTTGACAAACCCACAGACAGGCAGCCTTTTCTCAGGGACCCACTCAGCTTTGGCTGTGCATGGGGTCACTTGGTCAGTATTCTTCTGAGGGATCCGTGCACACAAGAGACTTCCAGCGTGGTGACACACAGTACAGGCCGTCCTTTCCAGAGGGAAAGCTGAGGCTCCTGGACTCTTAAGGGCTACCCTTAGGTGCTCCCTGCAGTGCCCCCAGGACTAGAGCCTGGTCTTCTGTTTGGCACTCATTGCACAGCATGACCCTGTTTCTGGCCTGGCTCTGGCAGCTTTTGAGCTCGGTGCCGCCCTTGCTCACCTCGCCAGCATGTTCAGGAGTCCGTGTGGTCTGCCAGCAGCTGTGCTCTCTGCGATTCTGACTGGCCCTCTCCTCGAATGCCCTGCCTCCCTGCTGGCCATTCATGCCTTGTCAGGAGCAAGGGCCATAAGCTCTGGTAGAGACAATAGACTGCGATTTGCCAGGGCTGAAATACTGCAGTCACCCTGCTCTCACCGTTTCATCTCCCACAGTGGGGCCTGTGGGTTAGTCTGGGACAGCTGTTCTCAGAGTGATCCATCTGTGACTTCCCTGTCAGTTGTGGTAGGCTTTGTGGAGCACCACTTAATTTTTTTTCCCATATATTACTGAAAATAAAGTGTGTTTATCTTTTAAAATAGAAAATACAGATAAAGAGTAAAAGCTATTCTTAAACCTAACAGCCAGATATATCCAGTTAGTATCTGAGGGTGTGTGTATACAAACAAAATGTTCTATGCTCTACTGTTTTGCCTAGTCAGTGTAGTCTGGCTATCGTTCCAGATCAGTAAATGCATTTCTACAATATTTTTTTTAATGCTAACATAATTTTCTATCCTCCGGATGTGCCATAACTTAACCGGTGCCTGCTGTTAAGTACTTACGTGATTATCAGTATCATGAACATTATAGTGGTTATCTAATTAAGTCTTTATATACCTCTGATATTGTACTGGAAGTAGTACAAGTAGCTCAAAAGATCTTCCTTCGAAACGTGGTACCCTTCTTTCAATCACCAGTAGTTTTAAGGAAGGACTCAGAACACCTTGCAGTTTAGGTTTGTCTGGCTTCATGATATTAACCGAAAGTGCTTCTGCTTTTGGAATGTCATAACTGTATCGTGTGTACAGGACAATACGTCTCAAACAATTAAGATATTTTAAGGAGACTTAGGATGAAGTGAAGTGTTAGTTGCTCAGTCGTGTCTGACTTTTTGTGATCCCATAGACTGTAGCCTGCTAGGCTCCTCCGTCCCTGGGATTTCCCAGGCAAGAATACTAGAGTGGGTAGCCACCCCCTTCTCCAGAGGATCTTCCCGATACAGGAATGGAACCCCCGTCTCCTGCGTTGCAGGTGGATTCTTCACCGTCCAAGTCACCAGGGAGGCCCTCTGTTTTAAGATGGGACTACATTATTAGTGCAGATGATGAGTCAACAGAGCTTGATAGTCAGACATGATGCCTGTCAGCTACATAAATGTTCATTGCCAGTTCCACTTTGATTTTCAGTTCTAGCTTTAGTTTTTCCAATAAATTTTACTGTGCTTTCCATCCTTGTCTTATTAAATAAAATGATCAGGAAGCCAACTGTTTTAAGAAATTTTTCTCAAGTTTCCCTCAAAAATTGGTCAATCCTTGTTTTTTCTCCAATTACCTAGAAAAATAAAGTGAATGAATAGATTTTTCTCAGTTCAGAAATTAAAAAAAAACTCTTTCAGTTGTATGAAAGAATTTAGGTTTTGTTTTAGCTTTTGCATTTGTTTGTTTGGATGGGAACTATCTGAAGATTTGAGAAGCCTGCATTTGATTCAAGTAGCAAACACCACGAGTGCACTTGGGATGGGTTGAGGGTGTCACTGCTGCTGGGATGAGCTCCGATGCGCACCCTGCTTGCTGCAGTGCTCGTCTTTGTGAAACAGGTGACAGGGCCTCAGGACTCAGCATTGTAGCAGCAGAGCACCTTAATGCCGAATTTATTCCCGCTACAAAGGAAACGACCAGTCATGTGGTTCAGCTTCTCTCTCATTCAGGCCTTTCTGGCGGGCAGCAGCTTCAATTGAGTACCTGTCGTACTTGGAACTGTTACAAACAGTTGAGGGCCAGGTTACCTAGAATCTAATTAGAGAGTTGACCTTGTGCTTTTAAAACTAATGAATAGAACGGAGTAGATCTTAAGCATTTACAGGTGCAACATTCAACTTTCTGTGATGGGTGTATTATCTGTGTGTCTCATCTTTTGAGTCCCACACATTGTGAGGTCGATACATAGAAGAAGCTTTTCTCATAGCCAATAAATGTGGCCAGCGTTCTCTTCTGATCTCCACTCTATAATTCTCTAAACCCGTAATTTTGATGTTCACAGAAAGTAAGTTCAGTTTTTAGTTCTTCCTTGCTGACTGTGTGCTCTGGGGCAACATTTCGTGGACTGTTCCATGAAATGATCTCCAGGAGGTTAACGTGAAAAAAGAACATGGTGGTCAAATAAGTTTGCCTTCACTTCACAACCTCTCAAAGTGTTAGTCTTTCAATCATGTCTGACTCTTTGTGACCCTATGAACTGTAGCCTGCTAGGCTCCTCTGCCCATGGAATTCTCCAGGCAAGAATACTGGAGTGAGTTGCAGTTCCCCTTCTCCAGGGGATCTTCTTGAACCAGGGATTGAACCCGGGTCTCCTGCATTGCAGGCGGTTTCTTTATGACCTCTCAAGACCTTTAATATGTTGGTGGCCTCTGACACTGTTGGTATAATATGTGACATTTCCAGAACCTTCCTGTAGATAACTCAAGGGACTCAGGTCCCAGGGAACACACTTAGGAAAGCACTTTCAGTTGGATTCGCTAAGAAGACCCTTTTTAGGTTGTAAAGATCAGAGGAAGAAGTGAGGTGGAGGAACTGATCTAACTAGAGGCTTTGGGAGAAGGCAAGGGGATTCTCACCTAATGGCCTCTCTTCTCTGCAAAGATCTAGGCCAGGACATCTGCTAGGAGAAAAAGGATAACGCCTCCACACAGCTGTGGAGAATTGGGAATTTGTGTGTATTTTGTGTTTGTCCACTTCCCTGAGTATAACACCCCTTTAATTCTCACAATAGTCCTTGTTAAAGAATCTCGTTACTACTCTTGTTGAAACTCAAAGAGCTTAAATAACTAGCCCAACACCACCATAGCTAGTGGGTGAATTAAAACCCTGGTCTCTCTCATTCCAAGATCTGAGCTCTCCACACTGCAGCAGGCACCATGTCCTGTTCATAGGATATAATTAATCCGTGTGGTGCCAGGCACTGGGTTGGCTTTCCAGAAATCTGAACAGTCATCTGATAGTTGACCAATGAGTACGAGATACCCTCATGAGTGAGGCTACACTAGGGCAGGCAGGCCTGAGAATTCCATCAGAGGATAAGAGTCTGGACTTGTCCTTTACATCCCAACAGTCACCTGCCAGGCTGGGTGACACCCACCTCAGTTGCAGACTTGGAGTGCCCCCTTCCCATTCTGCCCTTAGCCGCTCCCTGGGGCTAAAACTCCTCCAGCATCAGGTCCCAGTCTCTTCCAGCCCAGGCTTTCTTGCATACTGCTTTCCTCCCTTCAAGCTCTTGTTCAGTTGTGGACATCAGGGAAGAAGGGGGTTGGTAACTTGCCCAACTCCAGGAGTGAGGGAGCTGGCAGTAACTTGGGGGTTGAGGTGAATTCTGCTGGACCTCTAATTTCCATCAGAGCAGGGATTCTGTCTTGTCATTCCTTATGTCAGTAACAGCAAACAGCACCAGACATAGCAAATGCTCAGTAAAAATCCTCGACAGGATTCCACTCCTGCTGGGGCTTTGTTTCTGTTCATGTCCTGATGCGATCCTTTCTCCTCAGCACTGCCCCCCAGGTATTGAATACCAGCTCTCCAGCACAGCAGGCAGAAAATGAAGCCAAAGCCAGCTCTTCCATCTCAATCGATGAGTCACAGCCTACCACAAACATCCAAATACGGCTTGCTGATGGTGGGAGGCTGGTGCAGAAGTTTAACCACAGCCACAGGTACCTTGCATTATGGGGCCTGGCTTATTCTGAGAGGGTCCCAGAAATTCCCACAGACAAGTGAGTAGAGGGAGCAGTTCTTCCCCCTAAACACCAGCAGACTCCAGGCTCTCTCCAGAGGAGGCAGTGGGGTAGGAAGCTGTGCATGTCTGAAGCCTTTGGTTTGGTCCCCGCTCTTCCATTAAGTGTAGCCAGTGACTGCTCCCTCTCCCTCGCGTGAGTCACAGATTCCTCAGATGGATTTGTTCCGAACTGTTTGTTCATAGGAAGTTTGATGTGAAAGCCCCAGAGTAGAACAGATGAAATCTGAACTGCTGTGGTTGATGGAGTGGGGAGGGGACAAAATACGGCATCCCACTCATCCCACTCCTCTACCTGCCGACCCCCAGGAGGCCTCTGACAACCTCTAGGCTATGAAGGTCTCTAAAATCCAGACTTGGAGAGTTCTAGAATACCTGTTCAATCTCAGCTCATCTGGGCCAGATCGAAACAAACTGCCTCCGCAACTTAAAGATGGGGAAGCCAAGGCACAGAGTGATGAAGGGATTAGCAGGGGAGGAGTGTTGCCAGTAAAGATATTTGGCAAGACAACTCTTTTTTTCCCTAGAATAGCAGTGTCTTAAATTTCATCAGTCATAGGCCATATAAATCAGGACCCATGTGGGGTCCAGGGAATGGCTTGCCTTGAGTGTTGACAGGCTTCATATGAGGTTAGTGTGGAGCAAGTGTATTGAGGATCATAGAAGAGGAATCGGGCAGAGAAGCTCCTGGGAAGAGGGACCAGATGTGGGCAGAGAGCGCAGCACGGTGAAGAACTGAGGCGGGGACGTGGGAGAACGGGGAGGAGGCTGATGTGTAACTAGGCGGGACTTGGGGCTACAGTCAGGAGGCGGTGTTTATAGCAAGGAAGGCAGGAGCAACTCCGGAAGATTTTTGAAGTGACATGAGCGCATGTGTTTCCAGATGAGCACTTTGGCCACTCTGTGGAGGATGGGCGGAGGGAGGGACCTGGGAATGTGATGTGGCCTCCCTCTAGCCTGGGGCCGGGGGCTGGGAGTGGGCAGCAGGCAGCAGAGAACACCGCTCACCCGCCTCCCCACTCCACCAGGATCAGCGACATCCGACTCTTCATCGTAGACGCCCGGCCGGCCATGGCTGCCACTAGCTTTGTCCTCATGACTACCTTCCCGAACAAAGAGCTGGCTGACGAGAACCAGACGCTGAAGGAAGCCGACCTGCTCAATGCCGTCATCGTGCAGCGGTTAACATAACTGCCAGGCCCGGCCAGCAGCCTCATTTCCCTCCTGTGTCTCCCACGGCCAGCTGCCCTGTGGGGACCACCCTTCCACCCACTCCTGCACACCCTGCATCCAGTGCCACGTCTCCACCGTAGCTCTGGGTTCTTAGATCTCAGTTGGACATTTGTTTTCTCCTTAGTTGCATTTCCTGGGTTTTTGTGATGATCAATGGACTTTAAAGAAAAAAATAAAAACAACCAAAAAAAAAAAAATTGAAGGAGTATCACCATCATGTTGTACAGAACATTTCCTACTGAGGCAGGCTTTGATTACCATGAAATCGTATTTGTCTAGGGTTTGTGGAGGAGCCTTCCTTCCATCCTCTCTGTGTAAAAACTGCATGTGGCACATAACACCCACCCACTAAGGGTGACCCCCGCCACCCCTAGGTAGGGAGGAAAGGGGGGAGACTTAAGAGAAAAAGGCTTTGTAGCACTGATTACATAAGAACAAATTTCTTGCCTAGATAAAACTGGCAGCAATAAGAGTGCCCTGAAGTGTGAGGTCAGATTCAGAGGCATACAGTCCCTCTGCTCCTTTACTCAAACCCTGGGAGGTGGATACTCCCCAGGCCTTGGCCTGTTGAGATTCTGACTACATCTCCTGCTTTGGCCCTTTCCTCCCTCATCTTCCGGGCTGCCGTGTCATTACTTTATTTCATGGAGAGATCTGTCCCTCAGAGGTAGGGGAATCTTTTTACTGGGAAACAGATTGTGCCAATTCAGTGAGTTCAGAGTCAGGGTTGTCTTGGCCTGAAAGAGAAACAATCAGCATATCACCGAGCTCCTGTTAATGTGTGGCGAATCACATCTTGAAGAGGTGGGTTCCCTATGCTTCAAGCTCCTTGTGCTGGCATTTGTAGGAGGCTCTTGCTGACTAAAGTTAGAGTGTAACAAAGATGGCTTTCGTGTGCAGGCCTGAGTTCTGACTTGCACTAACTTAGGCAGTAGTCCCAGCCAGGCCAAGACCCTCCCCACGTGAAGTGTGAGTCTGGGAGAGGAGGGCCACTGGGGTCTTGGATGGAAACCTTTCACCCCCTGTTAAGTGAACTCCAGAATCAACACTGACTCGGAATCTCCTGGTTTCAAATCATAATGTGGCTCAGTTTGTTTCTAAGCAGTTATCACCAGTCACTTTCTCTTTTCTGCTTCACCCCCTGCAGTGAGCCAAGAGCTAACACTGCTGGTCCTCAGAGTCGGAGGGGAGGCCCTGGGTTTCCAATCCAGACCTATCCTGAGAAAGGGAGTTGGTACTTATGATCCCAGAGAGGCAGCTGAGGCAGGGCTGCAGGGTGTCCTGCAGGTGGAGAGAAAGGAAAACAAATGCTAGTCTGGAGAAA
The DNA here is from genome assembly GCA_006410675.1 of Oreotragus oreotragus. Lineage (NCBI taxonomy): Eukaryota > Metazoa > Chordata > Mammalia > Artiodactyla > Bovidae > Oreotragus > Oreotragus oreotragus. Next base: position 248,790 of record SJYX01003134.1, read on the forward strand.
CGAAATTATTGTCATCTTGACCATTAAAAACCAAAATGAGGACAGTGGCGTTTTTGTACTTTAATGGGTTGCTCTGAAGAAGTATACTGACAGCAAACATAGTAAGTAGTGCCGCACAAGAATCCCACTGGACAGTGCCAAAACCTAAAGCCCAAGCCACACGGCTGGTAAGCAGTAAGGCCCGTCTGTCCGCAAGGCCTGTCTGCTCAAACACCATGCTCCAAACACATATACTCTAGCCCTGTGTACATACACTCAGCCCTCCCCTCTTCAGGGTTTCAGCTTATGTTAATTAGCACATGCCAGAACAGAGCATGAAAACAAAACCTGCATCCTCTAGTCTACAAAGGCCCCTGGGTTCCCCCCCAGCCCTGGAATTGAGTGAGGCAGCTGACTTAACTGTGGGCAGCCACCACAGTGCAGACCAGCTAGGTGTCTGGCCCTAGGTCAAAGGGACTGCCAGCCATACAGCCAGGGATCACACTAGTCCAGTTAAGGCCAGTAAAGATGTTTTCAGCCCTAGTTGTTCGTTCCAGTGGCCCAGATGAAAAGGTTAATCCACCTGATAGACTTTCATAGGGAGATACTCAACAGCCACTGGTTCTGGGGTTTCTGAAGTCAGGGCATTTGTCCTCAATTGAGGCATTTTGGATCATCCCCCAAATTGGCTGTTGAGTGGGGTATCCTCCTGGCATTAAACAGGTCTGAGTGCATGCTAAGTCGCTTCAGTTGTGTCTGACTCTTTGTGACCCTGTGGACCATAGTCTGCCAGGTTCTGGGATTCTCCAGACAAGAACACTGGGGTGAGTTACCATGCCCTCCTCCAGGGTATCTTCCAGACCCAGGGATCGAACCTGCATCTCTTACATCTGCATTGGCAGGTGGATTCTTTACCACTAGCACCACCTGCGAAGCCCTAAGTAGGTCTGGCCAAGGACATATTGCAACATACAGGATACGTCCTAATAGAAGGATATCCAAAGTTCATCACTGAGTGAAACATGCACGTTGTCATGATGATGCCCTAATCGGTGCATATTAAATTCATCTCTACTGTGGGACATGTGTGTTGTTCCTGTTTGATTTTGTGAACCACACTATGCTAAACAACCCAGCAAGTACAGTGTGGGGCACATCTGGTTGCTTCCTCAGGAGATGGCTTTGATTGGCGTTGAGAAAGTGCCCTTCTGAGCTGCAGGGCCCCTTCCTATGGCTGCCCACAGTATAAAATGTGCCCATCGTTGGAAGGACTGGGGCTGAAGCTGAAGCTCCAATACTTTGGCCACCTGATGCAAAGAGCCAACTCACTGGAAAAAAACCCTGATGCTGGGGAAGATTGAGGGCAAGAGGAGAAGGGGATGACAGGATGAGATGGTTGGATGGCATCACTGACTCACTGGANCTGAAGCTCCAATACTTTGGCCACCTGATGCAAAGAGCCAACTCACTGGAAAAAAACCCTGATGCTGGGGAAGATTGAGGGCAAGAGGAGAAGGGGATGACAGGATGAGATGGTTGGATGGCATCACTGACTCACTGGACATGAGTTTGAGCCAACTCCGGGAGATCATGGACAGGGAGGCCTGGTGTGCTGCAGTTCATGGGGTCACAGACTCAGACATGACTTAACGACTGAACAACAATAAATCCCAGCCAGGAACCCTTTAAAGTTGACTTTGAGTTCATTGGGGGAAGAAGTTGGTACAGAAATGTGAGTTCCTTGTTGCTCCCTCTAACTGCATTTTAGGGGGGGACTGCTGCCAGAACTTCTCCCAGGGTCAAGTAAAAGGATATCTTCTTTCTTTAAAATGGACTTTGCTCCCTTGTCGAGGGCTGTGACCATGTTCTCCCATCCCCGCATTCTACATCCACTCTCGTCTCAGGCCAGGCCAAGGAAGCAGGGAAGCTAACACTGCAGACTTCCAGTGTCCAGCCTGGGTCCCAGTCTGAGCAAACTCCCGTGCCGTGTGCCTGTGTGTCTCTCTCTCTCAGTGGCCTCATGCCTCACCCCAGGTCCAGTCCCTCAGTAAGTCCTCCAGGTTCTACTGCAAATGCACCCCAAATCCAGCCACTTGTCATCCCTCCCCAGCGATCTCCGGGGCCCATTGTCCACCTCTCACATCAACAACTGCAGTGACTTCCTTTTGGTCACCCTGTTCTCCTTGCCCCTGACAATCTGTTCACACAGAGTCTCCACATCCATTAAAGCCCACCACATCTTCCTTTAAAGCCCTCAGGAGCTCCCCACTACCCCTAGAAACTTACTACTAAAAGCCGCAAGAGCCCTATAGGACCTGGCCCCTACCTATCACTGTATCCTGTCCTGCTTGATTCTTCTGACTTCTTCCGCTGTATCATATATTCTATTTTCCTTGTCCCTCCACTAGATTATAAGCTCCCTGAAGCAGGGGGATTGTTTTCTTCACTCATGTACCCTGACAACCTGATGGCACAGTGCCTGACACATAGTAGGTCCTCAGCAAATAACTGGTTGGATGAACATGTGAAATAGGAATAAGACCTCCCAATCAACTGCCTCCCAAAGCAGGTTGCTATTCAGCCACAGGGGGGCATCGTTCTAAAGGGCAACCATAGCTTCAGGTTCTTTCAGCAAAGGCCATTAAGAGGGCAGAACAAAAAGCACAGTGGGGTGAGGGGAGCATGGTGTAAAGGGAATGCCCCCAGCATTTCCCTGCCACCTGGGTTAGATTAGGAAGGTTATTAAGGGCCAATCACCTTCACAGTGAGCGCCTGGGATCGTCAATGCCCAGCTTAGTTCTTCAGCGTCTACTGATGATAATAGCAGCCACCATAATTTAAGCTGGTGGGCTGCAGTCCATGGGGTCGCTAACAGTCGGACAGACTGAGCGACTTCACTTTCACTTTTCTCTTTCATGCATTGGAGAAGGAAATGGCAACCCACTCCAGTATTCTTGCCTGGAGAATCCCAGGGATGGGGGAGCCTGGTGGGCTGCCGTCTATGGGGTCACACAGAGTTGGACACGACTGAAGTGACTTAGCAGCAGCAGCATAATTTAAGCACTAATTTTGTGCCAGGTCTTGTATGTACCTTACTTCATGTAGTTTGGTAACAACCTGAAGGTATCTTAATTAGCCCATTTTGTGGAGGAAGGTTCTGAGACCTAGCTCAGTGAAGGGATTTGGCTGAAGTCATATTCCAAGTAAAAGAACCAAGATTTAAATTCCCAGCCACCTGACTCCAAAGCTACGGCTCTGGACCATCAGGATCTGCTGCTGTGAAAAATGCAGGCCCAGAGACAGCGATGGGAGGAATGACGGACATGCGGGGAGAGGGGCAGGGGAAATCGAGGGCTTCTCAGAGGAGGGCACCCTTGAGCTGGGCTGTGAAGGATGACCAGGGGTTGGTTCACTAGCAAGGAGGTAAAGAGTTTTCCTCCTCTAGAGATAAACCCAAAGGATGCGTGAAGGTATGGGGCAGGTAGATCTGGTGTGACATTAGATGAGTCAACTAACCTCTGGGCTCTGGAAAGGAGCCAGTGCCAGAGACTGTATCTTATCCCTGCGGAGGGACACAAAGTTCTCCTTCGGACCCATGGGGTGAGAGAAGGCTGAGGAAACCAAGAACGGACTCTAGAGCCCTGGGGCTAACCCCTTCCTCCTGATTCAACTCTCTCTCTGCTCTGCAGTCTTCGCATCTATAACATGAGCTCTCAGCAGAATTTCTGTATTGTAACAATTACTGTATTGCTAGGAACACTGTTTCCCAAACCTGTGAACTCATGGGCCCCCAGATCAGCCAGTACTGTTGGTTTTGACAACAACTCTGCTTCCAGGGCAGGTTTGGGACACCTCAACTCCCCGAAGGTGATGGAGTTTATCCAAAGATTTCAGACTGATAAGATGGCAAGTCAGCTTGCAACCTCCCTCCCCAGGCCAGGGGTTTGTGCTTTTTTGGATGATTTTCAACCAGTAACTTGGTGGGCAAGGCTCCAGTCAGCAGAGACAACAAAGGTTCTCAGCAGGTGGGACCACTTGACCCCATGAAGATGGGACAGCTTTCCTTCCAGGAAGGCCAAACAGGTCCCCAAATCCCCAGTGGCAGTCATAATTCAAGAGAGACTCTGGCCCCATGTGAACATTCTCCGCTCACCAGCCAGATGACAGAGATCTAAAGTTGTAAGTGGGGGGGAAATTTGAAGTGAAGAAGGGTGAGAGTTATCCAAAGGCCAAAAAATTATCTAAACCAATCCCGAAAGCCCCAAGGGCACAGGTAGAAGTGAGCAAGAGACAAAGTACCAGTGTTCTGAGCTGGTCTTGAATTCGAATATTACCATGTTGGAGAAGGCTCTTGAGAGTCCCTTGGACTGCAAGGAGATCCAACCAGTCCATTCTGAAGATCAGCCCTGGGATTTCTTTGGAGGGGATGATGCTGAAGCTGAAACTCCAGTACTTTGGCCACCTTATGCGAAGAGTTGACTCATTGGAAAAGACTCTGATGCTGGGAGGGATTGGGGGCAGGAGGAGAAGGGAACGACCGAGGATGAGATGGCTGGATGGCATTACTGACTCGATGGACGTGAGTCTGAGTGAAAGCCGGGAGTTGGTGATGGACAGGGAGGCCTGGCGTGCTGCGATTCATGGGGTCACAAAGAGTCAGACACAACTGAGCGACTGAACTGAACTGAACTGATACCCCTACTGGCTCTATCCTCTCTCTCAGCCTTGATATCCTCATTGCTAACGGAAGAAAATAATCATACCTGCCTCAAAAGGTTACTGTGAGAAATCAAATAACATGTATGAGGCACACAGGTATCAAGTGTTCATTGTTACCTGAATCAGGGCAGAAACTAGATAAGCTGTGACCTCAGGCTTCCATTTGCTAACAGCACTCAGGTTCACAAGTGCTCCTGAGATCTTGAGCACAAGGAAATGACATTTTCTAAAATTCAAGTCTCTTGCAGATTTAGAAGATTAAATAAGTGAGAGGAATCTAGCCCATGGTATCCATCAGTTAACAAGGGTTGGTAGGCAGAGGCTCAGTGCCAAGCCCAAGGGTGCATGGTGGGGTTCCTTGAGGGTCATACCCCTTGCACAGTCTTCAGGGGAGAGGGTCAGTCACTAAAGGACACAGAGGCAGGTGAGGGGCAAGATGGACCCCAGGAGCTTGTCACAGGCAGATGTGGCCTGTCAGGAAGCCAGCGAGCCTTCTCGAGAGGACTTTGGAGCTGAGAGCTGGACGTTGTACAGTATTCATCCAAGTGGTCAGAGAGCTGATGAAGATTGTGCCAGGAAAAGGGAGCAGAAGGTGCAAAGGGCAGGAAGCCCCAAAGCATGTGGTTCATGCTAGGAGCCAAGTGAGGCATGTACACTTGAATGAATGAATCTCTTTGAACCAGTCTTTGTAATATCAGATTTTAAATGAATTTAACCAGATGGTTAAGTAAATTATGGCACATTCACACAGTGAATATAATGCAGTCATTTATAAGAAATGAATGCTTGTGCATGAAAATGGATGCTCTCCAAGATACCTGATAAGTGATTTCCAAGAATAGGGCTTACACGTGCCAGGCACTGTTCTTAGCACTGCACAAGTATTAACCCATGATCCTCATCCCAACCCCATTAGGGAGAGAAGAAAGGAAAACACGAAGTATAGGTTACAAAAAGCAGTTTATTAACGTGTACAATGCACATCATGAAGGAGAAATCAAGTAAAAAGTAACTCAAAAATGGCAGGTTAGAATTCTAGTTTATATAGCATCTTCAACAAGGAACAATAAATCGGTAGAAAAATGACAGGAAAAAGGAAAGCTTTATAGCTTCCAAAGATGGCAGATTGTGGGAAGGTAAATACAGGGGAGGAAACTAATAGAAGGTTTGTTTGTAGATTCCTCTGGTGTCATCTCTAGGTTGAAATGTCTGTCTCTAATAAAAGAATTTATATCCTGCCATTAGGGGTAGAAAAGGGGGAGGTTTTCTGGGTTTTCTGCTTCCCGTTTTCAGTATAAATAATTTTCATGTCAAAGAGGCACATTTTGGAATGACATGCTGTGGTTTCCTTTACTTCCTCCCACATGTAATAAATCTATATAAATATGTATTTGCTTGTATCTGTACAGACACCACAAACATGCTGGAAAGACACATCAAATGCTTATTTCGGTGGTCAGAAGGGTAAGAAGACATGTTATACTATCTGTTTTTTTTTTTTTAACCTTAGAATTTTGAGCTGTGCACGTCCAGATGGACAAGCTGGATTTAGAAAACGCAGAGGAACCAGAGATCAAATTGCTGACTTCGACTGGTTCATAGAAAAAGCAAGGGATTGAAAAAAAAAACAACCCTGCTTCTTTGACTACACTGAAGACTTTGACTATGTGGATCACAACAAATTGTGGAAAATTCTGAAAGAGATGGAAATTCCAGACCATCTTACCTGTCTCCTGAGTAACTTGTATGCAGGACAAGGAGCAACAGTTGAAACTGGACATGGAACAACAGACTGGTTCCAAACTGGGAAAGGAGTACGTCAAAGCTGTATATTGTCACCCTGCTTATTTAACTTCTATGCAGAGTACATCATGTGAAATGCAGGGCTGGATGAATCACGAGGAACTAAAGAGCCTCTCGATAAGGATGAAAGAGAGGCGTGAAGAAGTTGGCTTAAAATGGGATTCCCTGGTGGCTCAGATGGTAAAGAATCTGCCTGCAATGGGCTTCTATTCCTGAGCTGGGAAGAACCCTTGGAGAAGGGAATGGTTACCCACTTCAGGAGAATTTCATGGACAGAGGAGCCTAGTGGTTTATAGTCTGTGGGGCTGCAAAGAGTCGGACGTGACTGAGGACTAGGAACTAAAGAGCTTCTTGATGAGGATGAAAGAGTTGGCCTAAAACTCAACATTAAAAAAAAACAAAGATCATGGCATCTAGTCCCTTCACTTCATGGCAAGTAAAGTGACAGATTTTATTTTCTCAGGCTCCCAAATTACTGCAGATGGTGACAGCAACCACGAAATTAAAAGATGCTTGCTCCTAGGAAGAAAAGCTACAACAAACCTAAATAGTGTATTAAAAAGCAGAGACATCACTTTGCTAACAAGGGTCTGTGTAGTCAGTTATGGTTTTTCCAGTAGTCATGTACAGATGTGAGAGCTGAACTATAAAGAAGGCTGAGCACCAAAGAATTGATGCTTTTGAACAGTGGTGCTGGAGAAGACTCTAGAGAGTCCCTTGGACAGCAAGATCAAACCAGTCAATCCTAAAGGAAATTAACCCTGAATATACACTGGGGAACTGATGATGAAGCTCCAATACTTTGGCCACCTAATGCAAAGAGCTGAGTCGTTGAAAAAGACCTCAGTACTGGGAAAGATTGAATTCAGGAGGACAAGGGGGTGACAGAGGACGAGATGGTTGGATAGTATCACCATTTCAACGGACGTGAGTTTGACCAAACTCTGGGAGATAGTGAAAAACAGGGAAGCCTGACGTGCTGCAGCCCATGGGGTGGCAAACAGTCAGACACAACTGAGTGACTGAACAACAGAGTCTTAACAGCACAGATCTCACAGTGATTACATTATGAATCTGCACTGTGAATTTCCCTTTGCCATACATTCAACAACTCTTGTTTAAGTCTCTACTATATGTCAGGCACTGTTCTGGAATCAGAGATCATTAAAGCCTTCCCATCCCTTGGAGATCATCTAGACAAACCCCGTGTCTTTACAGAAGCTCAGAGAGGGGGAAGAACTTACCCAAGTGACACAGCAAGTCACTGGCAATGCCAAATCCAGAACCCAGGACTCCCTCCTCCCTGCCCACAGCTCTTCTCACCCCATCCTGGAAACTCTCATAGGGTTCTTGTGTTTCTTGTTCTCTGGGGAAGACTCTTTTTAGGGAAATGCTCTGTACTGGTGCCCTGACAACCTTGCACATATCCACCTAGACCATGTAGGCAAGGTTTGACTACAGCTGACCTAAGCCTTGGTGGAACTCCTGGGATCTGTGGGAACATGGGAAGTCAGGCAGTCTTGTGAGGAGCTGCCACAAGGTCAGTTCTGTCTTCAGGGGGACTGCTGTCATAGGGCATTTCTTTTCTGCCACCCTGGTTTCAGTGAGGTGGGATTTCCATCCCCCTCTTTTTTTCTTATATTTATTTGTCTGCACCGGGTCTTAGTTGTGGCACACAGGATCTTCATTTTGTTGCGGCACGTGGGATCTAGTTCCCTCTCTAGGGATCAAATCTGGGCCCTCTGCGTTGGGAGTGTGGAGTCTTAGCCACTAGACCACCAGGAATGTCCCAAGACACCAACTTCTGCTTCATTTCAGCCACTGTTAATTTGGTTTCTGTCACAGTTGAGTTCAGTCGCTCAGTCATCTCCAGCTCTTTGCGACCCCATGGACTGTAGCACGCCAGGCTTCCCTGTCCATCACCATCTCCCGGAGCTTGCGCAAACTCATGTCCATTGAGTCAGTGATGCCATCCAACCATCTCATTCTCTGTCGTCCCCTTCTCCTCCTGCTTTCAGTCTTTCCTAGCATCAGGGTCTTTTTTAATGAATCAGTTCTTTGGATCAGATGGCCAAAGGATNATCTCATGTCCATTGAGTCAGTGATGCCATCCAACCATCTCATTCTCTGTCGTCCCCTTCTCCTCCTGCTTTCAGTCTTTCCTAGCATCAGGGTCTTTTTTAATGAATCAGTTCTTTGGATCAGATGGCCAAAGGATTGGAGCTTCAGCTTTAGCATCAGTCCTTCCAGGACTGACTTCCTTTAGGTTTCTGTCACAGACCATATCCTAAATAATGCAAAAATTGCCAAGGCAGTCACAGGCTCCCTGAGATTCAAAGGAAAGGGGACATAGATGATGATAGTGTTAAAGAACTTTGGGGTCATGTTTTTAACATCAGCTGGTCAATCCCTTCAGACCTTGGCTAAACCTGGCTACCTCAGGGAAGCATGTCACCACAGTCCATGTTTAAGTTACACATCTATGTCTTATGTCCTTCGGAGCACAATGCCATGAACCACCCTCACAGTACTTAAGGATTTGACACTTGACATTTATCTTTGTGGTTATTTGATTGGATCTCCCTCAGGAGATCTCTGAGGTCAGGGACTGAGTCTGTCTCCTTTAACTACTGTTACCCCAGGATCTAACACAGCGCATGACATAGAGTAGCTCAATAAGTATATGTATGTAAGTTATGAATGGATGAATGAATGAATGAATCCGGACAAGAGAGAGACAGGTTTCCTGAAGCACAGTGTAAAGGCCGAAGACTCCTCCTCAACAGAAAAACAGAGCTCAGGATCATGACCCACTGATTGGAATGCTAACATGAATGCACATCTGTGCGAACCTCTCAAAACCATCCTTTTCACAGGATGAGTAGGTGTGGATTTAGCAGTTCCCCAGCTAGTAGCTGGCCGAGCCCCAATTCTGACTCTCGCTTCTCATACGCGGAAACTGGATTAGTGATGCCTGCAACCCACTCCAGTATTCTTGCCTGGAGAATCCCAGGGACGGGGGAGCCTGGTGGGCTGCCGTCTA
>SJYX01003136.1:0-12697 GCA_006410675.1 Oreotragus oreotragus
GTCAGTTCTTTGCATCAGGTGGCCAAAGTACTGGAGTTTCAGCTTCAGCATCAGTCCTTCCAATGAGTAAGTTCTTGGAGCATGGCATTTCTCATCCACCTGCTTATATGCCTCCCAAGCGTCCTATTCTAATAGATCACTTATCTACCACTTTGCTCTCGCTGAATTGTTCTCTGCCCTGAGACACAAAGGACTGTGGTACCAGGGCTCTTCAGAGCCCTCCTGAAATGACATCAATCAGTTTCAGCTGGTGACTGCAGCAGGCCTGTGGTAAGAAAGGAAGGTCTAGGGTCAGGTCCTAGCAGGGCCACGGGATGCCATGGGCCAAGAGTTTCAGGGAGGGTGCTCCTTCGATGACAGCCTGTTGCAGTTGGGTCGATCAACCCTGAATGCTGTGGAGCTCTGACTGGGTACCTAAGTACAGGCCAGGGGATTGATGATATAAATGTTTAAAGAGAAGGAACTGGAAGAACAATGATAATCAGCATGGACTGCCACAGAAAGGTGGCAGGAGTTGTGGAAGGGATCTTTTTGCCGGTGCAGAAGACAAGGGAAATGGTTTATGAAAAGGAAGAATTTCACTCTGGTGGCTTCGACAAGGTTCGGGTTGTGGCTGCATAGAAACATAAAAAGAATATAAAGGCTATGCTTGCACACATCCAACAGCGAGCCTGGGATAAAGCCAGCCACTAAATGATGCTACAGGATTTAATAATCTATACTCTTCTCTCTCACTCTGAGGTTTTCCTTCTATGCTCTACATCTGTTTCCATTCTATTTCTTTCCTTTTTAACTCAGAAGACTTTTTACTATGTTCACTACAGCAATTCATTCTTCTCCTCTATCTCGATTTATCTGGCAAGAAACCACTTTAATTCTGAGACTGTTCTTTATCCCTGATTAAAACTCAAAGACTGTTTCTCATAACGCCTCTTACCTTTTGAGATGGCGCACAACTCTGTGAATTGTGCTTCTCTCTACAGAAATACCCATCACTTTGTCTCTCCTGAATTCTGTGATGAGACATGAAAAATCTGAACTTCATCAAGTCCTAAAACCAGGTGTGTAATCTCAATTAAAACAGCTCAGGTTCAAGTTTCAATATGGGTTTTGGCTAGGCTGGAGTCCCAACTACGTGGATTCAAGTTCTAAACTGGGTTATAAGATTTCAGTCCTAAATTTAAAAAACTAAGCTGTAAATTAAACAATCAGAGCTATGGGAATCCAAGACAACTGTCTGACTCTTCCCAGCTCCCTGACAAACCCCATTTTTTTATTTAATGGGTTAAAGCTTTTCTTGGCTACAAAGCTAATGCACTTATCAAAAAAAAGGGGGGGATAAAAATGTGTTTTTCACTTGGGGTACCCTTTTTCTTTAAGAGACAAAACTTACAAGCCTATATGATCAGTTAGCCAGACTTATTTTACAAACACATCTATCTTAATTTGGCTATGTGTGGTAAAAGTGAGGGTAATTTTGGGGAAAACTGTATTTTTATAAACATTAAATTTTAGTTGCTACTTGAGGCTTGGTCGGGCTTCCCTGGTGGCTCAGAGGTTAAAGCGTCTGCCTCCAATGTGGGAGACCCGGGTTCGATCCCTGGGTTGGGAAGATACCCTGGAGAAGGAAATGGCAACCCACTCCAGTATTCTTGCCTGGAGAATCCCATGGACGGAGAAGCCTACTAGGTTACAGTCTACAGGGTTGCAAAGAGTAGGACACGACTAAGCGACTTCACCTTCACCTTGAGGCTTAGTCACTCAGTTGTGTCCAACCCTTTGCAACCCCATGGACAGAGGAGCCTAGAGGGCTGCAGTCCATGGGATTTTCCAGGCAAGAAACTGGAGTGGGTTGCCATGCCCTCCTCCAGATCATCTTCCTAACCCAGGGATCAAACCCAGGTCTCCTGAATTTACCGTATGAGCCACCACAGAAAGGGATTCTGCCTCACCAAATTCTGAAAATCATCAGGACAGGGAACATATCTACTGTTTAAAACTTACTTTTTGATATAGCCTTGGTCATTATTTTATATTATTGTAAAACTTAACTGAGTTACTAAGAAGGTATTCTAAGCTTGTTTCTGAAGCTGATCACTGTAATTTATCTTTGAAAAAAGACCAAACGCTTACAATCTATAATCAGAGGATATATGGTTTAAACAAAATAGACATTTAATGAACTGTGTCCCACTAGATAAAAGACTTATTAGGTATTCTTAAGTACCCCATGCCTCCTCCCCTCAGCCCCCCCTCAAAAAATTGAAGGGAATCAACTCTTTTGGTGAGAGGGGAGGGGGGGAGGATTTGAGGTACTTTCCCCCCACTAAAAGTGCCCAACAGAGGATGACTTCCTGAGCCTTAATGTCAGTCTTTCCCTCCCTCCAACCTGTAAAAATGCTGATCCTTTATTTCCAATTTGCAGCCAGACCAATTCACTGGGGACTTTTTCTGTACTATTCCTTTGTGGCAAGTTTTTAGACATTAATGCTTGGTTGGGGGACTACTGTAGAAGGGATAACCTCTAAAGTTGTTAAGTACAAATCTTAATTATATGGTGGGTTTTTTAACATGTGAAGGAAGTTCTTCTACAGCTAACTACTGCCTTGGCGAAAGCTACTTTATTCATGGAAACGGCTGCTCTAACAAGGGCTAGCTCACAGGCGGGAGCCAAGGCTCCAAGCCTGTTATAGACGCTAACCGAAGAGCAACCCAGGAGGGCCATCCAGTACACCAGGCAGGGAACAGCACAGTTCCCTGAGGCAGATTCACAATGTGATCATCAGGTAAATTTCACTGACAGATAAAATAAAACAGATGGGACCATATGATTAACTGTTTAACAAGTGGTATAAAAAGGTTTACAGAGAACACTAAAAAAAACAAAAAAACAAACAGGGACAGGATGAAAATACTACAGTTTTTCAAGGGTGATTAATACAAGCTTTAAAAAAGCACACAAATATGGACTTCTCCCCCAAGGAACAAGCCCTTTTGGCTATGCACTTCATAGCCCAGTCTGCCCCAGACATCAGGCACAAAATTTAAAAAAAAAAAAAAAATGCTGGTCCTCAGACCATCTATAAGTGATTTGCTCCAACTGGCTTATCTGGTTTTCAATAACTGGGATATGGCCAAAAACGCTAAAGACACCCAAAGAGAAAAAGAAAAGGCTCAAATGACTGCGATGGCTTTGTCCACTCAGGGACCACCAAAGGAGAGGCCCGACTTTCTGGGCCAAACTGGACAAGGTAGACTACAAGGCCATGGGAACTGGCCACCTAGAAAAATAAGTGTGCCCTGTGTGGACAGAAGGGACACTAGAAGAAATAGTGTGATCCATGTGCCCTTGCAAATAGCCAGGGCATTGGCAGAGTGGAGGCCCCAGATGCAACAAGTGACGGGGGGCCCCTCACAACCACAGATGGTTTCACAATCCAAAGACTGACAGGGCCCAAGGCTAGAAGTGGCTCTGCCCAGAGATGGCATACATACAACTAACACTGAGCCTCAGGTGGTCACTGAAATGGCAGGCCACTTGACAGAACTTCTCAGAAACATTGCTGCATCTTGGTCTTAACCCAAAGGACTGAAAACCTGATCAACTGTAAGAAATATGTAATGGGAATGTCAGGAAAGAGACAGGGGCCCACTTTCCTGGGATCCCTTTTCTGTAACATCAAAACCCGACAGTTTCTACACTGCCTTCTGTTTATGCCTAATTACCCTATTTCTTTAATAAAAGGGACTTATTAACTAAATTAGGAGCCATTCTATCTCTCAAGGGACAAAAAGGAACCCTCATCACCAAAAGATATTACTAGAAAAAAAGGAACGGATTAAATCTATAACTGAGATAAAAGACTCAACAGACCCTAAAACATAGAACACCGAGACTTTGGGCCTAATTAAAACAAACAGACTGAGGCCTCTAGCGACCCCCTTCTGGATTTGGAAACCACTGGGGAAAAAATGGTTCAGATCTTTAAAATTATGGTTATAATCTCTTTTAATGACTTTTCTGATGCTTACTGTTGTATTTTTTTAGATTCCTAAACTTTTTTTTTTAGATTCCTCAATGCTTAACATCTAAGAGAACTAAAAAGATAATGCTAACCAGAGTGACACCGACTTGCAGCTCTCCAAATAGAAAAGGGACAAAATATATTTGTGTAGGATATAAGATTAACACAATATAAACAGAAATTTATTATCTTTAAATTATTAATGACATCATTCAAGATGCTTCTCTTTTTTTCTGCACTTGATAAAATATTCTCAAGAGAAATGTTAGTGTCACTATGATTATTTTTTCTTTTCCCTTATATTTGTTCTGATTTTTGCTTTATGTATCCATGTTTCTTTGTTATTAGGTGTCTGATAGTTTATGATGTCTATCTTCTTTGTGAATTATACCTTTTATCATTACAAGTATTCACCTGTTTCATTTAAAAATAAATTTAAAAAAAGGGACAGTCAGCCAGATGTTTACTCCTTCCCCTGACAGGCCTATGCCCATTCTCAGCTGAAAGTAGCTACTGATTCAAAGAACTTCACCCCTTACCCCCCTTTTAAGAATAAAAGGGTAAACACCTGGAGGGGGAATGATAAGGACAGAATGAAGGGACAAGACAGGTGATTAAATAGTTAATCCCACTAGGGATTAGAAATAGAAATAGAAAACAGAAAAATATGGGAGACCTCTGTAAGTTAATCATTAATCAAGAAAGCAGGTTTGCTTAACCACAAAACCAAACAGGCTTGCTTAGCAACAGAAGCACAGGACATGCACCCAAACAATAAACCAATGGTGGCATGAGATACATATCTTGCCCAGTGAGCTAAGTAAGTTAATGATCCCTAGGATATGTTCTCTACACACATGAAAACAGATTTGTGGACCTAGCTTGATCACACAGGGACAAGAAAACTCCTGTGCCCAATCTAGAGGAGGAGTTGCTGATGAAAACATGGCATCTATTCAAGAAAGGCAAAGAAGTCTTCTCCCCCTCCTCACTTTTCCTTTGATTATGAAACTGTAGACCACTAAGTTTTTAGAGCACGGCATTTTTCACCTGGGTGCTTGGAGGCCTCACAGGTGTGTCATTCTCTATAATCGATCACTTCTTACCTACCACTGTGCCCTTGCTGAATTCCTCTCTGCACTGAGTCATAAAGGACTATGGCACCAGCGTTCTTCAGAGCCTCCATGAAATGACACCAGTCGGTTTCATTTACACTGTGTAATGCCAGTTACCTGTACATAGCATTTTGCTTTAAACTTCACACAAAATATAGTGATAATAAATGCCAATATCAATATTACAAGTGTTTCACAAAAGCTCGAGCTTTCAAAATAGAAGCCAGATAAAATTTATAATATGGCCTTGAGAAAAAAAAGATATACAACTTAACGATGTCAGATTATAAATGTTGCTACCACTTAGAGAATGAGTTTTCGGGTCAACTGCTGAGCAATTGATAAGAAAAAGAATGTCCAAGTTAATCAGAATAGAGCCAAATTCCACAGCATGGGAAGTGGTCTGATTGTGATCAGATAGATTATATGCTGTTCTTAACAGAGGCAGTAGTTATCAATGAGCATTCACAAAGTCCCAACTCCCAGAGCTTGCTCAAACTCATGTCCTCCCAAGATTTATAATGTTAACCCAACCAATTTCATCACAAGGTCTTTGGTTTCCAAAGTATTCACGAAGGTGTCACTGTAGGGTAGGAGAATGCCAAAGAATAGATAAGGCAGAGGAAACACAAATTTTTATCTGATGATACATCTTCTAAGTAGTTCATTTTTCAAAGTACAACGTCCAAAAGCAGTGCTTTATTTCCTTTAAATGTAAATCAAAATTGTATTAAACACCAGAACTGGAGGGTATCCAAATTTCAGAACAAAGAAGTGAAATGATTTGTCCAAAGAAGCAGCACCCAGGTGTTCTAGCTACCAGGCTCATAGTCTTTCTGCTGCAGGAGTTGCTAATTTTACCAAATATGTGCAATTGCCTTTTTAGTCTAGGAGAATACAGATGTGCAAACTATGATTTCTTTCCCCACATATGCTTTTTTCCCCCCAATAAAGTCAGTTCACTTTTTTTCATTCAAACACATTATCACAACAACACACTTTCTACACACTAAAACCAAAGAAACTCTATTTTTAAGAACTTTATGGGACGAAAAAAGAAAGTGGTTGTAAACACTGTTAAACAAACTCAGCTGTGGGCTGTGGGTGTCAATATATTCAATAGAAACCTTACCTCTTACTTGATGCACAGGAATTAGCTTTCCAGCCAGCATATCATAGACATAAAGAATCTTGCTGTGAGTGCTCGTGGCTAAAACCTCTTCTCCATTAGCACTAAAACAAGCCTTAAAGATCGGAAACTTTTCCAAATAGATGCTCTGAATTTTAGGATTTGTTTTTCCATCAACCTATAAGGAATTATAAAATATTCCTTTTGATTATTTCCAAAGACCATGTATGCTGATTATAAACTTTTCACNGCACTAAAACAAGCCTTAAAGATCGGAAACTTTTCCAAATAGATGCTCTGAATTTTAGGATTTGTTTTTCCATCAACCTATAAGGAATTATAAAATATTCCTTTTGATTATTTCCAAAGACCATGTATGCTGATTATAAACTTTTCACTCCAGGCCTCCACATACCTGAAACAGGGATACAGCATTATCTAGTCCAGCAACCATCACAACCTGGGCACAAGGATGGAACTGCACAGATGAGATCTGAGCAGCAGTAGGACGTTCAGCATTAGCATGCTGGCAGTTCTTCATCTGTGGAAAAAGAAAGTTGAAATTTTATCAATTCAAATGGGTTAACATTATTTTCTTTAAAGCATGTTGAAAAGACATTATAGTTTACAATGCAAAAGAAGGTGCACTGGAATGAAAACCAGAAGATCACAGCTCCGTGACCAACTAGTATTCTAGTATACTGTTTCACTATTCAAGAATCCATTTTTACACTCTTTCACAAGAAGGAGATTAAATTGTTAAGGCTTGGAACTCTAGTGCACAATCATTTCCCTAAGATATATCCATTTGAGTTAGGGGATTTTTACTTCCACGGAAATTTTACTTAAAACTCCTACCCTGGCATTGCCGTAGTCATGGTACAAAATAAGAGGCAATGAGTGGTCATTCCCAAGGTTCTATGGCTGGCATGTCCACTTGAGCAAACTCCAGGATGGTGACGGATGGGAAAACCCAGCGTGCTGCAGTTCGTGGGGTCACAAAGTCAGACACGACTTAGCAACTCAACAACAACGGCTGGCATGGAGTGGGAATGTTCTTCTCTCGGGGCATATGGTTGTTAGCTTAAGTAATGACGATCTCATGTGTCCTTTGGACTATTTTCACGCTTTTGTTTTGTTTTTACAGGCTTTCTGTCTACATTAAAAAGGAAACTATATAAAAGATCATAGTATCATATGATGTTCTGTTTTTGACTACATTTTCAACAGAGGTGAACTCACTCTCTGAGGAGCTAAAATGAATTACCTTCAGACTAAGGATAGACAGAATCACTCTAATAATTTACCATGATAAGCTCCCCTTTTCTCATATAATTCACATGCTACCATTTTATAATGGGGAAAATTACATCAAAGAGAGAACAGTTCATTTGACAGATATGTGAAGTAAGTGCAAGCACTTGGTTACAACAACGAACAAGTGGGACACAGGAGTAAATTAGAAGGTAACTAGAGTAAGCTACTTGTTTAAAAGAAGATTTAAAAAAGATTTATTTGGCTGCATCGTCTTAGTTGTAGCACATGGGGAATCTTTATTGCAACATGCGGTAGTTTTTGTTGCAGCAGTCTCTCTAGTTTCAATGGATGGGCATAGTTGGGCGTAGTTGATCTGTGGTTCATGGGATCTTAGTTCCCTGACAAGGATCAAACCCAAGTCCTCTGCATTAGAAGGCAGATTGTTAACCACTGGACCACTAGGAAGTCTTGAGTAAGCCACTTTAGACAGGAAGGCCAGGAAAGACATTTCTAGGGAATTATGTGAGCAGAAAATTAAGAGTGAGTTTGCTGTGCTTGAAAAACACAAGAAAGGACTCAGCATGTACAGAAAACAGAAACAAGGTCCGTGCGGCCTAAATAAGGAGTAAGAGAAAAAGGGATGAGATGAAGCTGACAATATAAGCATTAAGTCAGATCCCAGGAAGAGGTAGTGTAGACTATGATAAGAAAGCTTACAAAGACCAATGAATAGTGACAGGACGTGACGCTTTATTTTTAGAAGACCCTCAGGCTACTGTAGGAAGAATGGTTGAGGAAGAAGTGGAAGTGGAGGATCTAGCCGTGAAATTGCTGCCATGCAGCACGAACTAGGCTGCTGTCAACAGAAAGGATGAGAAATGCAAGAATCATAAAAGATTCCTGGGAACGTAATTTAATGGTATCACTTTCGCAAAAGGAAGAAAAAACCCTTACACAAATATTTATCAAGGCAAAAAGACAGCAAGCACACTTAATCCCACAGATAACAAACAGCCATAGGTCTGAAAGTTAAAGTATACTGGATTTGAGGTAATTAGCCGGTTTGGCCCCATTTTATTGATTCTCACCTTTAAGATTCCTTTAGGAAGAGATGTAGATGTGGATATGAAATTCCCAGTCCTTTGCAACAAATCATCTTCATCTTCTTCACTTTCATCTAAGTCAAACAAACCCGTTAAGTTTATCTTTAGAATCAATGATAGCGCCATCACTACCCCAAACACTTGTATTTCAAACTTCAACTCCTCTCCCATTCTCCCAACCTCAACCATTTTATTTAAGCTACAACTGGTAAAAGTAAAACAGCAAAATAAATTTGAAAGAGGAAATGGCAAACACATCAATGTGTATGTTTAAAAGGCCTGACTCTGGAATGAAAGGCACACGTTCACCACAGTGACTAAAACAGCATGAAACAAAGCTAAACTGAGTCAACATTTAAAAAGAGAAACTCATAATTGCGGCAAAACTGGCAACTGGATGAACAGCAGATCTAGCTTAACAATTCACAAGAAAAAGAACTAGAACTCTTAGTTGACTGGATGATCACTGGTAGCAAACCATGTGTCAGAATTTCAAAGAGAGGTAACAGGCCTGCTTTTCCCCTGGAGATGACTGATGAGTCTACTAAAGAGGCTGAGAAGCTAAGCAGAGTGTTTAAGGTTAAGGGGGCAAAGCCGAGCACCAGAAGCCCTCTAGGGTGCCTAAGGGATCTGATCAACTACCAGGCCCTGAACGTGCTGCCACAAAAGACAGCACATAAAATTAAAGGTGAAATAAAAGAGTCGTAAGAAAGTCTCCCAAGAACTGAAACCCAGCTTTAAAACCTCACGCTGTCTCATTAGAATAAAACGTTTTAGGATTGCTAGTACCCCTCGCCCAGCCACTTACCAAAAACAACTATACAAATTCTCTAGAGAAACATATCATTGTCCTAGACCTCTAATTAATCAATACTGCTTTTCTTTAATTGGAGTATAACTGCTTTACCATGTTGTGTTAGTTTCTGCCATACAACGTGATCAGCTATATATATTCCCCCCTTTCAGAGTCTCCCTCCCATCCCACCCCCATCCCGTCTCTCCAGGTCATTACAGAGCACCAAGCTGAGCTCCCTGTACTATACAGAAGGTTCCCACTCGCTATCTGTTTTACACACGTTAGTTGCTCAGCTGTGTTTGACTCTTTATAACCCCGTGGACTGTAGCCCACCAGGCTCCTCTGTCCANATACACATCTAGATGTGTATAAGAGACAGCCCCCATCCCGTCTCTCCAGGTCATTACAGAGCACCAAGCTGAGCTCCCTGTACTATACAGAAGGTTCCCACTCGCTATCTGTTTTACACACGTTAGTTGCTCAGCTGTGTTTGACTCTTTATAACCCCGTGGACTGTAGCCCACCAGGCTCCTCTGTCCATGGAAATCTCCAGGCAAGAATACTGGAGTGGGTAGCTAGCCCCTCCTCCAGGGGATCTTTCAGACCCAGTGATCGAACCTGTGTCTCCTGCATTGCAGGCAGATTCTTTACCACCTGAGCCACCAGGGAAGCCCCATTTCACACACAGTAATGTGTACAAGTCAATGCTACTCTCTCAATTCATCCCATCTTCCCTTCCCCACATGTCCCAAAGTCTGTTCTCTACATCCATGTCTTCTATTCTGGCCCTGCAAATAGGTGCAGTACCATTTTTCTACTTGATACTATTTTTCATGTACAATGCCCACCACTCAATGAAACAGAACCAGGTCAATAATGATAAGGTGAGTATAATCTGACTTAGTAATCTAAGGAAAAACAATCCTCACAGGAGATCTAGATAATGGAGTTATCAGACATAAAAATTTAAATATTATGTTTAAAACTTATGGACAAAGAGATCAGGTCTGTGGTTTCCAGAGACTGGTGAGGGAGAGTAACATAAGGGAAAATTGGATGAAGGCAGTCAAAAAGGTACAAGCTTTCAGTTATAAGATCAGTAAGTACTAGAGATATAACGCACAACGTGATAAATAGAATTGCCATATATTATATATCAAAGTTGTTAAGATATAAATCTTAAGATGTCTCAACACAAGGAAAAATATTTCTTTTCTATATCTATAACTTTTTATCTATATGAGATAACGGATGTTCACATAAACTTATTTTGGTGATCATTTCATGTCTGTAAGTCAAATCATTACACTGTACACCTTAAACTTATACAGTGTTGTATGTCAATTATCTCAATAAAACTGTAAGAAAAGAAAAATTAAAAAATTAAAACTTCATTTTTAACATATTTAATGTATTTGAAAGACATATTTTACATATTTGAAAGACGTAAGCTAGAAAACTAGATGACTAAAAAAAACCAACCAGGCACTTCTCTGGCAGTCCAGCAGTTAAGACTTTGCCTTCCAATGCAGGGGGCAAGGGTTTGATCCTTGGTTAGGGAGCAAAGATCCCATATGCCTCTAGGCCAAAAAACCAAAACATAAACAGAAGCAATACTGTAACAACTTCAGTAAAGACTTAAAAAACAAAACAAAATCTCAGACTATCATAAAAAAAGAAAGAACGAACCAAATAGAAATTCTAGAACTGAAAAACACAGTAACGAAAATTTAACACCCCAGTGGATGGTTTTAACAGGTATCAAAATTACATGGAGAGAGAATTAGTGGTCTAGAAAAAGGATCAGAAAAAATTATCCAGACTAAACCACAGAAAGCAAAAAGAAAATACAGAAAAGAATAGTCTTCGGGTTTCCCTGGTGGCTCAGAGGTTAAAGCGTCTGCCCGCAATGCGGGAGACCTGGGTTCGATCCCTGTGTTGGGAAGATCCCCTGGAGAAGGAAGTGGCAATCCACTCCAGTACTACTGCCTGGAAAATCCCATGGACAGAGGAGCCTGGTAGGCTACAATCCATGGGGTTGCAAAGAGTCGGACACGACTGAGCGACTTCACTTCACTTCACAGCCATACCACCCTGAATGCATCCAATCATCAGAAAAGAACACACAGAATGTTCAAAAAAATTTTTTAACATGAAAGTAATTTTTTTCCCAGAAAGAAAGAAAGAATGGAACAAAAACAATTTGAAGAGATAACAGGCAAGAATTTCCAAAACTTGAAAAAGACACCTAGCCAGATTCAAGAGTACCTGTGAAGACCAAGAATACAAAGCAATCTAAAAAGATTGGGGGGAGGGGTAAATAAATTGACAAAACAGCAACAATAAAGCAACTACAATATTAAGGAATTATTACTGATTACTGCAAGCATATCAGTTCAGCTCAGTTGCCCAGTCATGTCCAACTCTTTGCAAATCCACGGACTACAGCATGCCAAGCTTCCCTGTCCATCACCAACTCCCGGAGCTTGCTCAAACTCATGTCCATTGAGTCAGTGATGCCATCCAACCATCTCATTCTCTGACGTCCCCTTCTCCTCCTGCCTTCGATCTTTCCCAGCATTAGGGTCTTTTCCAAGGAGTCAGTTTTTTGCATCAGATNCATCACCAACTCCCGGAGCTTGCTCAAACTCATGTCCATTGAGTCAGTGATGCCATCCAACCATCTCATTCTCTGACGTCCCCTTCTCCTCCTGCCTTCGATCTTTCCCAGCATTAGGGTCTTTTCCAAGGAGTCAGTTTTTTGCATCAGATGGCCAAAGTATTGGAGCGTCAGCATCAGTCCTTCCAAAGAATATTCAGGACTGCTTTGCTTTAGGATAGACTGGGTGGATGTCCTTGCAGTCCAAGGGACTCTCAAGAGTCTTTTCTAACACCACAGATCAAAACCATCAATTACTTCAGCACTCAGCTTTCTTTATCATCCAACTCTCACATCCATACATGACTGGAAAAACCATAGCTATGACTAGACAGATCTTTGTCAGCAAAGTAATGTTTCTGTTTTTTAATATGCTGTCTAGACATAATTTTTGTCATAATTATTCTTCCAAGGAGCAAGCATCTTTTAATTTCATGGCTGCAGTCACCATATGCAGCGATTTTGGAGCCCCCCAAAATAGTCTGTCACTGTTTCCCCATCTATTTGCCATGAGGTGATGGGACCAGATGCCATGATCTTCACATTTTGAATGTTGAGCTTTAAGCCAACTTTTTCACTCTCCTCTTTCACTTTCATCAAGAGGCTCTTTAGT
>SJYX01003137.1:0-25141 GCA_006410675.1 Oreotragus oreotragus
CACAACAAAGGAAACTATAAGCAAGGTGAAAAGACAGCCTTCAGAATGGGAGAAAACAATAGCAAATGAGGCCACTGACAAACAACTGATCTCAAAAATACACAAGCAACTTCTGCAGCTCAATTCCAGAAAAATAAACGACCCAATCAAAAAATGGGCCAAAATATTATATTAATTTTTATGTGAGATATAATATATACAAAGGATACACATCTTAAGTTTATACTTCAGGGAACTTTTACTTATATACCCATGTAATCTCCACTTAGGTCAAGATATAGGACATTCCAAGTGTGTCAGCAAGCTCTTTTGTCTTCAGTGTTAATACCACCAACACCAGGTACCCACTATTCTCATTTATAATACCATAGATTTGTATTTGTATGTTCCCAAGATTCACATAGATTGAATAATTTTTAGACAGACACTTTTTACTCTATATTACAATCTATAAAATCAGCAAGATCTATTACATTTATTAAGAGTTTTATTTTCCTTTGTGGCTTTCCATTGTATTTATATACNAAATAAATTTATATTAAAAAAATAAAGGTGATAAAAAATAAATTAGGTCATTACAAAACAAAATGCTATCTATACTATAACACTGTATGCAAAAATACATTATGTAATATATACAATTAATATCATAGAAGAAACAGTACAAATGCCATAAGACTAAAAATGAAAAATTTTTTTTATCACAGTTGATGAAACAAGACAAAATGGCATCGCAATGCACAGGGTAAACACACAAAAACGATCTTTTAAGGAATAAGGAAAGAATAATCCAGATGATAATCAGAGGGAAAGAACTAAAATAGATGGAGGCAAAGCTAGCTATATAGTTTGTGATCGTCTAATTTAGAAGCTGAACATTGACAAATAGATTGATAAATTCAGACAATTAATTGTCTTTGATATAAGGAAAAATAGATAAGATGGTTAGAGAGCATCACCAATTCAATACACATGAATTTGAGCAAACTCTGGGAGATAGTGGAGGACAAAGGAGCCTGGAGTATTACAGTTCATGGGGTCACAAAGAATCAGACATGACTTAGCAACTGAACAACAACAACAATGATATCTGGGATATGATACTACTCCCCAACATAATGGGATACAAAATTTACTGGTGATCATCTCAGTCCCTGAGAATATGTATTATATTGGAAAAGTGGTTTCTGTTGGTAAGATAATGAAGAATGATACTTCAAATTGTACCTGTTAGGTGTTTTAAATATATTTTATCTCTTCCTCAACTGTATGGATTCACAAAAGCTTTGCAAGATCATTGAATTTTTAAGACCACACGATTAAGTGAAAAGAAAACATATGGATAATGACTTCCTGTGTAAGAGAATATTGGGGAAAACTGGGTTGGAGCTTCCTATTGAGATCATACCTCTGAACACTGGTCAGAAAAGGAAATGAGTTTGCCCTGAGAAAGATTAAACACTAAATCAAGCCACTCTATCAGTACATACTCTAGTAGAATGGTTCAAATAACTATGAGTGATGGGACAAAAAGTAACTGAGTTGGTAAAAGAATATAAGAAGATACCTGAAGGGATATGCACTTAATTAAAGTGCTTTAAAGAAGCAATCTCTAACTTCACTGGGTGGTTCAAAGTCTGGTGGCCTTCACGGTACTAGTATGCTTAATTCTCTGTACTCAATTTTGCATAAAATGTTGTATAACAAATAATGAGAAAAATAACTGACAAGTATGTTGGAAGGTGATATTGATTGAGGTCAAGAGGGTGGGCAGAGGACAAAAGGGTCATAGAAACTGTCTTAGAATTTGTTTCTTTACCAGTAATGGAGGAACATTCTTGGGAGGTGGTAGATGTGGGGAGTCAGGTGTTCCAGTAGATTATTTTTGCAAATAACTCACCTTAAGATAATAGATAAAAAATAATTGCTAACAGAAGAATGTTTCTCTATGAAGTTCTCTTATAAGGATGATCTTGGTTTAAAATTTCTTATGATAAAGAATCTCTACAAAATCTTGATTCCAGCTTTTCAGTCATAAAGGAAATCAACCTTGAATATTCATTGGAAGGACCGATGCTAAAGCTAAAGCTTCAATACTTTGACTACCTAATAAGAAGAATGACTCATTGGAAAAGACCCTGATGTTGGGAAAGATTGAAGGCAGGAGAAGGGACAACAGAGAATAAGATGGTTGTATGGCATTACTGACTCAATGGATGTGAGTTTGAGCAAGCTCTGGGAGATGGTGAAGGACAGGGAAGCCTGGTGTGCTGCAGTTCACATGGTCACAAAGACTCATACATGACTTAGCCACTGAACAACAACAAAGAAACCTAGAATCTATGAATTAGGAGGCACACTCCTGGAATGTGTCATGATATCCCCATAATAAGCTGAATGTAAAATAGAAGTGTTTCATAACTCAGATGCTCACACTGGTATGGTGACATGCATACCTCACTTGTTGGAGACAACAAGTCTGTGGGCCAGAAAGTATGTCTTATACAGAAAAAGAACAAGGAAGCCCCATGAAATATCCAAAGTCTCTCCCTGCTTTGCTCATGCCACAGAGACCTTATGTTCTTGAATAAGTAAGAGCTCAGATTTATGTGAGTGTGATACGACAGTCAGATCCTTTATGTTATCTCATTGTGAATGAACCACTCATTTGAGTATTAACTTTCATAAAATGAAGGATGAAAAGAATCTCATCATGGAGTATTAAGAAAATGTAATCCTTGACACAAAATTGTAGCCAAGATTTTGACATCATATTTTATTTAATTATGATATCTATCTATCTATCATCCTCTATCTATCATCAATCATCTATCTATCATCTATAGTAAAGTTATAAAGACAATTTTGGTCCCTGTCCATAAATAGAAATTTAAAATTAAGAAGTCAGAGAACATATGTACATATTAATTGTAAATAATATAAGGCTTTTTTTCTAGTTGTTTTTTCATCTCAAGATGATTAACTAGATGGTATTGATTGATGAAAATGGAAACTTTAACTCTAACGGCTGGCAGATATGTATGAGTAAAGTAGCCAGTACATTGTTTTTCTTTTCTTAGAGGAGAGTTTTTGCTGAGTTGCAAACCATTCATTGAATCAATAAACATGTGTTAGCAGCATCCTCTATGCACCAGTTACTGTACTTGATGTGGGGGTTAAAAAAAAAAAAAAGACAAATGACATACACATTACTTCTAGTAAAGAGATAATCTCTATAGTAGTATGAAGAGGTAGGTAAATCAAATTGAAATATGGTACAGCAAATGCTATGGGCAAAACATTTCAAGAGATAATAGATATACCCAAGAAGAGCATCAAATGCAGACAAGGAGTAGATGAATGGGAAGGAACAGTGAAACACAATCAGAAATATGTTTTATCTAGTTAGTTGGAAATGGTAAAATACCACTAGCTGCACTTTAAATTAAAATGATCTGTTATCATGCTCTATATAGCAGTAACAGAAGGCAACAAAGGTGTGTGGTGGGGCTCACTGCCTAGAAGTCCTTCAGATTCTCTCACTTAAAAGATAATATAAATAGAATTGAACAAACATATCAGTTTGTTATTATTATAAAATCATATCACTACTTTGTTGAAATATTTTAGAGATTCAAAGTACAAAAATGTAACAGACTGCAGCACTCTGATTTTTCTCATCTGCCTTAATGAATGTACCACATGGAGCTTTTTGAATCAGAATTGTTGGCAGAGGAGAAACTCTAACCTTGGCACAAAATGGAGCCTGCTGTTTTTAGAAAATACATATTTTTAAGAATAAGGAAGATAAAGTGCAATCTGGTAAAATACACATAACCATAGTTGACTAACACTAAAAATTCAGATTATTCTCTCTCCCATTATACCTCTTTATTTCAAGAAGTTATCATTCTCTTCTTTGGATTCATAACTGTGTTGGCATCTATATATAAAGGGAATAACAAGACAGGTGCTTCTAGTCTTTATACATGTAACATTCATGTACGGAAAATAACAATTTTCTAAATCCTCTTTGATTTACCACAATCTGTATTTCCTGGTTCTCTGTATCTTTTATAAATAGCTTCAGATGGAAACCATCTCTCTATCTCCATTACAAAAACTACCAGTTGCTTTATCCAACTCTGAAAACTGGTGGATTCAGAGAAAACAAAATTATTGATATCTAATCCAAACTGATTATTTGAAATACTCTCTGGCTAACTAACTCATTTCATAAATGCATAGGTATTAGGAATTCAAGGGCATGCTTTGGACTACTAGATTGAACAGCGATTTAGATTTTCTCTTTTCAGTGATGGTTGTCAACTCTAATAGGAAATGGGAAAATCTATTGAGCATCTATATGTGTCATGCATTGTACTAAACACAATGGATACATTAACTTATTTAATCATTAAAAATAACCTGTGAAGTATTATTACTTTTCATTTCACATATGAGGAGACTGATAATAAGACAAGTTAACTTCTTCATTTGGAAAGTGACAGAGCTGAGATTTAAACTTAGGCTCAACTTTTACCCCTCAGATGAGTAACAGATATATCCCCAAAGCTTCTTATTAGTAATACAGGGAGCTCATTGAGGAATATAGATGTATATATACAAACACATTTCTGATGCTACAAAATTATAGATGATAGACATATAACAATGTTAAGGCCATTAAGGTAGCATGTTTTTTACATAATACATATTTTTTACATAATCACATATATATATATATATAATCTTAGGTGGTGCTAGTGGTAAAAAAAAAAAACCCACCTGCCAATGCAGGAGACATAAGAGAAGCGAGTTTTATCCTTTGGTTGGAAAGATGCCCTGGAGTAGGAAATTGCAACCCACTCTAATATTTTGCCTAAAAAACTTCATGGACAGAGGAGCCTGGCAGGTTACAGTCCATGGCTTCTCAAGGAGACAGTCATGATTGAGTATGCACACACATGTGCTTTTTATGCTTACCAATTGCATCTTATTATGAATACATCCTAAATTCTTCCCCACATAAAAATAATTGCAGAAAAGGACTTGTGGATGATTGTGATGATAATACATTCCCAAAGGAAAATACAAGTAATAGTATTGTACTTTCCAGAAACTAATTGCAAGTAATCTCAAATATTTAAATTACTATTTAAAATTGTTCAAACTTAGTTTCTCTGCACAATTTTTTCATAGCATGTAATGTCCATAAATCTTGAGGGAGGAGGGAGTTGTTTCATACCTAAATATCAAAATTCTCACAAATTTGCAAACCAGTAGCATGAGTAAAATAAGAGTAATTATCTCCAAAACCATGGCCAGAATGCAATATTTTCAAACTAATTGTAGAAAGACATAAATGATCAATTTTCTTTTCTAATCACCCAAATCACCTTAAGATAAATGGTGCCATATAATTAAGTAGAGGAAAGTTTACTTTGCTCAGATTCATGGGGAGCAGTCAATTTTTAACATTTTCTGAATTTGTATTAATTGGGTATCCATGAAAGGCACTGTTGCTATTAAAAATGATAGAACTTCAAAAAAGGAAAAAATAAATTCTATTCAGGTGAGTGGAAGAATTTTTAAGTCAAGTATCAAAGAAAAAGAAAATGACTCTTGTTCTTACAGTTTTATCAAAATAAGCATAAACAGCAATAGAGATACATCAGCGTCAATGTAAATGGACAAGTAGAAATAACCAAACAAGCATATCCTAGTGTTACTTGGCATGAAACAGGTTTAAAATGCAATCCTTTCCCACCAAGAAGTGTAATTTAACTGTAAGCGTACTTGGAATGCAGGGAAAAAAAAATGTAATTCTACATTTTCTAGTGTCTGGGTTATACAAAGATTTATTTTGTTATTTGCCCTTTTGGAACTTCCCTTTCCACTTTGGTAAAGAGTCAGAATAAAATACAATCTTGCAAGGTTTTTGCCAAGATCACATGAAATAAGGAATGTGAAAGCACTTTGAAAACTGCACAGTGCTATAAAAATATAGCGCATTTTTATTACTTTGTAGAGTGAAAATTATTCAGAGCTAAAAAGAAGTGTATAGCAGTGTGAAAACAAGAGAAGCCAGAGGGGCTGAGTAATCCATTTAGGAAATCCACATTTAAAAGAGTTTTAGCCCATCCCACTGGTCAGATTAATTTCATGATGCAGTCATTGTCAGTGTAACACAGGGTCTCTGTCCTATTTTCTTTCACTTGTCATTCAGTGGACTGGACCACTTTGGAAAATGAAGAGAGAAGCACATGGGGAAGCTGTTTAGATGATGGCATGTCTGGTATTGAATCTGTATAGGCTCTGTTTCATTCTAGATAAAGGAATGTCAAGGTTTCTTAATCTTCCAAACCCTGAAATAAACATGGCCTGTTATGGACAAGAGAATGGTACAGAAAGAGGCTTTTATTCAGTAGTGTTATGTGGATCCCAGTTCCAAGTATCATCTTAATAGTCAAGTCCCTCTTATAGCTAAATGATTACAGGAAAATAATATTGTATTAATGACATTTTACTAGAGCAATATTTTGCCTTTAGTTGTAGATGGGATGCTTTGAGGAGCCATGATGTCCTACATACTCAAAACAATCTTTGACTTGAGTTCCATATTGATGAGCATTATCGCTTTAGCTTTTCTATTCACAGTCAAATAAAGGATTACATGTGACCTCAGTATAGAAAAGAACAAAGGAGAAACATCAAGGAAATACAATGAGGAAGGACTGGAATTTATAAAGGGCCAAATAATATTCTTTTTGTATCCCTATTATGTTCCAGGAACTTTATAGTAATTTGACTGAAGTCTCTACTTTAATCTTTACAACTATATTGTAAGAATATTTCTTTTAATTACTTCAAAGCTGGGCTTCCCTGGGCAGTCCATTGGTTAAAACTTCACATTCATAATATTGGGGCCATGGGTTCAGTGTCTCATCGGGGAAGACCCCATATGCCATTTGGCACTGCCAAAAGAAAAAAAATATTTCAAAGCTTTCAGAAAAGCAGAATTATGTTTAGAAAAGTTAAGTTGCATAAGTAATAGCTGCTGAAGTTGGAATCAAGTCCAAAAGCATGGCCCATATTCCTGTCACTATCACAGTGCTTCTCAGACATTGTGAAATATGTGTATTCATTTTTGTTATAATTGCATTAACAGTGGGGGAACATTTCCATCCAAATAAAAAGAATCTTATAGAGAAACTGAACTGTAAAACAGATATAAAAATAGTTAATCTGATTGTGAGTTAGGTCATGAAGAGGAGACCTTCATTAATCACCCAACACCCCTGCATTGACCACTATGACATTTTTTCCAAAGCTTTGTTTCTTTCCAGGACTCAGAAAATCATTCAATTCAATTCAATTGAATCATTCAATTCAATAAGCTCACTTGAGTCACATCTCTGGAAACAGCTCTTGGTGAGTGCTGATGGAGGTCATGGGGATGCCATGGAATGAGATTTCTTAAAGGGAGAGAGAAGCAGCAGAAAAGAGACAAGAATGAGATCACAAAGTTAATTTGCCTAATTCACAGTTCAGCCTATGATCAGTCCTGGATAAATGACACTCAATGTCATTTATGCTAATAATTTGAATGCAAATTTATTTTGAACAGCATTCTTTCAGATTACAAATCATATATTTTCCTAGTTACACTTTACATTAAAGAAATGCCTGACTTATAATTTATGCATTTGTCCTTAAAGAAGAAAGATGAATAAGTGCATTTTAAAGGCACAATTAATGAGTAAAACAGCATTTTAATTAATGTGCCTTTAATTAAGGAAAACATATTTTCTTCACAAGATCCTAAGTGATTTTTTTCCACTCCCTCTAGGCAAAACAGCAACATTAAATGCTTTAGTCCATTAGGTTTTAAAGTTTTAAGTGACAGAAAAGTTGGATTCTGGAATCTATATTACAACTCACTCACAATGGAAAATTAATAGCTCAAAAATGAAGCTTCTGTTGAAAGTAAATCACATCAAACATTTTTCTGAGATAAGCATTTTCAAAAATTAAGCTAATTTTAACTTCTGTCCTCTGCCCCAGAAGGTCACAGCTCAACAAAGGAGCACAGCACCTGCAGTGGACCAGAGTAACTTGAAAACCAAAAGTTAGCACACCTGCAACTCCAGCTTCTCATGCACCATCTATTTTTCTATTCTAGCCCAAGGCATAGGCCTTATAAATTATTATTTTATTTTATTTACAAGTAAACACATGCTCTAAGTAAATGTGACATAAGTGTCCACAAAATATGGGTGAGAAAATTCTCTTTCAAAAGAATAGACAATTAGCAAACAAGACCTTAAAAATAAACACCTTCTGTGAAATGTGGGCAAAGTGAATTTTCTGTTTCTACATCTGGGGAACATCCACTGTAAGAATTAAGAATATTATAATGATAGAGGAAAGCAGAATTAACTTTGATGTCCCTGGAATAAGTTGAGAGATAACATTAGTCTTCAGTTTCATGTTTCAAGTTTTGCAAAGTAGTATTCAGTCATCAAATATCAGGGAAACTCAAGGCAAACTCTAATCTCTGACACACAGAATCAATACAGTGTAATTAGAATCCTTTGTCTTCCAACTAAGTCAGTGGTTCTTGAACTTTAACAAACATAAAACACACCATTGGGTGCTATTCAAAATGTAGGATTCCCAACCCCATTCCAATTCACTGGACCTGTCAGAAGGCTTAGAAAAAATCTGTTTATCTTATGTGATTCTAAAGCAAGCAGTTTCATGACCAAAAAGAAACAGAACTATAAAGATGATTTTTTCTGTATATATACTTTTGTAGAAAAAAATGAAAAATATAAGAGAAAAAATTCTGAAATGAAAATATAATTACTCATAGCCACGTCACTCAACATAACTACTGTTACAACAGTACACCAACTTCTATATTATATATGTATAATTATTCACAGTTTTCTTCATGCTGTATATCTTATATATAATATCGCACACTTAATTTAATACTGCTCTTCAAAAACTTTCCTTAACTCATTAAAAATAGATGCCTATGTATAAAATTCTATGGTAATTATATTTTTTCTCAAAGCTTGAAGACATTATTCCATGATCTTGTAACATAGTGCTGTGAATGAAAAGTCAAAGATAGATTTCTAGTCGTTCATAGATGACTTTTTAAAAATATCTGAAAATGTAGGTGATTTTATCTTCATGTCATGAAAGGAAAAAAAAAACAAAAAAACAAAACAACCAAGGATCCTCTACCCAGCAAGCCTATCAATTCAGATTTGAAGGAAAGATAAAGAGTTTTACAAACATGCAGAAACAAAAAGAGTTCAGCCCTTGAAACTGACTTTATAAGAAATGTTCAAGGTTCTTCTCTATTAGAAAAGCAAAGGCCATAGCTAGAAATATGAAAATTATGATAGAAAACATTTCATTGGTAAAGGCAAATATATAGTAAAAGTAGTAAATGAACCACTTAAAAAGCTAGTAGGGAGAATAAAAGTTAAAGGTAGTAAAATCATCTATATTCCAATTATTGTGGAATAAGCAATTGAGGGATACAAAAACAAAAAGATGTACAATATGATATCAAAACATTAAATGTGGGAGGAGTAACTAATTTGTGTTCTAACTTAAGAAATCATCAGTTTAAAATTATATATATATATATATATATATGGCTTGCCATGGAGAAGGAAATAGCAACCCACTCCAGTATTCTTGCCTGGAAAATCCCATGGATGGAGGGGCCTGGCAGGCTACAGTCCATGGGGTCACAAAGAGTTGGACACAACTGAGCAATTTCACTCACTCACTCACTCATGGCTTGCCATATATGTATGTCATGGCAACAACAAATCAAAAATTATAATAGATACACACAAAGAGAAAAATTTTAATATAACACAAAAGAAAATTATCAAACCACAAAGAAAGAGAGCAAAGGAATAAGGGAATAAAAAAAGAACTACAGAAATACCCCCCAAAAAGCCACAGAATGGCAGTAAGTGCCTATCTATCAAAAATTGCTATAAAACCTAAACTGACTAAATGCTCCAGTCAAAAGACATAAAGTGGCTGAATGGATATAAGAACAAGACTCATGTGGTATATGCTACCTATGAGAAAGTACTTCAGATTTTTGCTTCATTTTCCTGTTAATATTTTCACTCAAGGGAGGGATTTGTATTCTGCCAGACACAATTCATGCAATGTACAAAGTAACATGGAAGACAATGCATGCCCAGGCTGCCCTCAGCTGCCCCTGGAAATCTCTGCCCATTTCCTAGAGCCCTGATGACATTTCTGACCCCTATTCATTAAAATCCCCTTACTCCTCTCCTTTCAGGGGAAAGGTTTTTTTAACGACATAGGTTCTTCTTTGACTATTCTCTGATCAATGAGTAATTTCTGCTCTGCTATATTAAACCCAATTTCCTTTGACTGGCACTTGAGATTCTGTGCAAAAGACCCATCAAAGGGTCACTGACCCATTAGGGATCAGTAACAGTCCTGCCATAAAAACTAAGAAGGACAGTAAAGGATGCTTGGCACAATGGGCAGAGCCCCGCGCAATGTGGATGGCTTTCCAGGCCATCCCAATAAGTGAGCTGTGCTTTATTTTCACTGACTTATGGGGCTGTGGCTAATAGTTTGGCTGTTTGATCGGGCCACTGGGAAGCTTCAGACTTCCATATAAACCATGTCTCCTATAAGAATAAGACATTCATATAAAAACTAGTTCTACTTCTAATAAGTTTTTTGTTACCTGTGCAGATGCTTATCAGAAAAGCTATTACACTAAGGAGAGCATAACCAATGAGCAAATTGCATTTGTCAGCTAAATGTAAAGACTGTAATTCAGGACAAGCAGATGTGCATTCCATTGCCTCCTGGATCTATCAGAAATCAGTCTGTGGAAATTCAAACATCAATCTAGCCTCTGGGCATAGACTGCCACGATTGCTGGAAAAAAAACAGCCTGAAAAAAACTGTCCTATTTGCTATAGGCCATGTCCAAAGCTAAGAGCACTGACCAGGAACAAATCTTTCAAGCTAACGGTCCAGGGAGTTCTTGACAATTGATAACATCTGTTCTCTGATCCCATCTGGAGAGTTCTATCACCAGCAAAGCCCACTGGGGTCTCCAGGAAAAATAAGATGGAGTCTATGTAATAAGATGAGATTTAACTTCTCCTTTTGTGTTTAGTCTAGTTTCACTTGACTCTAGGGTGCCTTGTGCAGAGGCCTTGCCCCTAACATGTCAGATTAGAATCCCTAGCACAGACCACAGCTTGGCAGGTCACAGGAGGAGAGCAACTGCAACGCTTACAATATGATGGTGATGATAGACCATGTAAAGACCACACGCTACACCTAGCATTTCGATCTGGAGCCTTGAGCACATAAGTTCGCCTGATCTGCAAGAACTTCGCTCCCCACTCCACAGATGAGAACACTACAAACCAGACCCACCATCAGCCTATTCAGGGAAGTGCATGCTTTAGAACATAAGTTCATACCTCTCCAGTCTTTGATCAAATGAGAATACTTTCCTCTGCTTCTGAACTGAACTTGGTCTCACTCTTGATGAGAGTGACAATGGGCAAAGAGGAGACTGGTCGGGGCTTGACTAGAAGACTCAAGAACAGTTCCACCAGATCTTGACTAGAGTTGACGTTTTCTCTGGTTTTGGTCATCTGTGTGAATTCCACTGACTTGGACCACACTGTCCAGGTCACACAAGATCATATTTGTGTATTGCTCAGGTTTCATGAACACGTTATCTAATAATAACCCTGAATTATAGCTCCCATTCCACATCAGTAGGCCCAACCTAAGCTGCAGAGGTGATTGAACGTTTTAATGGACAATTAAAAGATAGGCTTAAATGACTGATGGGAAATGTAAAGATAAATTCTAGTCTGAACTATACATCACAAGTGATCGGTCTTGGGGTCTCAATATAGCAATTCCCTAAAAGAATACTTCTCATTTCCACTATACATTTTACCAGCCTGTCTGGCCTCTTCCTCCAATTGTATAATCTTCTTTTACAATTATTGACAGTTTGGTCTCTGTAGAGAACCCTCCAAGGACCGTCCATCCCCTTCAAGCACTTCCTGAAGACTCAAATCAATGGGGGATTAGAAGGGCTATTAAACAATGAGGTGTGGAAGCAGTCCTCCTTCTCTGTCTATCACCCAGATGAAAAGAATGGATTTTTACCAACAAGGAAAATGATGATCAATAATTAAAATAATGATCATCAATTTCAGGACTCATGAGGCCCTGCTGCTTTGCCTTATGTAGCCCCATGGAATAAATATCAATACATAGAATAGAAACATTTATTGAACCGCAGGAGGAGCCAAGCTAGATGATTTGGGTACCTCACCCCACAAAATGGATTAACAATGCTATCCTTACCCATATTGCCACATCACAGTCAAGGGGGAGGTCTCCTTGAACATTTAGGATGTGAGCTCCTTCAAACCTAAGAGCTTGGGTTGAGGAAAGGGAGGGTATTCTCTCCTATAGAATACCCTGTGTGACTTCTGCCTAGCTGAATTTGGTGATAAATCTGCTCCAGGCAGATGCCACTGTCCTAAATGTGACACACTGTTGGCTATGTCACTCACAGCCAGATCCCACAAATAAACATTTGATAGCTATGCCACAGAATGCCAGGAACAGACATTTCTCTAACTGCAGACCTTCTGATACCTCATGAAACCAAACCTTATGCATCTGAACCAATGCTTTGCCACGACTAGACTCAGACACCAGGGAAGGCAATGGCACCCCACCCCAGTACTCTTGCCTGGAAAATCCAATGGACGAAGTGGCCTGGTGGGCTGCAGTCCATGGGGTCGCTAACAGTCGGACAGACTGAGTGACTTCACTTTCACTTTTCTCTTTTATGCATCGGAGAAGGAAATGGCAACCCACTCCAGTGTTCTTGCCTGGAGAATCCCAGGGATGGGGAAGCCTGGTGGGCTGCCGTCTATGAGGTCACACAGAGTCGGACACGACTGA
This sequence comes from Oreotragus oreotragus, assembly GCA_006410675.1. Taxonomy (NCBI): domain Eukaryota; kingdom Metazoa; phylum Chordata; class Mammalia; order Artiodactyla; family Bovidae; genus Oreotragus; species Oreotragus oreotragus. Next base: position 13,042 of record SJYX01003137.1, read on the forward strand.
AGTGACTTAGCAGCAGCAGCAGCAGCAGGAAGGACTCTGAGCTGATTGACTCCCATGTAGTCAATGACTCTACCCTCTTAGCACTGTGTGTGTATCCTCTTGGGCTATTATTTTATATGCATAAACCAGACATCACCTGTCTTCTTGCTACCAGTTTATGTACATATCAGCATTAATAAGAACAGCTCCTTCAATTGAATATGTCACATTAAACTGACTCAGGTGGGAGCTCCAAAATCAGGCAGAGTCCAATTACTAGACGGAATTGACAGGTGGCATTCTGAACTCTGCTCACAGGTATGCTCACCATCAGGGTCATTCAATTAGAACATGTTTTGCACAACCTGTCCCTGAACCTCACTGAGATCATTAATGATTCTACCTCTGTTTTGTAGGTAAAAAGATCAGCTCATTTTTGTGGCCCAAGTAATGTACAGTAACTACACAGCCCTCAACTTCCTGCCAAGGACAGGTCTATGTGATTTACAGCACCTCATTTTTCACTTGGATCAATAAAGCAGGCAAAGTGTAACAGTCAATCACGAGGCTTGAAAAAAACGGCTTCTGAATCTCTGAAGTAAGCCCTGCTGGGCTATAGGACATCTTTTCCTGGCTTGGGAGTGACTGGGATCCCCATCTCTATGCAGGCCTGATCATCTTGCTTTGAGTGACTTTGATCATGATGCTGGTTCAGTGTTGCCTCCAAATAATTAACCAGTTATTGTCACAACTCCTTAAAAGCCTATCTATTTGGACCCATAGTGGAGTAACCTGTTTTTCACTCTGGCTTAGAAAGAAAAAGAGATAGTTGAAGAATCTGGCTCCTGCCCCAAGTCTTATGGATTATCTTTAAGGCTTTATTTTCATGTTTTTTTACAAATAGCACTAAAAAAAATTGTGTGAAAGGTAAGGGAAAATCTAGTGTATTAGCTGATATCTACAGGGTTTCCCTGGTGTCTCAGTGGTAAAGAATTTGCCTGATATGCAGGAGGCTTGGGTTCAATCCCTGGGTTGGGATGATCCCCTAGAGGAGGAGATCCCAACACACTCCAGTATTCTTGCCAGGAAATTCCCATGGACAGAAGAGCCTGGTGAGGTATAGTCCATGGGGTTACAAAGAGTTGAACACGATTGAGTGACAAAACACACACACTCAGGTTCTAAACATATTCCATTTCGGAGTAGAGGGGAGTTTTGCCAGGCCATTACTTCCACTTGGTTATTATGAAGCAAACTCGTAAATATTCAAGTTCCCAGAAAACTTTCACACTGTAATTTTGACCTGAGGCTGGTTGACTTTGTCAACTATCTGTCCTTCTCTCTGTGGCTCTTTGTCCTATTTGCTTAAAGCTTCTCCTCTATCCATACATTAAGAGCTATCTCTGACTTCAAAGGCTCTGAAAATTCTGCTTCTTTTTTTATTGGCATATACTTGTCTTGCAATGTTATGCTGTGATTTACTATACTATGAAGTGAATCAGTCATATGCTTATGTATAACCCCTCCCTCTTGAATCTTCCTCCCACCTTCCTTCTATTCTACCCATTTAGGTCACCACAGAGAACCGAGCTGATCTCCCTGTGCTAAACAGTAGATGCCCACTAGCTATTTTCTATGTCTATGTCTCTATTACTGTCCTGCAAACAGGCTCATCTCTACAATTTTTTCAGATTCTATATGCATGCTTTAATGTATGATATTTATTGTTTTTTTTTTTTCTTTCTGACTTCATTCCGTATGATGGACTCTAGGTCCATCCACATCTCTACAAATGACCCACCCATTTTCATCCTTTTTATGACTGAGTAATATTCTGTTGTGTATATGTACCACATTTTCTTTATCCACTGATCAGTTGATGGAGATTTAGGCTCCTTCCATGTCCTGGCTACTGTAAATAGTGCAGCAGTGAACACTGGGGTACATGCATATTTTTTAATTATAGTTTTCTCAGGGTACATGCCCAGTAGTGGGACTGAGGAGTCACATGGTAGTTCTCTTTTCAGTTTTTTAAGGAACCTCCATATAGCTTCTTATATAAGAGTGTGGAGAATTCTTGGGATCTAGTCTCTAGTGAAAATAATGAAAATTATCCTGAACTCCAATTATTTGAAATCTCTGGAAATGGCACGATAAACAGAAATCAGGAGAGAAAAATACCCAAAACAATTTTATTACGAATTATGAGAATCTGTGGTACTTGAACCACAACCTATACCCTTCTTCCCTAGGCTCAGTTTATCACTATGAAATCTTTACCCTAAACTGGGGCAACCAAGGGGTCTATAATTCTTATATACTGAATACTGAAACTTTCATTACTAATTATATCTACTTAGACCTTTTTAAAGATTTAGTTTTCATATTTTATTTTTCTGATCTTAATATAACTTCTCATATCTCATTACTTATTGGCATTTATCTAATACACATTTTCCATTATTCTTTTAATTTAAAAACTTTTATCTTTTATGTTCTTGTAAACAGCATATGTCTTTAAGTCATCAAGACAGGTACTGGCACAAAGACAGAAATATAGATCAATGGAACAAAATAGAAAGCCCAGAGATAAATCCACACACCTATGGACACCTTATCTTCGACAAAGGAGGCAAGAATATATAATAGATTAAAGACAATCTCTTGAACAAGTGGTACTGGGAAAACTGGTCAACCACTTGTAAGAGAATGAAACTAGAACACTTTCTAACACCATACACAAAAATAAACTCAAAATGGATTAAAGATCTAAATATTAGACCAGAAACTATAAGTTAGGATCATTTTCAAGAGTTCACCCAGAAGATTGGTTTCTACTTAGATCTGTATTTTGTGCTCAATTAATCTATTTTCTCTGGCTAGTATATTCTAAAATGTCTTAAACGATCTGGCCTGCCCATGGTACCTTTTCTTATTTCTGGTCCCATTATAGGTTTATTCTCAAAGGATAGAAAGGCAAGTATATAAAAACCTATTCATCCTAGATAGATATATATAGACTGATATTTTCTCTTGTCTTCATACAATTTGGATGAGAAAAGAGAAAATGGGTGTGTTTAATCTGTCCTCTTGATTTATTCTCTTAGCTCTTGCTTTAAATATAATGAATTTAGATTCACAGAGTGATTTGTACAAACTCACTAATTAACAGCTAATTAATAACAGAAAGAAACCTAAGTCATCAAGCTCTTAATTTCCATCCAAGGGCCCTTTCCATTAGACTGTGTCTTCAATATACATGTTTAAAATTTTATAGCACAGAAAGAATTAAATGCAAACACACTAGCTGTGAAAAAGCACTTCTAAATAACTTTTATAAGTAAGGATTAGAATCAAAATGTAGCAACTGTTACAGAAGCACTCCACCTACAAGACCAAAAACAGCTTCCTCTTTTATAAAACCAATGCATCAGAAAGTCAATACATAGCTTATTGATGTGCTCATTAGAAGTGGAGACTGAGTTACAAAGTTCAATCAACAACTATTCAATGTAGGATTTCAAGTGGACATCATTGGCCCAGCACACCAATCTATAGGTGTTCTCCTTTTAAATCAGCCACGATGCTCAGAACTTTATTTCTTCCTGAATTAGCCAACCTTTCCTCAGCGTTTCATATTATTTTTAATCAAAACTTTCTCTGCTATTTATCTATAACCTGTTTCTTGACCCTGAGTTTATAGGCAAGACTCGCATATGACTGAAATTGAAAGCTGTGGGAGGCTGCAAAGTTGGATCGTTTTTATTGAAGAGCTCAGAAGATTAACCACATGACCTTGTGATTTATAATAGCAGTTATAAGCCAAGGAGTTTCACACAATTGGATAGATTCCACAAATACCTTCTACTTCGGAACTCACAAAGGCTGCTTCTTTCTACTAATCATTTTTACTAGTGTTGTTATTGTTAACGGATAAATAAAAGAAAAATTACTTTGAGATTAACACGCCAGATTTTAACTTTAAGCGTTTTATGTCCCAGAGTGTAAACTCACNATCCACCTGCCAATTCAGGAGGCATAATGAGACGCAGATTTGATCCCTGGATCAAGATTGCCCTGGAGAAGGCAATGGCAACCCACTCCAGTATTCTTGCCTGGAAAATCCCATGGACAGTGTAGCCTGGGGGGCTACAGTCCATGGGGTCCCGAAAGAGTCAGACGTGACTTAGAGACTAAACAACAAATATAACAACATAAGATAGTCTTGTAGAATGAGACAAGCTGCTGCTGCTGCTGTCAAGTCACTTCAGTCGTGTCTGACTCTGTGTGACCCCATAGATGGAACCCTACCAGGCTCCGCCATCCCTGGGATTCTCCAGGCAAGAACACTAGAGTGGGATGCCATTGCCTTCTCCGCATGAGACAAGCTATGAGATTTAATAATATTATTCTTTATCCTTAGGGTATATGGCAATGCTGAGAGATGTGAGTATAAATAGAATTGCAGATTAAAAATCTATTAAAAATATCTATAGTAATGAATGATAGTTTAAGGACTTGTTCTCCAACAGGAATAAGCCAGTTCTAAATACCTGATATAATTGTGTGGTTCAAATAGCTTCGGGAAAGTGATTAGGCTTAGATTTTCCACTTCACTTCCAGCTATATTGGAAGAAATGTATCCAGATACCACTTTTCTACCTTTCCTCTTTTTCCTAAACTAAATTCCCGGTAACTGCAATATTCATATGAAAAGGGAAAATGTTAGTTGCTCAATAATGTCTGACTCTTTGCGACCTCATGGACTGTAGTCCCCCAGTCTCCTCTGTCCATGGAATTCTCCAGGCAAGAATACTGGAGTGGGTAACCATGCTCTTCTCCAGGGGATCTTCCTGACCCAGGGATCAAACCCAGGTCTCCTGCATTGCAGGCAGATTCTTTACCTTCTGAGCCACCAGGGAAGCCCAATATTCATGTACTTAGTAACTATAATCATAATAACAACAATACACATATATCTCCCAACATAGAACAACAATAATATCTCACACAGTGTGCTAAAGAAATTCACAACCTACAATTTGGACTAAGACTTAATACTTAGTACAATTTGGACTAAGACACCTGTACTGTAACTCATGCTCTGCCAGGTACCAGCTGCCCTTATTCTAAAATGGGGAAAATCAGTACTATTGGGTCCTTGTGAGAACTGAATGAGATAATATATGTTAACCACTTAGATTAGTGCCTGCCACATAGCAAGTCTCAATAAAGTATCAGTTCAACTATTATTATTCAACAATTCTTGCTTCTCAGCCACCAAAAATATTTACGCTATGAAGAAACTTTGCCAGCTGACCCATTAGAAATGACTGCTATGTAATTACAGCCTCCTTTGAGCTCATCTTCTGAGTACTCTTTAAGCTATTTGCCAACACAGTCTGTCAAATGTTATTCATTCTGAAGCGTGTGCTAGACCCACTCAGAGTTTGCCACAAAAGTGCAAAGTCATACAGCATGAATTCCTTCACCCACAACACAGAAGTTAATTGAGTTTACAAGAAGGCAGTGCAGTGGAGATGGTAAAACTCAGCTTTTGGAGTCAGATTCCCCATTTTTAACTCCAGCTTTGCTGTTCCTTGTACCTCGCTTTTCTCATCTTTAAAGTAAAGATGCTCATAATTTCTACTTAAAAGATTTATTTTGAGACTTGAATATGTTAATATATGGAAAGTGCTTTCAACAGTGCCTGACATATAGTAAGCATTATATTTTTTTAAATTGAAGTATAGTTGATTTACAATATTGTATTAGCTTCAGTTGTATAACAAGTTTTGCTAGCATGAATTACTCAAAGCTGCTAGATATCAATGATGAACTTATTAGCTACAGAAGCTCATCTTCTGAGTACTCTTTAAGCTATTTGTCAACACAGTCTGTCAAATGTTATTCATTCTGAAGCCTGTGCTAGACCCACTCAGAGTTTGCCACAAAAGTGCAAAGTCATACAGCATGAATTTCTTCATCCCCAACACAGAAATTAATTGAGTTTACAAGAAGACAGTGCAGGGGAGATGTGAAGTAATATTAAAAGTGGTCCTTTCCCCCCATGTCTATTCATAAGAATACAGAACACACAATAAAGCCAAAGTTACTTTATATGTTCACATAAAGTAAGAAAGATAAAACTAATGCAAAAATCACTATTATTTTGTTTGAAATATTTTTAAAAAGTTGACTCGGGTTTACAGTATACCTAAGAAAAGGTAAATGAAAATACAAAGTTTTGCAGAGCTTGAATTAATGCTTGTCATTTATTTATATTTGTCAATATTCTCTCTAATTGCAAGAGAAATGAAGCAATTTACAAATCATTTGTAACAAAAAAGTGCGCAAAATGGATGGAACCATCTTTGCTCAACCCTCTCCTCCCCATTTCGTCCCAGAGATACACACTCTGGAGTGCAGGAATTGCATGGTCTAGTAGTGCAAGGACAGCCAACTATTTAGAACAACTTGTTCATATTCCTAAGAACAGAGTTCAAAGAAGCCTGCTAATTTCTATAAAACATCTTTCTGGGTTCTGTATAGGCTAAAATATACTTTTATTTTTAATATTATGGTATATAAAAGGGAAGAGGATTAGAAAAGCATTTGAAAGAAAGTATATGGGGAGCTAGGAGTACAGATCCTAGCCCTTCTTGCCTTCATTATATCACCCTGGAGAATGGGAAAACAGTATCAGATATGTCTCCCCGGATGGGTGAACTTGAGAACAGAAATAGAAATTGGTGTTTGCTTCCTGTATGGTAACTTCTGAAGGTTGGCAATATATTATGCACCGAACTGCAGTACTGCCCAGGGTCTACTGATCCAAGCAGAGGAAGAACAGCTCAGAGAAGAGGTGAAAGTGTGTATTGCTCAGTTCAGTTCAGTTCAGTCGCTCAGTCGTGTCCAACTCTTTGTGACCTCATGAATCGCAGCACGCCAGGCCTCCCTGTCCATCACCAACTCCCAGACTTTACTCAGACTCATGTCCATTGAGTCAGTGATGTCATCCAGCCATCTCATTCTCTGTTGTCCCCTTCTCCTCCTGCCCCCAATCCCTCCCAGCATCAGAGTCTTTTCTAATGAGTCAACTCTTCGCATGAGGTGGCCAAAGTACTGGAGTTTCAGCTTTAGCATCATTCCTTCCAAAGAAATCCCAGGGCTGATCTCCTTCAGAATGGATTGGTTGGATCTCCTTGCAGTCCAAGGGACTCTCAAGAGTCTTCTCCAACACCACAGTAGTAGGGCCCAAATAGTCACAATTGTCCTTCAATCTTTCTTTAACAGAGAGTGTCACAGGAAAGCTGCCAAAAAGAAGTATGCACAAAGACACCACACCCATCAGACCCAAACAAACTGAATAGGAGGATCTCTTCCTCTACCATTGCCCATCATGTGAGCAGCAGGCCTTTCATTCCTGCTGCCCTACCTACATGCCAGGAAGAGAGTCACATCCTTAGGTGTACAGACTCAGTATGAAGACGTGAAGGAAGGACATTTAGAAAGAGAGTTTGAAATCCTGAGTAATTGAAGAAAGGATTATATCAAACATATTATTGAATGTTCATCCAAGAGAAATATAAATATAGATTAAATGTGGATATTTTGTGATAAATGAATCAATAATGGGGAAAAAAGGATTCTTTCTCTACATAAATTTGGGGATCCAGAGTCTAGAACCACTCATATAAACTTTATATTTGAATATATCAGCATTGAGAGTCATCAGAAAAGATACACATAGTACACAGCTGATTAGTACACAGCTAATTGACCTACAAGTATATACTTTACCTAAATTGGTAAAGTCCTTACTCATCAAAGGTCTTACTCAGTAATGAGGATTTGGTTTGGGGCTAAGGAAATTATTAGTTTGATATGTTGTTGCTTTTGAAACTTTTGTTGTTTGCTGTTGTGTATTTTGGTGTAAGTTGGGCCACTTGGTTGACGTTGCTTTTAAGTCTTGCCCTAGAGAAGGAGGAAATAATCAATTCAACCTGAGTCACAAGCGCACCCCTGTGACAAAAAGAATCAGAAACTGTTTCATGCAGAACCATTTGTGGTGAGAAGAGGACATTCCCACAAAGAAAATATACTAAAAAAATAAAATGAATGTGAGTTTAACACCTGCATGAAAAAGCAGGAAGGCAAGTGTAGAGAGAGAGTACTTAGTCTAGTGAAAAATACTGAACTAAGAATTCCTACTGAGCTTCTTCACAGTAAAAGAGAATAAAAAATAATATAATTGCTATTGACAACTAAAAAGAAAAAGTGGAAGAGTTAAACAAGAGAAACGTAACTGGGTAACACATAGTAGTTTTCTCAGAAGCCTTATTTAACGATCCTCAAGAAAAAAGAAAAAAAAAAGGAAAAGCAAGTGTTGGAGAGGACAGGAAGAAGGCATCATACACTAAATTAAATTTATGTAATATCTTATTTTGGAGAACTAAAAGAAAATCATCTATTTAACTCTTTGATACAATGTATGTTCAGAATTAAAGACCTTTGTATGACCTTTGTTGGAGTGGTTTCCAAAGTCTAGCTGCATACCAGAATCACCAGGAAAGAAACGTGTTAATCACTTAGCCATGTCCAACTCTTTGCTATCCATGCACAGTAGCCTGCCAGGCTCCTCTGTCCATGGAATTCTCCAGGCAAGAACACTGGAGTGGGTGACGATTCCCTTCTCCAGGTGATCTTCCCGACCCAGGGACTGAAGTTGGGTCTTTGGCATGGCAGCCAGATTCTTTACCATTTGAGCCACGAGGCAAGCCCAGAATCACCAGGAGTACTTATTAAAAGCAAGGATTTCAGTGGTCTAGATTGAAGACTAAGAAGCTATACGTAATTCCCCTAGCAATTCTGATTTAGGTATCCTTGCTTGGGAACCATTGTTTTACACTGTAGTCTCAAATACTGATAGTCCTAGCCAGGTGTCTGAGAGGACTTTGGACATTTGCCCATAGACCCATCTGCTTCCTGTGTCCTACGCCCCTGACTCTTGTTAAGATGGGAAGAGAGGACATTTTGACCCCATGGCCTGTTTTTACCCAGCTGATTTCATCTATGGGAAGTAGTGTTAAGATGGCAGAGGAAGGAGGGAAGGCCGAGGTATTGCTGCCACCACTATCACCATCCCTACCTCACACCACCCCAACCTGAGGCTGCATTTAAAATTTTGGCCGTGAGTCTTCCGTGGTTTCCACTCTACAGACCATGTTTCCTCCTTGATTCCAGCTCAGATAGATAGACCCTACTTGTAGCACTGGCTTCTGGGCTCTGGAACTCTGTCTCCTTTATTTTCTTGAGCCTTGGAGGGCTCTAGAGGAGAAAGTTGCTTTCAGCTACCGATGATCTCGAGGTTGCCTCCCAGTCCTCTGTTCAGCCTCTCGGGTCTCCCACCATCCATGTAACCAATTCTCTGTATTCAGTTCTTTCAACTTAAAAACATAAAATGGATTTTGACCAGATCATGTCTGATACTGTGTGGTTAACTGAAAGATCAATATATATCAAATACAAAACACATATGTGATGGTGCTGATATTTCAGATAATAGTTCAAAAGGCAAATATTCCTATAGACATGTATTATTAATAAAACCATAACTTGTATTTTTCATTTACAGGGCTACCACAGCAGTACATTAGGATGGAGGTGAGTTTCACTATTGCCTAGAGAAAAAACAGACTATGGTCAGAAAACAACTTTTTCGACACATATTTTAACATATGTTTAATTGAAAACTCATGTTCCACCCAATAATACATGGGAAAGTTATCTGTGGCCTAAAACTTCTGATAACAGAAATTACCATCATAAAAGAAGCTTCATACAGTTCCTCTGGAATGGAAAACTTATGATCTTCACAGATACATCAAACCATATGCTTAATATATATTAAACGTATATTTGATTTTGGTAAAATTGATATTCAAACATTTATTGATAGCAATTGTTTATGTATTTTGAACACAGGTATTTGATAAAAGACTTTCATGGGAGAACAAAATATTATAAAGATTTACTTATGTGGAAATTCTAGAAGACTGTTTTTTCAGTAAGAATTGATGCTTTTGAACCATGCTGTTGGAGAAGCCTCTTGAGAGTCCTTTGGACTGCAAGGAGATCCAACCAGCCAATCTTAAAGGAAATCAGTCCTGAATATTCACTGGAAGGACTGATGCTGAAGCTGAAACTCCAATACTTTGGCCACCTGATGCAAAGAACTGACTCATTTGAAAAGACCTTAATGCTGGGAAAGATTGAAGGTCAGAGGAGAAGGGGATGACAGAGGATGAGATGGTTGGATGGCATCACCAATTCAATGGACATGAGTTTGAGTAAGCTCCGGGAGTTGCTTATGGACAGGGAGCCTAGCAAGTAGCAGTCCATGGAGTCACAAAGAGTCAGACAGGACTGAGCAACTGAACTGAACTGAACTTTTNCAGAGGATGAGATGGTTGGATGGCATCACCAATTCAATGGACATGAGTTTGAGTAAGCTCCGGGAGTTGCTTATGGACAGGGAGCCTAGCAAGTAGCAGTCCATGGAGTCACAAAGAGTCAGACAGGACTGAGCAACTGAACTGAACTGAACTTTTTCAGTGTATCTGAAAACATTCCAAACATTCTTTTGTTGCCATAACTGGTTATTATAGATGATTTTGTGACACATTTGACTATTTACACAAAATTATGTTACCCAAGCTTCTACTGGCAATATGAACACTATCATTAGCTAGAAACTTGTGAACTTAGAAATTTTCACCAATTAGCAGAATAAAATAACCTACTAAAGTATTTTCTGAAAAGATTATTTATTAGACCTTAATTTACACACAATTAATCCCTATTTCTCTGTTAGAGTGAAAACTCTATGAAGGCAGAAAACTTTGCTATTTGTTCTTCTTGTTAAAAAAAAAAAAAATCTGAGACATATTAAAACTTTTAAGAGTTTATCAGGACAAAAGTCTATTCAAGCCAGGCAGTATCAAAGCAAAAATGTTAGGAGCTCAATTGAAAAGAGCTGGGGAGATACAGGGGACATGGAAGCAAAGTAAGGAAATTACTGATTGGCTGAGGCGTAAAGCCTAGTTGGTGGTTTGTGATTGGTTGTGCTTGGGTTTCACTTTAACTACCTTGAGCCATTATGGGCTTAGATTTTGGTTTGCTAATATAGGCTGCCACGATATTAGAACCACCTCTGTCTAATGGCCTCCTGACTTATCAGTCTGTCCAAAGAATTTAGGACAGTACCTGGCACAGAGCAAGTCCTGAGAGGATATTTATCGTGTTGAAATAAACTGAACTTAACTGAATTACACTGAATTAATTAGGAGGTTTAAGTGTCTAATTCATAATTTGTACAGAAATAATTCTAGGCCATCATAGAAGTCCCTAATACTATGTTATTTTCTTTATCTTTGCTCTGGAAAAAGAGGGAGAGAGAATGAGACCAACCATCCACAAAAACTCAGAAGACCAGGCATGAAGTGAGAGCAAGTCTGTATGTGTGACTTACCCAGCAGTTATTGAAATGATTCTCTGATACCCTCACTTTGAACACTGTTTCAGCTGGACAGCTGTGACAAAATACCATAAATGGCAAATCTTTTCTTATAGTTCTGAAGGCCGGGAAGTCCAAGGTCTAGATACGAGTAAATTCACTATCTGGGAATGGCACACTTTCTGGTTCATAGACAGCTGTTTTTTCATTGTGTCCTCACAATGTAGAAGTACCTCTTTTATAAAAGCACTAATCACATTTGAGAGGGCATTGAGTTAATCACCTCCTCTAAAGCCCACTTCTAATATCATCACTTTGAGGGTTAGCATTTCAACATAAATGAGGTTGGGGAGGAAGGGGGCATAAACATTCAGTCTATAGCACTGACCAAGAAGAAACACCATTTCCTAAAAGATTCCTCTTTAAAATACCAAGTTATGTTTTAATGAGACTGTAAGTGATGAATAGGAAAAAGTAAAATATATGATTCGAAACATCCTTTACCTGAGAGTTCAGTTCAGTTCAGTTCAGTTGCTCAGTCGTGTCCGACTCTTTGCAACCCCATGAATCGTGGCACACCAGGCCTCCCTGTCCATCACCAAC
>SJYX01003138.1:0-34129 GCA_006410675.1 Oreotragus oreotragus
AAATTGTATGGACTTTTATCCATTTAAAGCAGCAGTCCCCAACCATTTTGGTATCAGGGACTGATTTCATGGAAGACAATTTTTTTCCACAGACCTGGGATCAGGGGGATGGCTTTGGGATGATTCAAGTGTGTTACATTTATTGTGCACTTTATTTTTAATCTAATGCCACTGCTGATCTAAGAGGATGTACTGGTTTGAGGCCTGGAGGTTGGGAACCAGTGATTTAAAGGACTGCCTTTACATAAATTAGTTTCATCAGGACAAGACATATATTCTTCATGAAAATTGGGTCTAATTTATGTCAGAAAGGAGAAGATGCTGAACTAGTTTGAGGGGACTTAGATTCCTGTCCTGACTGGTTGGATCTCCTTGCGGCCCATCCTGAAGGAAATCAGTCCTGAATATTCATTGGAAGAACTGATGCTGAAGCTGAAGCTGAAATCCTTTGGCCACCTGATGCAAAGAGCTGACTCATTGGACAAGATCCTGATGCCGGTAAAGATTGATGGCAGGAGGAGAAGGGGACGACAGAGGATGAGACAGTTGGATGGCATCACTGACTCAATGGACCTGAGTTTGAGTAAACTCTGTGAGTTGGTGGTGGACAGGGAAGCCTGGCGTGCTGCAGTCCATGGGGTTGCAAAGAGCTGGACATGACTGAGAGACTGAACTATACTGAACTGTACAGACCCATTCAAGATGCTGTACATTTCTCAGTTTATTTATCTACTACATGAAAAGATTGAAGTGAATTGGTTAATTATATTCTCTGTGGGTTCTAAACCTCTCTACTTGGTAGAAAGGATTAGAAACCTGAGCCACTAGAAGAATGCTGAACCATACATTGTGGGTGTACTAGTAGAGGTGTCTCCTGAGAGTGTACTGATCAATATGTACAAGTAATTAAAATCCCTTTTAAAGCAGCATTTACAAACATAGGTCTTTCCTGGTGGCTCAGATGGTAAAGCATCTGCCTACAATGCAGGAGACCCGGGTTCAATCCCTAGGTCAGGAAGATTCCCTGGAGAAGTAAATGGCAATCCACTCCAGTATTCTTGCCTGGAGAATCCCATGGACAGAGAAGCCTGGTAGGCTACAGTCCATGGGGTCACAAAGAGTCAGACACGACTGAGCCACTCTCTTTCTTTCTTTTTCTTACAGACATAACTCGATAAATTCATTTTTTTCAGTCTAATCCCCACATTTCATAAAGTTTCATAAAATCTTATGATTTTAGAGTTGTTAGCTTGAATTATACAACTAATAGCTTTTGAGTTTATTAACTTATAAGAAACATAACTTAAAACCCAATATATAATTCTGGGCTATGGTGACCCAGTCGAGGTTTTTTAACTTCCTACCTACGTGAAAGACTGGACAGCCTTCCTAGTTAGAACTTCCACACTTTATTGTCTTTTTGCTACCCTCAAACTGCAACATTTAGTATAAACTGGGTGAAACATGATAATTATCTTAAGGCATTGCTTAAGTCTAGGCCTTTCTGTCTTAAAAATATGCCTTACAGTGGAATATTATTCATCCTTTAAAAAGGAGGAAATCCTGCCATTTGTGAAAACATGGATGAGCCTGGAGGGTATTATATTAACTGAAGTAATCCAGTCTCAGAGGCACAAATACTACATTCCACTTACATGAGCTATCTAACGTTGTCAAACTCATAGAAATGAGAATAGAATGATGGTTTCTAGGGACTCAGGGAAGGGAGAAATGGGGTGTTCAACAAATATGAATATTCAATTATGCAAGATGGGTAAGTTCTAGAGATCTGCTGTACAACATAACACCTATGGTTAATAGTACTACATTGTGTATTTAGATGGAGAAGGCAATGGCAACCCACTCCAGTACTCTTGCCTGGAAAATCCCATGGACAGAGGAGCCTGGTAGGCTGCAGTCCATGGGGTCACGAAGAATCGGACATGACTGAGCGACTTCACTTTCACTTTTCACTTTCATGCATTGGAGAAGGAAATGGCAACCCACTCCAGTGTTCTTGACTGGAGAATCCCAGGGATGGGGGAGCCTGGTGGGTTGCCGTCTATGGGGTCGCACATAGTCAGACACAACTGAAGCAACTTAGCAGCAGCAGCAGCAGCAGTGTACTTAGAATTATGTTGTCAGTAGATCCCATGTTAAGTTTTCTTATCACAAAACAAAATGAAACAAGACAGAAAAAACCCAGAGATACAAGGAAAATTTGGGAGGTGATGGACATGTCTATCACCTTAATTGTGGTGATGATTTCACAGGTGGTGTACACATATGTTCAAACTCATCAAATTTGTATGCATTAAATATATATAAACTAATATATTGAATATGCATTATATTGCATGCAACATTAGGTATGTGTGACAATGTATGCTTTAAATATGTTCAAGTATATATAAGTATATATTAATATAAATTATTTACATTAAATTTGTATAATTATACCTCAGTAAAGCAGTTTTTAAAGTACTTCCCTGGTGGCTCAGATGGTAAAGTGTCTGTCTACAATGTGGGAGACCCAGGTTCGATCCCTGGGTTGGGAAGATACCTGGAGAAGGAAATGGCAATCCACTCCAGTACTATTGCCTGGAAAATCCCATGGACAGAGGAGCCTGGTAGGCTACAGTCCACAGGGTCACCAAGAGTCGGACATGACTATGACTTCACAAAGCAGTTTTTAAAAAAATAACAAAGAATGGTTGATATTCCATATTAGCAATAGCATGAAGCTTTTAACACTTCTCCAGCTGAAGGGCAAGAGCTGGAAAAGATATTACCAAAATGTGTGAGAACTAGCACTTTGGAAGTGGGCCTGCTCAATGGCAGAGCTAGTTACACAGGGATTCAGAAATTGCCCAAGATGTGGCTCTGGAGCATGTAAGAAATGGAGGGAATATCCACCAACCCTTTTTCTCCTAACTTATGTCTAGTTAATGTTCCTCTTTGGTTGAACTCTAAATGAAGCTAAGAGAGCCTTGGGAGATGGAGTTTGAATGGTATGAAAGTGAAAGTGAAGTCGGTCAGTTGTGTCCAACTCTTTGCGACCCCATGGAATATAGCCTACCAGCCTCCTCTGTCCATGGGATTTTCCAGGCAATAGTACTGAGTTGGCCAAAAAGTTAGTTTGGGTTTTTCTGTAAAATGTTATGGAAAAAGCCTGAATGAACTTTTTGGCCAACCCAATACAACTTTCTAAGGCACAGAGTGACTAGAGAAGAGCAGAAAATGAAGCGGAGTGTGTGACTTGAAGAGTGACTAGCTTAGCCTGTGTGTTTGTCTTGCCATCCAATGGTCATGAATACCTTGATTCTAGCACTTATCTGTGCCAAATATCCACTTAAGAGACCATAAATAAGTAACCCTTTGTGTTTCCCTGCATTATGCAAAAGGGATTTTTCAGGATACTTTTGTTCTTGTTTTTTGTTTTTGTTTTTGTTTTTCCTTTTTGAAGTCCCATATTCTTACTGAATTGGCTATCTACCCTCTGAGTCAATTGTGTTGGTGGTTTTATTTTAAAGAGTTATTGAGTGAAAAAAATTCTCACATTAAATCTGAAAAATGGCATTATAATAAGACTATCTTGAGGGTACTTCTCAGTCCTTTCTGAAACCTTCTGATTCTGTTCATGTTAGACTTTGTAAATTAATCCTCATGTTGAAATGAAGCCTGAGGCTTCATTGCCTTACTGTCTCCTATTGGACAATAAGGTAAATTTGCTAATTCATCAGGGTTCGCTCCATGATCAGATTTGATTTTATTCTTATGTACCTTAATTGTGAAGTGTTATTTATGACTTACTCTGTCATCATCCATCAAGAGGTATACTGAAAAGAAATATAAATCTTATCTACTAAGGCAGAAAAATGGGTTAGATTTTACATTCCTTATGCTGTGCCAATTCTCTTTTCATGGGAAACTAGATATAAAGCAAAAACTGGAGTCATAATTGAGTTCATAGTGTGATCAAAATAGCATGGAGCTGACATTTGTATTCATAGATCAGATTCAACAATCGGTGTGATTATGGAAGAAATATTTTACTTTTCTATATCTCAGATGCCATATCAACAAAATATGAGAACTGAAGTGCTTTATATTTACTATTGCATTCAGCTCCTAATATTCTTAATCAGGAAGTAAATTGAAGGTTACCAAAGGCTTTTACTTCCAGTCAATACCCTATAATATGAACAAGGAAAGAACAAAGAAGTTGGCACTGCATTATAAAATGATTTTTATTTCCACATAAAAATCTGTTTTTGACTCATTCTGTTGAAACATTGTTCTCTTGCCTGATTTGAAAAAAAAAAAAAAGAAAAAAAGAAAACAGAAAACATACTGAGCAATAGAAAACATTGAACTTGTGATGTTTCCTTTTCCTGGATTGAGAAGTGGTTTCTTAAAACTTGTTTGTGCTCCCAGGTCAGCAGAACCAGCCAATTTATTACCTCTTTCAGCTAAGCATCAACACTTCATTTCAGTGACTGTGATGATCATAATATCTTAAGTTTGACTGATGCCCTTTTTGTAAATTATGGTGTAAATATCCACCAAGAGTTCAAAAATGATGAAAAGAAACTCTTTGTGCCACTTGACATCAAAAGATCTTGAAAGCAGATGAAGTAGTACTGTCAGGGAAAAAATGGCAATAAGAAAGGGAAAAGAATGGAGAATGAGACATGAGGGACCCTAAAGAAAGCAGTTGGAGTCCTCCTTTTTCAAATAACTTGATATGAAAGAAAAAAAAGTCTTGGCTCATTATATTTTCTTTCATTTTCTTGTTTTTCCCACTTTCCTGATTACTTGAAACTAAGTTTTGTATTAAAAATTAAAATATTTCTTTTAGTAAATATTGGTCATCAAAAGTATCTTATTTGGTCATTAAGTATTTTATGCATTTTAAAAACAAACATAACTCACAACTAGACATGGACATTTGAAACTGACTCTAATACACTGTTGGATAATTTAGTCTGGAAGGTGATTTTAAATTCACTTTTGCTTTCTTCAGCTCCTCATTTCCATTAAGAAACTTCCAAAGGGCTTTGGGGCATGTCTCCCTAGAATGATTCATTCTTTCAAAAAATTTCAATTTATTTCTTTATATTCTTGGAGAGTTTATTATTAGAACCAAGCTCTCCCATGGGGTTGGAGAGTAGCACATTATTTATAATGAAAGGGCTAGGACTGGTAGCCATTTCTTATCACATGAAGTTGATAATTCTCAAACTCCATGGGCTTTTCTTTTCTCAATCACTCCCTGGAGGGATGAATGAAAGATTAAGCAATATCAGAAGATCTTGGAGTCTACTTTGCCAAGGAAGCAGTAGAACAACATGAGGAATGGGAAAGGGGAGAAAAGAAGAATAAAGTAATCTTAATTTTACCCTTTCTTTTTAAACTGAAGAATGTGTTTTGTATTCTAAGGCAGATAGTCAACTGCAACTCTAACTTCCTGGAAGGCAAGGGGTCCTTTTTATCAGTTTGTATAGATAGATTCATCTATTTATATAGATTTCTCCATCACTTTACGGCAAATAGATGGGGAAACAATGGAAACAGTGAAAGACTTTATTTGGGGGGGGGTCCAAAATCACTGCAGATGGTGACTGCAGCCATGAAATTAAAAGACACTTGCTCCTTGGAAGAAAAGCTATGACCAACCTAGACAGCATACTAAAAGCAGAGACATTGCTGACAGAAGTCCATCTAGTCAAGGCGATGGTTTTTCCAGTAGTCATGTACGGATGTGAGAACTGGACTATAAAGAAAGCTGAGTGCTGACTAATGATATGCTTTTGAACTGTGGTGTTGGAGAAGACTCTTGAGAGTCCCTTGGGCTGCAAGGAGATCAAACCAGTCCATTCTAAAGGAAATCAGTCCTGAATATTCATTGGAAGGACTGATGCTGAAGCTGAAACTCCAATACTTTGGCCACCTGATGCGAACAGCTGAGTCATCTAAAAAGACCATGATGCTGGGAAAAATTGAAGTCAGAAGGAGAAGGGGATGACAGAGGATTGGATGGTTGAATGGCATCACCAACTTCACTTAGCATAATGTCCTTATGGTCTATTTTGTCACAAGTGGCAGGATTTCATTCTTTTTTATGGTTGAATAATATTTCATTGTGTATGTTGTGGGGAAGCAAAAGTTGCCACCTCCAAAATGTGTCTCTTTGGCATGAAGATTAATTAAGGCTTATTGTTTTTAAGAAACAGAACACTCAGGAAATATTTTTAATTGCCACCCCCCCAACCCTGCCCCAAGGTCCTGTTTTCAGAATAGAGCTATCACCAGAGATATTTTTAAAGTTCATGGGCTAGGTGTGGTGGGAGAGTCTCACCAGGGCCTAGATTTAAGAGTCCACTCTGTGTCCCATTATCTTTGCATGGCCAAGCAAATATTTGTTTAGGAAATATTTGGTAGATATTTGTTTATCAAACATTTGCTTTTCCATCTCCATGTCTATTGCCTTCCTCCTCTTTGAAGTCCCAAACCACTAGCCCCAATATCCTTTTTTGTCTTTAGCTGAAGATTGTATTTAAGGTGAGGGTTTTGGCCATTTTTTTTTTCCTGCGTCTCTCTCATGTATGCTGCTAAGTCACTTCAGTCGTGTCCGACTCTGTGCGACCCCATAGATGGCAGCCCTCCAGGCTCCCCTGTCCCTGGGATTCTCCAGGCAAGAACACGGGATTGGGTTGCCATTTCCTTCTCCAATGCAGGAAAGTGAGAGTGAAGTTGCTCAGTCATGTCCAACTCTCAGCGANCTCTGTGCGACCCCATAGATGGCAGCCCTCCAGGCTCCCCTGTCCCTGGGATTCTCCAGGCAAGAACACGGGATTGGGTTGCCATTTCCTTCTCCAATGCAGGAAAGTGAGAGTGAAGTTGCTCAGTCATGTCCAACTCTCAGCGACCCCATGGACTGTAGCCCACCAGGCTCCTCCGTCTGTGGGATTTTTCCAGGCAAGAGTACTGGAGTGGGGTGCCATTGCCTTCTCCGTCTCTCATGTATACCTGTTATTAAACTTTTGTTTGATTTTCTCCTGTTAATCTGTCTCATTTCAATTGAATTTTTAGGCAACCCAGAAGAACCTAGAGATGTAGAGGAAAATTTCTTCCCCCTCAACAATATATTCCACAATTTATCCATTCATCCATCAAAGAACACAGGTTGTTTCCATAGTTTGGCTATTGTAAATAATACTGCAATGTATGTGGGGGTACATATATCTTTTTGAGGTAATGTTCTGTTTTCTTCAGATAAAAAGCTGAAAGTGGAATTGTTGGATCATATGTTAGTTATATTAATTTTTTGAGGAACATCCATACTGTTTTCCATAGCGGCTGTGGCAATTTATATTCCCACCAGAAAAGGTTACCTTTTCTCCACATCCTCACCAACATTTATTGCTTGTTTTCTTTTTGAGGATAGCCATACTGACAGGCAGAGAAGGCAATGGCAACCCACTCCAGTGTTCTTGCCTGAAGAATCCCAGGGATGGCGAAGCCTGGTGGGCTGCCGTCTATGGGGTCACATAGAGTCGGACGCAACTGAAGCAACTTAGCAGCAGCAGCAGCAGCAGCATACCGACAGGTGTGAGGCTGTATGTTATTGAGGTTTTGACTTGTATCTCCTTGATGATTAGTAATGCTGAGCATCTTTTCATGTACCTATCTGTATGTCTTCTTTGGAAAAATGTCTGTTTATTTCCCCTTCTCATTTTTAAACTGGATATTTTGTTTTTTCTCTATTGAGTAGTATCAGGAGACTTAAAAATGCAGATTCTTATTCAGTCAGTTTTGAGTGGGGCCAGATACCCTGTATATTTCACATGTTTCCAGGTGAGACTGATAAGGCTGTACCTACAAACATATTTTGAGAAATAAAAGGTGATTGCTTAGGGTTTGGACTCAGGCAGGTCAGTATTTGTGTCAAGATTTATCTATCTGTAGACATTTCCTTTTGACAAATTTAAGGTTTTAAGTTTCAGTTTCCTAATCTGTAAAACTGAAATAAAATATACCTCATTAGAGAGACAATTTTGTGGCTATGAAATAAAATCTTATTAATATCATTAGCACTAAATGAAATACTTGGAAAATGGATATATATTCTTATTGTATGACTGCTTTTATTTTTAGATAAAGGATCTTATATTTAATATGGCTACTTTTATTTGGCTAAATGATGGCTACCTTTATATTTAGGTAAAGGATATTATATTTAGTATGACTTTCTGTATACATCTTAGGATGCTAGATAGTATGAGGAGTTAATTTTTTTTTTGTCTGACAGGATTTCAGACTTTATAATGTATTCATTTTTATCCTGTTATCTAAAGCAAAGAAGATAGAACTGCTAGAAAGGATAGAAATTCCACACAAAATAGATGAGTGCCCTTGAAGCACTCAGCTCACAGAAAATGGTTTGCTTTCATCCAATCAAGTGACATTAAGCTTGTCAGATCAAAACAAGTACAGGGACATAGCAAAGATGAAAAAAATGCTGATGCTAAGAAGCTACAATTTAGGCTCTCTCTTTTATTATTTTTTTAAAGAACAACTGTACAAAAACATACAGGCTTAATTGTGAATGAAATAATCCTATGTCACAGGATGGAAAATTAGAAGAGTGTTCATTATTTCCTAAAACAACATACCTTGACAGTTGCATTACCTCTCCTCCTTTATTTTTTCTGTTTGCTTTTCAAACTTTTCAAATCTCATAACTCCCTCTTGTGTTTATAGAGGGACTACCTTTTCTCATCAGCCTGTGCTGTTATCTCATCAGGTCCACAGACTGCAACAGAGGGAACTTCATTGTATGAATTTGCCAGTAAACAAGTTGAAATTAAAATATTTTATAGTCCCTGGAAAGTGGCAGGAGAGCACATGGAGTACAGTGCTAGTATTTATTTAAAAGAAAATGTGCATTTATCCATTGCTTTCTATCTCGTTTTAAATCTGGTGTTTTCAGTTATAAAGTTGTCTCATGTAATATGACTTTCATTAGCCTATTTGGACGTTACTGACATAGAATCTTCAGCCTACATTTCTAAAATTAATTCACCATGTATTTCTCAGTGGTTATGTGCAATTTATAAAACAAAATATCGTGGGGTTGAGTGGGAAAACAAAGACCCAGTTTCTCTCTTTAAGGCTCATACTCCTGGATGGGATGGATATGCCATGGACTGCATACATTACCTTAGCTATGGTTTTGACTGTGCTTCTAGCTACCCATATGATCTCTGGGCATGGTACTTATTTTCAGGGAGAAAATTACAGTCATCTCACTTATGAAATGAGGGGAATAGACTGGGCCACTGGTTCCTAAATTTGAATGGTTATGAACTCATCTGGATAGTTTTTAAAAGTATAGATGACCAGGCTCTGAAGATTCTGATTAAGTAGGTTTGAAGCAGCATCCAGGAATCTATATTTTCAATAAGCATCCTCCCTGGTGATTCTTTTCTTTAAGCAAGCTATGGATATTTGGAGATATATATCTTTTTACTAAGTTTATTCTATCTAGAATATTCTGTGATTTTACGGTTTTAAAAATAACTACAATTCAATGAGATGTATAGTATCTAATGAATTATAAACACATGGTATTGGAATTCATTAAAGAAAAGTAGTATTCTATCTTGAATGATCAGGGAAGTGTGTAAACTTTAAAATAAATGTGATTTGAATATATAGGAAAAGAAGAGTATAGTATAGAGTATATGGGGGTAAAGAATGAGAAAGATATAGAGTAATAAAACTAAATGTAAAGTAACTTTGGAAATACCTCCTCTATTTCTTTAGCGCATATGGCTTATTTAATGGACTAGTGCAAGGTAAAGCTGAAAAGGTAGATTAGTTTATATAAAGAGGCTTGAGTCTATCAAAGAACCTTATTAGAGTTATAACTATATATTTATATATCAGCTTATTATATGTATATATCAGCTATCCTATATCAGCTCATTTTATTTTATCTAAAAATGTAACTAATTAGAAGTTGTTGACTAGCAAAATTTAAGATATATTTTCATGTTAAATGGAGAACATATTAGGAAATAGGAGACATGAATGTAGAGAGGGATACCAGCCCATGGTGGTTCAGACAATAAAGAGTCTGCCTGCAATGCAGAAGACCCGGGTTCAATCCCTGGGTCAGGAAGATTCCCTGGAGAAGGGAATGGCAGCACATTTCAGTATTCTGGCCTGTAAAATTCCATGGACAGAGGAACTTGGTGGGCTACAGTCCATGGACTCACAGTCAGACATGACTGAGTGACTAACACTTTTCACCACTAAAAAGCTTTTTGATGGTTAAAGTAAGAAATGTGTCATTGTCATGTATATCGAAATTAGAGAACATGATTGTGATCAAGGGAGAGTAGACAAGTTTGGTAGTGAGGAGGAGTTACCTGAGTAAAGTGTGACCTAGGTAGAATATGTCCTTTCCCTTTTAAAATTTCAGGAGATAGTAATTCTATTTTATACACTTTTGAATTATATATCCCTTCCAAATTTTAAAGTATTTTAGCCATCATACTTCTAATGTCTTCCTA
This sequence comes from Oreotragus oreotragus, assembly GCA_006410675.1. Taxonomy (NCBI): domain Eukaryota; kingdom Metazoa; phylum Chordata; class Mammalia; order Artiodactyla; family Bovidae; genus Oreotragus; species Oreotragus oreotragus. The sequence continues at coordinate 10,584 of SJYX01003138.1, forward strand.
CATTTCTTTCTTTGATTACCATAGTATTGATGATGTTATATCATCCTATCAACACCCTTTTATTACTGGAAGGGAGATCTCTTCCAGGGCCCAAGAGAAGGCTCTTGTCTAACACTCAGAAATGATTTGTCCCAGGAGACACATGTGTTGACAAAGCAAAAGACTTTATTAGAAATGAGTGCTTGAGTGGAGAGCAGCAGGGTAAAGAATCAGGAGAACTGCTCTGCCATGTGGCTTGCAGTCTCAGCTTTTATGTTAATGGGGTTAACTTCCTCAGGTTGTCTCTGCCTAATCATCTTGCTTGTGCCCATATCTGGTCTGACCCAGGGTACTTCCTAGTGGCACACATCTCTGTCAAGATGGAGTCTAGGGTGAGGGTTTCTGGGAAGTTGGGAGGACATATTATGGGCTGACCTCTCCTCCCTTCTTTTCGCTCCTCCTGAATTCTTCCAGTTGGCTGCAGCTTGTCAGTGCTATGTTCCTGATTGGGATCTCCTGTTGTGAGATCACTCATGCAAGTGATTGTTATCATGCCTGGCCAGGTTGTGCAGTTTTGGTCAATGGTTCTCTGACACTTTTATCTAGTTTTGCATGGACTGGGAATCTTTAGGAGAAGGCCTGCTTTTAAAAGACTGCCAAATAAACCGAAGATGTGCCATTTTTCCTTCTTTCCCAACTAAGTCAATAATATCTATGTCTTAAGTAGTATTAATAAAAGTCTTTTGCAAATAGTTTTTATCCCTCTTCTTCAGTCTTGCTGTGACTAGAAAGTCTCTCTCTTGTGTCTGCTTTCTCCCGCATAGCTTGGCCTATTATATCTTTTAGGAAGTGCTTGGATGTATAGACTACAATCATCAGTGTGTACATGCTTGGTTGTATTCGCTTCTTTGTGATCCCAGGGACTGTAGCTCTCCAGGCTCCTGTGTCCATGGGGTTTCCCAGGCAAGAATACTGGAGCCGGTTGCCATTTCCTCCTGCAGGGGATCTTCCTGACCCACGGATGGAACCCGCATCTCTTGCATCTCCTGCATCAGCAGGCAGATTCTTTAACACTGTGCCCCTCAGAAGCCCTTACAATCACTGTCAGCCATTCCCATAATTCTTGCATTTTATTTCAGCCTTGAAAGGTCTCTGGCAGGCATGAATAGGAGGACCATTTGTGACATGTTGTTAAGTATTATGAGGCATGAATCACTTTGAGCATGGCAATCTCAAAACATCAGCAATGAAAGAAGGCTAAAGGAATCAGTGGTATATTCATTCTGGGATATGCTTTATTATGGGTGATATCTACTTGCTTTGCCTATTAAAGGTTTTGGGGTTTTGTGAAATGTGTGGGATCCACTTACTAATTTTGCTTCTGAGTTTATGAAATGAATTTGAAGTCAAATTTTTTTCTTGTTATATGTATTAATTTCCAAGGGCAGCTGTCACAAATTATTACAAATTTGGTGACTTGAAACAATACTACTTTTTGTCTCTCACAACTCAAAAAGATCAGAAGTTCAAAATCAAATTGTTGGCAGGTTTGGTTCTTTATGGAAGCTCTGAGAAATTATCCTATGACACTCTCTTAGCTCCTGGTGACTGCCTGAAATACTGGTGGCCCTTGGTTTGTGGAAGCAAATGTTTTCAAATCTCACCCTACATCTTCAAGTGTCTCTCCTTTCTGTGCCTCCTCTTTGCCAGTGTCCATATCTACCTCTATTTTATCTTATCAGTCATTTAATTTAATTATTGTTTTTGTTGTTCAGTCCATAAGTCATGTTGGACTCTTTGAGACCCCAAGGACTGCAGCATGCCAGGCTCCTCTGTCCTCCACTATCTCCCGGAGTTTGCTCAAATTTATGTCCATTGAGTCAATGATGCTATCTAATCATCTCATCTTCTGCTGCACTCTTCTCCTTTTGCTTTCAATCTTTCCCAGCATCAGAGTCTTTTCCAGTCAGCTTTTCATACCAGGTGGCCAAAGTATTGAAGCTTCAGCTTCAGCAACAGTCCTTGCAATGAACATTCAGGATTGATTTCTTTTAGGATTGACTTGTTTGATCTCCTTGCTGTCCAAGGGACTCTCAAGAGTCTTGTTCAGCACCACAGATCGAAATTACCAATTCTTCACTGCTAAGCCTTCTTTATGGTCCGACTCTCACATCCATGCATGACAACTGGAAAAACCATAGCTCGGAGTAGATGGACTTTTGTAGGCCAAGTGATGTCTCTGCTTTTGAATACGCTGTCTAGGGTTCATCATAGATTTCCTTGTAAGGAGCAAGTGTCTTTTAATTTCATGCTGCAGTCACGATCTGCAGTGATTTTGGAGCCCAATAAAAAAATCTGTCACTGCTTCCACTTTTCCCCCTTCTATTTACCAGATACCATGATCTTAATGTTTTGAATATTGAGTTTTAAGCCAAAATTTTCACTCTCCTCTTTCAGCTTAGTTCCTCTTCACTTTAGTTCCTCTTCACTTTCTGCCATTAGAGTTGTATTACCTGAGTATCTGAGATTGCATTCCAGCTTGTGATTCATCCAGCCCAGTAGTTGTATATATTCTGCCTGTAAGTTAAATAAACAGGGTGACAATGTACAGCCTTGTCATACTCCTTTTCTAATTTTGACCCAGTCCATTTGTACTGTGTCCAGTTCTAAGTGTTGCTTCTTGATCTGCATACAGTTTCTTAGGAAGCATTTAAAGTGGTCTGGTACTCGCATCTCATTAAGAATTGTCCACAGTTCTTTGTGATCCACACAGTCAAAGGCTTTAACATAGTCAATGAAGTGGAAGTAGATGTTTTTCTGGAATTCCCTTGCTTTCTCAGTGATCCAATGAATGTTGGCAATTTGATCTCTGGTTCCTCTGCCTTTTCTAAATCCAGCTTGTACATCTGGAAGTTCTTGGTTGAAGCCTAGCTTGAAGGATTTTGAGCATTACCTTGCTAGTGTGTGAAATGAGTGCAACTGTATGGTAGTTTGAAAGTTCTTTGACATTTCCCTTCTTAGAGATTGGAGTGAAAACTAACCCTTTCTAGTTCTGTGGCCACTGCTGAGTTTTCCAGCTCATATTCCAACTCAATATGTATTGCTGACATATTGAGTGCAACATTTTAAAAGTATCATCTTTTAGGATTTAAAATAGTTCAACTGGAATTCCATCACATCCACTAGCTTTGTTCTTAGTAATGCTTCCTAAGGCCCAGTTGACTTCACACTGGATGTCTGGCTCTAGGTGAGTGGCCACAACATCATGGTTATGAGGGTCATTAAGACTTTTCCTGTCTAGTTCTTTTTGTATCCTTGCCATCTCTTCTTAATCTCGTCTGCTTCTGTTTGGTCCTTGCTGTTTCTGTTGTTTATCGTGCCCATTTTTGCATGATATGTTCCCTTTATATCTCTAATATTGTTGAGGAAATCTCTAGTCTTTCCCATTGTATTATTTCCCTCTATTTCTTTGCATTGTTCACTTAAGAAGACTTTCTTATCTCTCCTTGCTATTCCCTGGAACTCTGCATTCAAATGGCTATATCTTTCACTTTCTCCTGTGCCTTTCATTTCTCTTCTTTTTTTTTTAGCTATTTGTAAGGTGTCCTCAGACAACCAACTTGCTTTCTTGTATTTCCTTTTCTTTGGGCTGCTTTTGGTAACTGCCTCTTGTACAATGTCACAAACCTCTGTCCATAAATCTTCAGGGACTCTGTCGACTGGATCTAATACCTTGAATCTATTTGTCACCTGCAGTGTATAATCATAAGGGATTTGATTTAGATCGTACCTGACTTTAGTACCCACCCTAATTCCAGGATGGTTTCATTGCAAGATCTTTAATTACATTGACAAACACCCTATTTTCAAATAAGGTAACATTCTTAGCTTCTGAGTGGACATGAATTTAGGGGGGAATGCTTTTCAACCCATTACAGTACCTGTCCATAAATGTTTTCACAGCTTCTTTTCCCCTTGATGAAAACTTACACAGAATTCCACTATATAGAACTTGCAAATACAGTATTGAAATTAGTCCTGGAAACCTCAAATGCTGGGTCTTATCCCCAGTTACCATAGTTGTTTCTGTGGTACTGGTATGAAACTTAAGAGGAAAAAATGAATGTACATTTAGAAATCAATGAATAGGAAAATTTCTAGAAGGATTGTTTATTTCAAAAATGACTGAGCCTATATTTTGAAATGAAAATTGCAATTGTAAGGGAAGAAAATCTACTACCCCCAAATATGTCTCTGACATGAGGATTATAAAACAATCTAGGCCCAAGAAACTCAGGTATCTTTGACTTTGTTCCTAACTGCCTAAAAGAATTTAGATAGAGGAACTATTCCTGGAATAGAGCTGTCACCAGGGATATCTACCAAGATTATGTGGAATCTAAAAAAATAAACAAAACACAAAATAAGTGAAAAAATACAAGAACAGAGAAATAATACAGAGAAGAAACTAGTGGTTGTCAAAGGGGAGGGATAAGGCATATGGGCAAACTAGGTGAAGGAGATTAAACGGTACAAACCACCAGTTATAAAATAAATCTCAGAGATGCAGTGTATAACACAGGGAATATAGTCAATTATATTATAATAACTTTGTAATGTTCATAATTTATAAATATATCAAATTACTGTTGTATACCTCAACTAATAAAATACTATAAGTCAAGTATGAAGTGAAGGGAGATGAAAGTCGCTCAGTTGTGTCCAGCTCTTTGTGACCAAATGGACTGTAGCCCACCAGGCTCTTTTGGCCTTGGAATTCTCCCAGCAAGAATACTGGAGTGGATAGCCATTCCCTTCTCCAGGTAATTGAACCCAAGTCTCCTGAATTGCAGGTGGATTCTTTACTTTCTGAGCCACCAGGGAAGCCCTTCAATTAAATAAAAAGATAAAAGATTATGGGCTAGGTGTGGTAGGGGGAAACTCAGCAGGACCTAGAGATTAGTCTACTCTGTGTCCCATAGATTTTCATGGCCCAGCAAACATTTGGTTACCAAACATTTGCTTTTTCATTTCCACGATATTGGGTTCCTCCCCTTTTAAGTTTCAAACCACTACTCCCAACACCTTCTTTTGCCTTTAGCTGATCAGACCAGATCAGTCTCTCAGTCATGTCTGACTCTTTGCGACCCCATGGACTGCAGCACGTCAGGCTTCCCTGTCCATCACCAATTCCCGGAGTTTACTAAAACTCATGTCCATTGAGTCAGTGATGCCATCCAACCATCATCCTCTGTTTTCCCCTTCTCCTCCTGCCTTCGATCTTTCCCAGCATCAGGGTCTTTTCCAATGAGTCAGTTCTTCGCATCAGGTGGCCAAAGTATTGGAGTTTCAACTTCAGCATCAATCTTTCCAATGAATGTTCAGGACTAATTTCCTTTAGGATGGACTGGTTGAATCTCCTTGCAGTCCAAGGGACTCTCAAGAGTCTTCTCCAACACCATAATTCAAAAGCATCAATTCTTCAGCCCTCAGCTTTCTTTATGGTCACATCCATACATGACTACTGGAAAAACCATAGCTTTGACTAGATGGACATTTGTCAGCAAAGTAATGTTTCTGCTTTTGAATATGCTGTCTAGGTTTGCCATAGCTTTTCTTTCAAGGAGCATCTTTTAATTTCATGGCTGCAGTCACTATCTGCAGTGATTTTGGAGCCTCCCAAAATAAAATCTATCACTGTCTCCATTGTTTGCCCATCTATTTGTCACAAAGTGATGGGACTAGATGCCATAATCTTCATTTTTTGAATGTTGAGTTTTTAGCCAGCTTTTTCACTCTTCTCTTTCACTTTCATCAAGAGGCTCTTCAGTTCCTTTTTACTTTCGGCCACAAGGGTGGTGTTATCTGCATATCTGAGGTTATTGATAATTTCCCGGCAATCTTGATTCCAGTTTGTGCTTCATCCAGCCTGGCATTTCTCACGATGTACTCTGCATATAAGTTAAATAAGCAGAGTAACAATATACAACCTTGATGTACTCCTTTCTCAGTTTGAAACCAGTCTGTTGTTCCATGTCTGGTTCTAACTGTTGCTTTACTCTGTAGCTGAAAATCATATTTAAGATGAGGGCTTTAGCCACTTTTGTTAGTTATTCACTTTTCCTGGGTCTCTCCCATCTATATATGTTGTTAAATTTTGTTTGATTTTCTCCTATTAATCTGTCTCATGTCAATTTAATTCTTAGGCTATGCAAAGAACCTAGAAGGATAGTAGAGATTTTTTTTTCCCTTCCTTGACACAATAAATAACTACATAGAGGTCCAATATGGATTCAGGTATAGTTATGATATTATTTCTTTTACAGTCCATCATATGTCCTACTGCTTTTGACTCTCTTTCATGTATTAAACAGTGATTTTGCTCTCACATTAACTGTGCTAGGATTGCAGCTTCCTTGTTTAAGGGAGTTAATAACAGAAAATCTTTACTTTTAAAATTTCTTTAAAAATTTTCTAATTGAATATAGTTGAAGTACAATGTTGTGTTGATTACTGATGTGTAGCCAAGTGACTCGGTTATACACACACACACACACACACACACACACATGCATACTGTTTTATATAGTTCCCTGTGCTCTATAGTAGGATCTTGTTGTTTATCCATTCTTTATATATTAGTTTGGATCTGCTTATCTCAGACTCCCACTCTTGCCCTCTCCCAGTCACCCTCCCTCTGGCAATCACCAGTCTATTCTCTATGTCTCTGATTTTCTGTTTCATAGAGAGTTTAATTTCTATCAGAGTTTAGATTCCACATGTAAATGATATCATATCATATTAGTCTGTCTCTTTCTGATTTATTTCACTTTGTATGATAATCTCTAGTTGCATTCATATTGCTGTAAATATTAATTTGTTCTTTTTTATGGCTGAATATTCCACTGTATTTAATATATATGTACCACATTTTCTTCAGCCATTCCTCTATCATTGAATATTTAGGTTGTTCCCATGTCTTGGCTATTGTGAATAGTGCTGCTATGAACATAGGGGTGCATGCATCTTTTTGAATCTTCCATATGCCTCTTATTCTTATCCATCAGAGGAAAGAAAGAATGAAAACCATAGTCACAGAAAACTAACTAAACTGATCACATGTACCACAACCATGTCTAGCTCAATGAAACTATGAGCCATGCCGTGTAGGGTCACCCAAGTCAGACAGGTCATGGTGGAGAGTTCTGACCAAATGTGGTCCACTGGAGAAGGGAACGGCAAACCACTTCAGTATTCTTGCCTTGAGAACTCCAGGAACAGTATGAAAAGCAAAGATACACACTGAAGGATGAACTCTCCAGGTCGGTAAGTGCCCAATATGCTACTAGAGATCAATGGAAAAATAATTCCAGAAAGAATGAAGAGATGGAGCCAAAGCAAAAGCAACACCCAGTTGTGGCTGTGATGGGTGATGAAATTAAAGTCTGGTGCTGTAAAGAGCAATATTGCATAGGAACCTGGAATGTTAAGTCCATGAATGAAGGCAAATTGGAAGTGGTCAAACAGGAGATGGTAGGAGTGAACATCAACATTTAGGAATCAGCGAACTAAAATGGACTGGAATGGGTGAATTTAACTCAGATGACCATTATATCTACTACTGTGGGCAAGATCCCTTAGAAGAAATGGAGTAGCCATCATAGTCCACAAAAGAGTCCAACATGCAGTACTTGGATACAATCTCAAAAATGACAGAATGATCTCTCTTCGTTTCCAAGACAAACCATTCAATATCACAGTAATCCAAGTCCATGCTCCAACCACTAATGCTGAAGAAGCTGAAGTTGAAAGGTTCTATGAAGACCTACAAGACCTTCTAGAACTAACACCCCCCAAAGATGTCCTTTTCATTAAAAAGGACTGGAATGGAAAAGTAGGAAGTCAAGAAACGCCTGGAGAACAGGCAAATTTGGCCTTAGAGTACAAAATGAACCATGTCAAAGGCTAACAAGAGTGTTGCCAAGAGACCATGTTGGTTATAACAAACATCCTCTTCCAGCAACACAGGAGAAGACTCTACACATGGACATCACCATATGGTCAATATCAAAATCAGATTGATTATATTCTTTGCAGTCAAAGATGGAGAAGGTCTACACAGTGAGCAAAAACAAGACCAGAAGCTAATTGTGGCTCAGATTATGAACTCTTTATTGCCAAATTAGACTTAAATGGAAGAAAGTAGGGAAAACCACTAGACCATTCAGGTATGCCCTAAATCAAATCCCTAATGATTATACAGTGGAAGTGACAAATAGATTCAAGGAATTAGATCCAATAGACAGAGTGCCTTAAGAACTATGGACAGAGATTTATGACATTGTACAAGGAGGCAATGATCAAGACCATTGCCAAGAAAAAAATGCAAAAAGGCAAAATGGTTGTCTGAGGAGGCCTTACAAATAGCTGTGAAAAGAAGAGAAGTGAAAAGCAAAGGAGGAAAGGAAAGATATATCCATTTGAATGTAGAGTTCCAAAGAATAGCAAAGAGAGATAAGAAAGCCTTCTTGTGATCAATGGAAAGAAATAGAGGAAAGCAATAGAATGGGAATGGCTAGAGATCTCTTCAAGAAAATTAGAGATACCCAGGGAACATTTCATGCAAAGATAGGCTCAATAAAAGACAGAAATGCTATGGACCTAACAGAACCAGAAGATATTAAGAGGTGACAAGAATACATAGAAGAACTATGCAAAAAAAAAAAAATCATGACCCAGATAACCCCGGTGGTATGATCACTCACCTAGAGCCAGACATCCTGGAATGTGAAGTCAAGTGGGCCTTATGAAGCATCACTATGAACCAAGCTAGTGGAGGTGATGGGATTACAGTTGAGCTATTTCAAATGTTAAAAGTTGATGCTGTGAAAGTACTACACTCAATATGCCAGCAAATCTGGAAAAGTCAGCAGTGGCCACAGGATGAAAAAGGTCAGTTCCAACCCCAACAAAAGGCAATGCCAAAGAATGTTCAAACTACCGCACAATTGCACTCATCTCACACACTAGCAAAGTAACGCTCAAAATTCTCCAAGCCAGGCTTCAATAGTATGTGAACCATGAAATTCCAAATGTTCAAGCTGGATTTAGAAAAGGCAGAGGAACCAGAGATCAAATTGCCAACATCCACTGAATCATAGAAAAAGCAAGAGAGTTCCAGAAAAGCATCTACTTCTGTGTCATTGACTATGCCAAAGCCTCTGACTGTGTGGATCACAACAAACTGAAAAATTCTGAAAGAGATGGAAATACCAGACCACTGACCTGCCTCTGGAGAAATCTGTATATAGGTCAAGAAACAACACTTAGAACTGGACATGGAACAATAGACTGGTTCCAAATTGGGAAAGGAGTACATCAAGCCTGTGTATTGTCACCCTGTATGTTTAACTTATATGCAGAATGAGTGAGTGACATCCCTCAGTGGTATCCGACTCTTTGCCACTCCATTGACTGTAGCCTACCACGCTCCTCCGTCCATGGGATTTTCCAGGCAAGAGTACTGGAGTGGGTTGACATTTCCTTCTCCAGAGGATCTTCCTGACCCAGGGATTGAACCCAGGTCTTCCCCATTGTAGGCAGACGCTTTACCATCTGAACTATCAGGGAAGCATCATGCTAAATGCCAGACTGGATGAAATGTAACCCAGAATCAAGATTGCCAGGAGAAATCAATAATCTCAGATAAGCAGATGGCACCACTCTTATGGCAGAAAGTGAAGAGGAATTAAAAAGCCTCTTGATGAAAGTGAAAGAAGAGAGTGAAAAAGTTGGCTTAAAACTTAACATTCATAAACCTAAGATCATGGTATCTGGTCCCATCACTTCATGGCAAATAGACGGGGAAACAGTGGAAATAGTAATTGAATTTATTTGGGGGGCCTCCAAAATCACTGCAGATGGTGACTGCAGCCATGAAATTAAAAGACGCTCGCTCCTTGGAAGAAAGGCTATGTGCAACTTAGATAGCATAATAACATTCATAAACCTAAGATCATGGTATCTGGTCCCATCACTTCATGGCAAATAGACGGGGAAACAGTGGAAATAGTAATTGAATTTATTTGGGGGGCCTCCAAAATCACTGCAGATGGTGACTGCAGCCATGAAATTAAAAGACGCTCGCTCCTTGGAAGAAAGGCTATGTGCAACTTAGATAGCATATTAAAAAGCAGAGGTATTACTTGGCCAATAAAGATCCATGTAGTCAAGGCTATGTTTTTTCCAGTAGTCATGTATTGGATGTGAGATTTGGACTATAAAGAAAGCTGAGCGCCAAAGAATTTATGCTTTTTGAATTGTGGTGTTAGAGAAGACTCTTGAGAGTCCCTTGGACTGCAAGGAGATCCAACCAGTCCATCCTAAAAGAAATCAGTCTTGAATATTCATTGGAAGGACTGGTGTTGAAGCTGAAATGCCAATACTTTGGCCACCTGATGTGAAGAACTGACTCACTGGAAAAGACCCTGATGCTGGGAAAGATTGAAGGTGGAAGGGGATGACAGAGGATGAGATGGATGGCATCACCAACTCGATGGACATGAATTTGAGGAGGTTCAGGGTGTTGGTGTTGGACAGGGAAGCCTGGCATACAGCAGTCCATGGGGGTCACAAAGAGTCGGACATGAGTGAGTGACTGAACTGACCTGAACTTTGTGTGGATATATGCCCAGGTCTGAGATTGCTGGATCATATGATAATTCTATTTTTAGTTTTCTGAGAAACCTCTAGACTGTTTTCCACAGTTGCTGCACCAAGTTACATTCCCACCAATGGTGTAGGAGAGGTCACTTTTCTCCAGAAACTCTCCAGCATTTCTTATTTGTAGACATTTTAATGATGTCCATTGTGACTTACATGAGGTGGTATCTCACTGTAGTTTTGATTTGCATTTCTCTGATATTTAGTGGTCTTGTGTATCTTTTCATATGCCTATTGATGGTCTGTATTCCTTCTTTGGAGAAATGTCTCTTTAGGTCTTCTGCCCATTTTTTTATTGGGCTCTTGGTTTTTGTTGTTGTTATTGATTTTGATGAACTGTTTATATATTTTGAAAACTAAGCCCTTATCAGTTGCATCATTTGCAAATATTTTCTTCCATTCTATAGGTTGTCATTTTGATTTGTTTATGGTTTCCTTTGCTGTGCAGAATCTTATAACTTTGAGTCCCATTTGTTTATTTTCATTTTAATTTCTATTGGCTTGGGAGACTGACCTAAGAAAACACTGGCAAAATTTATGTCAGAGAATGTTTTTCCTATGTTCTCTTCTAGGAGTTTTATGGTATCATGTCTTATGTTTAAGGTTTTTGTTTTGTTTTGTTTTTGTTTTTTTTAATTGTAGGCTAATTACTTTACAATATTGTGGTGGGTTTTGCCATACATTCACACGAATCTGGCATGAGTGTACATGTGTTCCCCATAGGTTGCCATTTCCTCCTGCAGGGGATCTTCCTGACCCACGGATGGAACCCGCATCTCTTGCATCTCCTGCATCAGCAGGCAGATTCTTTAACACTGTGCCCCTCAGAAGCCCTTACAATCACTGTCAGCCATTCCCATAATTCTTGCATTTTATTTCAGCCTTGAAAGGTCTCTGGCAGGCATGAATAGGAGGACCATTTGTGACATGTTGTTAAGTATTATGAGGCATGAATCACTTTGAGCATGGCAATCTCAAAACATCAGCAATGAAAGAAGGCTAAAGGAATCAGTGGTATATTCATTCTGGGATATGCTTTATTATGGGTGATATCTACTTGCTTTGCCTATTAAAGGTTTTGGGGTTTTGTGAAATGTGTGGGATCCACTTACTAATTTTGCTTCTGAGTTTATGAAATGAATTTGAAGTCAAATTTTTTTCTTGTTATATGTATTAATTTCCAAGGGCAGCTGTCACAAATTATTACAAATTTGGTGACTTGAAACAATACTACTTTTTGTCTCTCACAACTCAAAAAGATCAGAAGTTCAAAATCAAATTGTTGGCAGGTTTGGTTCTTTATGGAAGCTCTGAGAAATTATCCTATGACACTCTCTTAGCTCCTGGTGACTGCCTGAAATACTGGTGGCCCTTGGTTTGTGGAAGCAAATGTTTTCAAATCTCACCCTACATCTTCAAGTGTCTCTCCTTTCTGTGCCTCCTCTTTGCCAGTGTCCATATCTACCTCTATTTTATCTTATCAGTCATTTAATTTAATTATTGTTTTTGTTGTTCAGTCCATAAGTCATGTTGGACTCTTTGAGACCCCAAGGACTGCAGCATGCCAGGCTCCTCTGTCCTCCACTATCTCCCGGAGTTTGCTCAAATTTATGTCCATTGAGTCAATGATGCTATCTAATCATCTCATCTTCTGCTGCACTCTTCTCCTTTTGCTTTCAATCTTTCCCAGCATCAGAGTCTTTTCCAGTCAGCTTTTCATACCAGGTGGCCAAAGTATTGAAGCTTCAGCTTCAGCAACAGTCCTTGCAATGAACATTCAGGATTGATTTCTTTTAGGATTGACTTGTTTGATCTCCTTGCTGTCCAAGGGACTCTCAAGAGTCTTGTTCAGCACCACAGATCGAAATTACCAATTCTTCACTGCTAAGCCTTCTTTATGGTCCGACTCTCACATCCATGCATGACAACTGGAAAAACCATAGCTCGGAGTAGATGGACTTTTGTAGGCCAAGTGATGTCTCTGCTTTTGAATACGCTGTCTAGGGTTCATCATAGATTTCCTTGTAAGGAGCAAGTGTCTTTTAATTTCATGCTGCAGTCACGATCTGCAGTGATTTTGGAGCCCAATAAAAAAATCTGTCACTGCTTCCACTTTTCCCCCTTCTATTTACCAGATACCATGATCTTAATGTTTTGAATATTGAGTTTTAAGCCAAAATTTTCACTCTCCTCTTTCAGCTTAGTTCCTCTTCACTTTAGTTCCTCTTCACTTTCTGCCATTAGAGTTGTATTACCTGAGTATCTGAGATTGCATTCCAGCTTGTGATTCATCCAGCCCAGTAGTTGTATATATTCTGCCTGTAAGTTAAATAAACAGGGTGACAATGTACAGCCTTGTCATACTCCTTTTCTAATTTTGACCCAGTCCATTTGTACTGTGTCCAGTTCTAAGTGTTGCTTCTTGATCTGCATACAGTTTCTTAGGAAGCATTTAAAGTGGTCTGGTACTCGCATCTCATTAAGAATTGTCCACAGTTCTTTGTGATCCACACAGTCAAAGGCTTTAACATAGTCAATGAAGTGGAAGTAGATATTTTTCTGGAATTCCCTTGCTTTCTCAGTGATCCAATGAATGTTGGCAATTTGATCTCTGGTTCCTCTGCCTTTTCTAAATCCAGCTTGTACATCTGGAAGTTCTTGGTTGAAGCCTAGCTTGAAGGATTTTGAGCATTACCTTGCTAGTGTGTGAAATGAGTGCAACTGTATGGTAGTTTGAAAGTTCTTTGACATTTNGTTGGCAATTTGATCTCTGGTTCCTCTGCCTTTTCTAAATCCAGCTTGTACATCTGGAAGTTCTTGGTTGAAGCCTAGCTTGAAGGATTTTGAGCATTACCTTGCTAGTGTGTGAAATGAGTGCAACTGTATGGTAGTTTGAAAGTTCTTTGACATTTCCCTTCTTAGAGATTGGAGTGAAAACTAACCCTTTCTAGTTCTGTGGCCACTGCTGAGTTTTCCAGCTCATATTCCAACTCAATATGTATTGCTGACATATTGAGTGCAACATTTTAAAAGTATCATCTTTTAGGATTTAAAATAGTTCAACTGGAATTCCATCACATCCACTAGCTTTGTTCTTAGTAATGCTTCCTAAGGCCCAGTTGACTTCACACTGGATGTCTGGCTCTAGGTGAGTGGCCACAACATCATGGTTATGAGGGTCATTAAGACTTTTCCTGTCTAGTTCTTTTTGTATCCTTGCCATCTCTTCTTAATCTCGTCTGCTTCTGTTTGGTCCTTGCTGTTTCTGTTGTTTATCGTGCCCATTTTTGCATGATATGTTCCCTTTATATCTCTAATATTGTTGAGGAAATCTCTAGTCTTTCCCATTGTATTATTTCCCTCTATTTCTTTGCATTGTTCACTTAAGAAGACTTTCTTATCTCTCCTTGCTATTCCCTGGAACTCTGCATTCAAATGGCTATATCTTTCACTTTCTCCTGTGCCTTTCATTTCTCTTCTTTTTTTTTTAGCTATTTGTAAGGTGTCCTCAGACAACCAACTTGCTTTCTTGTATTTCTTTTTCTTTGGGCTGCTTTTGGTAACTGCCTCTTGTACAATGTCACAAACCTCTGTCCATAAATCTTCAGGGACTCTGTCGACCGGATCTAATACCTTGAATCTATTTGTCACCTGCAGTGTATAATCATAAGGGATTTGATTTAGATCGTACCTGACTTTAGTACCCACCCTAATTCCAGGATGGTTTCATTGCAAGATCTTTAATTACATTGACAAACACCCTATTTTCAAATAAGGTAACATTCTTAGCTTCTGAGTGGACATGAATTTAGGGGGGAATGCTTTTCAACCCATTACAGTACCTGTCCATAAATGTTTTCACAGCTTCTTTTCCCCTTGATGAAAACTTACACAGAATTCCACTATATAGAACTTGCAAATACAGTATTGAAATTAGTTCTGGAAACCTCAAATGCTGGGTCTTATCCCCAGTTACCATAGTTGTTTCTGTGGTACTGGTATGAAACTTAAGAGGAAAAAATGAATGTACATTTAGAAATCAATGAATAGGAAAATTTCTAGAAGGATTGTTTATTTCAAAAATGACTGAGCCTATATTTTGAAATGAAAATTGCAATTGTAAGGGAAGAAAATCTACTACCCCCAAATATGTCTCTGACATGAGGATTATAAAACAATCTAGGCCCAAGAAACTCAGGTATCTTTGACTTTGTTCCTAACTGCCTAAAAGAATTTAGATAGAGGAACTATTCCTGGAATAGAGCTGTCACCAGGGATATCTACCAAGATTATGTGGAATCTAAAAAAATAAACAAAACACAAAATAAGTGAAAAAATACAAGAACAGAGAAATAATACAGAGAAGAAACTAGTGGTTGTCAAAGGGGAGGGATAAGGCATATGGGCAAACTAGGTGAAGGAGATTAAACGGTACAAACCACCAGTTATAAAATAAATCTCAGAGATGCAGTGTATAACACAGGGAATATAGTCAATTATATTATAATAACTTTGTAATGTTCATAATTTATAAATATATCAAATTACTGTTGTATACCTCAACTAATAAAATACTATAAGTCAAGTATGAAGTGAAGGGAGATGAAAGTCGCTCAGTTGTGTCCAGCTCTTTGTGACCAAATGGACTGTAGCCCACCAGGCTCTTTTGGCCTTGGAATTCTCCCAGCAAGAATACTGGAGTGGATAGCCATTCCCTTCTCCAGGTAATTGAACCCAAGTCTCCTGAATTGCAGGTGGATTCTTTACTTTCTGAGCCACCAGGGAAGCCCTTCAATTAAATAAAAAGATAAAAGATTATGGGCTAGGTGTGGTAGGGGGAAACTCAGCAGGACCTAGAGATTAGTCTACTCTGTGTCCCATAGATTTTCATGGCCCAGCAAACATTTGGTTACCAAACATTTGCTTTTTCATTTCCACGATATTGGGTTCCTCCCCTTTTAAGTTTCAAACCACTACTCCCAACACCTTCTTTTGCCTTTAGCTGATCAGACCAGATCAGTCTCTCAGTCATGTCTGACTCTTTGCGACCCCATGGACTGCAGCACGTCAGGCTTCCCTGTCCATCACCAATTCCCGGAGTTTACTAAAACTCATGTCCATTGAGTCAGTGATGCCATCCAACCATCATCCTCTGTTTTCCCCTTCTCCTCCTGCCTTCGATCTTTCCCAGCATCAGGGTCTTTTCCAATGAGTCAGTTCTTCGCATCAGGTGGCCAAAGTATTGGAGTTTCAACTTCAGCATCAATCTTTCCAATGAATGTTCAGGACTAATTTCCTTTAGGATGGACTGGTTGAATCTCCTTGCAGTCCAAGGGACTCTCAAGAGTCTTCTCCAACACCATAATTCAAAAGCATCAATTCTTCAGCCCTCAGCTTTCTTTATGGTCACATCCATACATGACTACTGGAAAAACCATAGCTTTGACTAGATGGACATTTGTCAGCAAAGTAATGTTTCTGCTTTTGAATATGCTGTCTAGGTTTGCCATAGCTTTTCTTTCAAGGAGCATCTTTTAATTTCATGGCTGCAGTCACTATCTGCAGTGATTTTGGAGCCTCCCAAANCACATCCATACATGACTACTGGAAAAACCATAGCTTTGACTAGATGGACATTTGTCAGCAAAGTAATGTTTCTGCTTTTGAATATGCTGTCTAGGTTTGCCATAGCTTTTCTTTCAAGGAGCATCTTTTAATTTCATGGCTGCAGTCACTATCTGCAGTGATTTTGGAGCCTCCCAAAATAAAATCTATCACTGTCTCCATTGTTTGCCCATCTATTTGTCACAAAGTGATGGGACTAGATGCCATAATCTTCATTTTTTGAATGTTGAGTTTTTAGCCAGCTTTTTCACTCTTAGTCTAGGTTTGCCATAGCTTTTCTTTCAAGGAGCATCTTTTAATTTCATGGCTGCAGTCACTATCTGCAGTGATTTTGGAGCCTCCCAAAATAAAATCTATCACTGTCTCCATTGTTTGCCCATCTATTTGTCACAAAGTGATGGGACTAGATGCCATAATCTTCATTTTTTGAATGTTGAGTTTTTAGCCAGCTTTTTCACTCTTCTCTTTCACTTTCATCAAGAGGCTCTTCAGTTCCTTTTTACTTTCGGCCACAAGGGTGGTGTTATCTGCGTATCTGAGGTTATTGATAATTTCCCGGCAATCTTGATTCCAGTTTGTGCTTCATCCAGCCTGGTATTTCTCACGATGTACTCTGCATATAAGTTAAATAAGCAGAGTAACAATATACAACCTTGATGTACTCCTTTCTCAGTTTGAAACCAGTCTGTTGTTCCATGTCTGGTTCTAACTGTTGCTTTACTCTGTAGCTGAAAATCATATTTAAGATGAGGGCTTTAGCCACTTTTGTTAGTTATTCACTTTTCCTGGGTCTCTCCCATCTATATATGTTGTTAAATTTTGTTTGATTTTCTCCTATTAATCTGTCTCATGTCAATTTAATTCTTAGGCTATGCAAAGAACCTAGAAGGATAGTAGAGATTTTTTTTTCCCTTCCTTGACACAATAAATAACTACATAGAGGTCCAATATGGATTCAGATATAGTTATGATATTATTTCTTTTACAGTCCATCATATGTCCTACTGCTTTTGACTCTCTTTCATGTATTAAACAGTGATTTTGCTCTCACATTAACTGTGCTAGGATTGCAGCTTCCTTGTTTAAGGGAGTTAATAACAGAAAATCTTTACTTTTAAAATTTCTTTAAAAATTTTCTAATTGAATATAGTTGAAGTACAATGTTGTGTTGATTACTGATGTGTAGCCAAGTGACTCGGTTATACACACACACACACACACACACACACACATGCATACTGTTTTATATAGTTCCCTGTGCTCTATAGTAGGATCTTGTTGTTTATCCATTCTTTATATATTAGTTTGGATCTGCTTATCTCAGACTCCCACTCTTGCCCTCTCCCAGTCACCCTCCCTCTGGCAATCACCAGTCTATTCTCTATGTCTCTGATTTTCTGTTTCATAGAGAGTTTAATTTCTATCATAGTTTAGATTCCACATGTAAATGATATCATATCATATTAGTCTGTCTCTTTCTGATTTATTTCACTTTGTATGATAATCTCTAGTTGCATTCATATTGCTGTAAATATTAATTTGTTCTTTTTTATGGCTGAATATTCCACTGTATTTAATATATATGTACCACATTTTCTTCAGCCATTCCTCTATCATTGAATATTTAGGTTGTTCCCATGTCTTGGCTATTGTGAATAGTGCTGCTATGAACATAGGGGTGCATGCATCTTTTTGAATCTTCCATATGCCTCTTATTCTTATCCATCAGAGGAAAGAAAGAATGAAAACCATAGTCACAGAAAACTAACTAAACTGATCACATGTACCACAACCATGTCTAGCTCAATGAAACTATGAGCCATGCCGTGTAGGGTCACCCAAGTCAGACAGGTCATGGTGGAGAGTTCTGACCAAATGTGGTCCACTGGAGAAGGGAACGGCAAACCACTTCAGTATTCTTGCCTTGAGAACTCCAGGAACAGTATGAAAAGCAAAGATACACACTGAAGGATGAACTCTCCAGGTCGGTAAGTGCCCAATATGCTACTAGAGATCAATGGAAAAATAATTCCAGAAAGAATGAAGAGATGGAGCCAAAGCAAAAGCAACACCCAGTTGTGGCTGTGATGGGTGATGAAATTAAAGTCTGGTGCTGTAAAGAGCAATATTGCATAGGAACCTGGAATGTTAAGTCCATGAATGAAGGCAAATTGGAAGTGGTCAAACAGGAGATGGTAGGAGTGAACATCAACATTTAGGAATCAGCGAACTAAAATGGACTGGAATGGGTGAATTTAACTCAGATGACCATTATATCTACTACTGTGGGCAAGATCCCTTAGAAGAAATGGAGTAGCCATCATAGTCCACAAAAGAGTCCAACATGCAGTACTTGGATACAATCTCAAAAATGACAGAATGATCTCTCTTCGTTTCCAAGACAAACCATTCAATATCACAGTAATCCAAGTCCATGCTCCAACCACTAATGCTGAAGAAGCTGAAGTTGAAAGGTTCTATGAAGACCTACAAGACCTTCTAGAACTAACACCCCCCAAAGATGTCCTTTTCATTAAAAAGGACTGGAATGGAAAAGTAGGAAGTCAAGAAACGCCTGGAGAACAGGCAAATTTGGCCTTAGAGTACAAAATGAACCATGTCAAAGGCTAACAAGAGTGTTGCCAAGAGACCATGTTGGTTATAACAAACATCCTCTTCCAGCAACACAGGAGAAGACTCTACACATGGACATCACCATATGGTCAATATCAAAATCAGATTGATTATATTCTTTGCAGTCAAAGATGGAGAAGGTCTACACAGTGAGCAAAAACAAGACCAGAAGCTAATTGTGGCTCAGATTATGAACTCTTTATTGCCAAATTAGACTTAAATGGAAGAAAGTAGGGAAAACCACTAGACCATTCAGGTATGCCCTAAATCAAATCCCTAATGATTATACAGTGGAAGTGACAAATAGATTCAAGGAATTAGATCCAATAGACAGAGTGCCTTAAGAACTATGGACAGAGATTTATGACATTGTACAAGGAGGCAATGATCAAGACCATTGCCAAGAAAAAAATGCAAAAAGGCAAAATGGTTGTCTGAGGAGGCCTTACAAATAGCTGTGAAAAGAAGAGAAGTGAAAAGCAAAGGAGGAAAGGAAAGATATATCCATTTGAATGTAGAGTTCCAAAGAATAGCAAAGAGAGATAAGAAAGCCTTCTTGTGATCAATGGAAAGAAATAGAGGAAAGCAATAGAATGGGAAAGACTAGAGATCTCTTCAAGAAAATTAGAGATACCCAGGGAACATTTCATGCAAAGATAGGCTCAATAAAAGACAGAAATGCTATGGACCTAACAGAACCAGAAGATATTAAGAGGTGACAAGAATACATAGAAGAACTATGCAAAAAAAAAAAAATCATGACCCAGATAACCCCGGTGGTATGATCACTCACCTAGAGCCAGACATCCTGGAATGTGAAGTCAAGTGGGCCTTATGAAGCATCACTATGAACCAAGCTAGTGGAGGTGATGGGATTACAGTTGAGCTATTTCAAATGTTAAAAGTTGATGCTGTGAAAGTACTACACTCAATATGCCAGCAAATCTGGAAAACTCAGCAGTGGCCACAGGATGAAAAAGGTCAGTTCCAACCCCAACAAAAGGCAATGCCAAAGAATGTTCAAACTACCGCACAATTGCACTCATCTCACACACTAGCAAAGTAACGCTCAAAATTCTCCAAGCCAGGCTTCAATAGTATGTGAACCATGAAATTCCAAATGTTCAAGCTGGATTTAGAAAAGGCAGAGGAACCAGAGATCAAATTGCCAACATCCACTGAATCATAGAAAAAGCAAGAGAGTTCCAGAAAAGCATCTACTTCTGTGTCATTGACTATGCCAAAGCCTCTGACTGTGTGGATCACAACAAACTGAAAAATTCTGAAAGAGATGGAAATACCAGACCACTGACCTGCCTCTGGAGAAATCTGTATATAGGTCAAGAAACAACACTTAGAACTGGACATGGAACAATAGACTGGTTCCAAATTGGGAAAGGAGTACATCAAGCCTGTGTATTGTCACCCTGTATGTTTAACTTATATGCAGAATGAGTGAGTGACATCCCTCAGTGGTATCCGACTCTTTGCCACTCCATTGACTGTAGCCTACCACGCTCCTCCGTCCATGGGATTTTCCAGGCAAGAGTACTGGAGTGGGTTGACATTTCCTTCTCCAGAGGATCTTCCTGACCCAGGGATTGAACCCAGGTCTTCCCCATTGTAGGCAGACGCTTTACCATCTGAACTATCAGGGAAGCATCATGCTAAATGCCAGACTGGATGAAATGTAACCCAGAATCAAGATTGCCAGGAGAAATCAATAATCTCAGATAAGCAGATGGCACCACTCTTATGGCAGAAAGTGAAGAGGAATTAAAAAGCCTCTTGATGAAAGTGAAAGAAGAGAGTGAAAAAGTTGGCTTAAAACTTAACATTCATAAACCTAAGATCATGGTATCTGGTCCCATCACTTCATGGCAAATAGACGGGGAAACAGTGGAAATAGTAATTGAATTTATTTGGGGGGCCTCCAAAATCACTGCAGATGGTGACTGCAGCCATGAAATTAAAAGACGCTCGCTCCTTGGAAGAAAGGCTATGTGCAACTTAGATAGCATATTAAAAAGCAGAGGTATTACTTGGCCAATAAAGATCCATGTAGTCAAGGCTATGTTTTTTCCAGTAGTCATGTATTGGATGTGAGATTTGGACTATAAAGAAAGCTGAGCGCCAAAGAATTGATGCTTTTTGAATTGTGGTGTTAGAGAAGACTCTTGAGAGTCCCTTGGACTGCAAGGAGATCCAACCAGTCCATCCTAAAAGAAATCAGTCTTGAATATTCATTGGAAGGACTGGTGTTGAAGCTGAAATGCCAATACTTTGGCCACCTGATGTGAAGAACTGACTCACTGGAAAAGACCCTGATGCTGGGAAAGATTGAAGGTGGAAGGGGATGACAGAGGATGAGATGGATGGCATCACCAACTCGATGGACATGAATTTGAGGAGGTTCAGGGTGTTGGTGTTGGACAGGGAAGCCTGGCATACAGCAGTCCATGGGGGTCACAAAGAGTCGGACATGAGTGAGTGACTGAACTGACCTGAACTTTGTGTGGATATATGCCCAGGTCTGAGATTGCTGGATCATATGATAATTCTATTTTTAGTTTTCTGAGAAACCTCTAGACTGTTTTCCACAGTTGCTGCACCAAGTTACATTCCCACCAATGGTGTAGGAGAGGTCACTTTTCTCCAGAAACTCTCCAGCATTTCTTATTTGTAGACATTTTAATGATGTCCATTGTGACTTACATGAGGTGGTATCTCACTGTAGTTTTGATTTGCATTTCTCTGATATTTAGTGGTCTTGTGTATCTTTTCATATGCCTATTGATGGTCTGTATTCCTTCTTTGGAGAAATGTCTCTTTAGGTCTTCTGCCCATTTTTTTATTGGGCTCTTGGTTTTTGTTGTTGTTATTGATTTTGATGAACTGTTTATATATTTTGAAAACTAAGCCCTTATCAGTTGCATCATTTGCAAATATTTTCTTCCATTCTATAGGTTGTCATTTTGATTTGTTTATGGTTTCCTTTGCTGTGCAGAATCTTATAACTTTGAGTCCCATTTGTTTATTTTCATTTTAATTTCTATTGGCTTGGGAGACTGACCTAAGAAAACACTGGCAAAATTTATGTCAGAGAATGTTTTTTCTATGTTCTCTTCTAGGAGTTTTATGGTATCATGTCTTATGTTTAAGGTTTTTGTTTTGTTTTGTTTTTGTTTTTTTTAATTGTAGGCTAATTACTTTACAATATTGTGGTGGGTTTTGCCATACATTCACACGAATCTGGCATGAGTGTACATGTGTTCCCCATTCTGATCCTCCCTCCCACCTCCCTCTCCATTCCATCCCTCAGGGTCATCCTAGTGCACAAGCCCAGAACACCCTGAATCATGCATCAAACCTGGACTGGTGATCTGTTTCACATATGAAAATATACATGTTTTAATGCTATTCTCTCATCATCCCACCATCGGTCTCTTTTGCTGTCTCGCATATAAGGTCATCATTATCATCTTTCTAAATTCTATATATATATGTGTTAATATACTGTTTATTGTTGGGTTTTTTTCCTGGCTTATTTTGCTCTGTATAATAGGCACCAATTTCATTTACCTCATTAGAACTGATTCAAATGCATTCTTTTTAATAGCTGAGTAGTATTCCATTGTGTATATCTACCACAGCTTTCTTATCCATTCATCTACCGATGGACATCTAGGTTGCTTCCATATCCTGGCTATCATAAAGAGTGCTGTGATAAACATTGGGGTACACGTGTCTTTTTCCATTCTGGTTTCCTTGGTGTATATGCCCAGCAGTGGGATTGCTGGGTCGTATGGCAGTTCTATTTCCAGTTTTATAACGAATCTCCACACTGTTCTCCATAGTGGCTGTACTAGTTTGCATTCCCACCAACAGTGTAAGAGGGTTCCCTTTTCTCCACACCCTCTCCAGCATTTATTGTTTGTAGACTTTTTGATAGCAGCCATTCTAATCAGTGTGAGATGGTACCTCATTGGGGTTTTGATTTGCATCTCTCTGATAATGCATGATGTTAAGCATCTTTTGATGGGTTTGTTCTTCTTTGGAGAAATGTCTGTTTAGTTCTTTGGCTCATTTTTTGATTCAGTCACATATTTTTGTGGAATTTAGCTGCATGAGCTGCTTGTATATTTTTGAGATTAATTCTTTGTCAGTTGCTTCATTTACTATTATTTTCTCTCATTCTGAAGGCTGTCTTTTCACTTTGCTTAGAGTTTCTTTTGTTGTGCAAAAACTTTTAAGTTTAATAAAGTCCCATTTGTTTATTTTTGCTTTTATACCCATTACTCTGGGATGTGGGTCATAGAGGATCCTGCTGTGATTTATGTCAGAGAGTGTTTTGCCTATGTTTTCCTCTAGGAGTTTTATATTTTCTGGTCTTACGTTTAGATCTTTAATCTGTTTTGAGTTTATTTTTGTGTATGGTGTTAGAAAGTGTTCTAGCTTCATTCTTTTACAAGTGGTTGACCAGTTTTCCCAGCACCACTTATTAACGAGATTGTCTTTTTTCCATTGTATATCCTTGCCTCCTTTGTCAAAGATAAGGTGTCCATAAGTGCATGGGTTTATCTCTG
>SJYX01003138.1:45338-101624 GCA_006410675.1 Oreotragus oreotragus
CTGAATTTGGAAATAAGGAGTTCATGATCTGAGGCACAGTCAGCTCCTGGTCTTGTTTTTGTTGACTGTATAGAGCTTCTCCATCTTTGGCTGCAAAGAATATAATCAATCTGATTTCGGTGTTGACCATCTGGTGATGTCCATGTGTAGAGTCTTCTCTTGTGTTGCTGGAAGAGGGTGTTTGCTATGACCAGTGCATTTTCTCTGCAAAACTCTATTAGTCTTTGCCCTGCTTCATTTCGCATTCCAAGGCCAAATTTGCCTGTTACTCCAGGTGTTTCTTGACTTCCTACTTTTACATTCCAGTCCACTATAATGAAAAGGACATCTTTTTTGCCTGCTAGTTCTAAAACGTCTTGTAGGTCTTCATAGAACCATTTAACTTCAGCTTCTTCAGTGTTACTGGTTGGGGCATAGACTTGGATTGCTGTGATCTTGAATGGTTTGCCTTGGAAACGAACAGAGATCATTCTGTCATTTTTGAGATTGCATCCAAGTACTGCATTTTGGACTCTTTTGTTGACCATGATGGCTACTCCATTTCTTCTAGGGGATTCCTGCCTGCTGTAGTAGATATAATGGTCATCCGAGTTAAATTCACCCATTCCAGTCCATTTAGTTTGCTGATTCCTAGAATGTTGACGTTCATTCTTGCCATCTCCTGTTTGACCACTTCCAATTTGCCTTGATTCAGAGACCTAACATTCCAGGTTCCTTTGCAATATTTCTCTTTACAGCATCGGACCTTACTTCTATCCCCAGTCACATCCATAGCTGGGTATTGTTTTTGCTTTGGCTCCATCCCTTGATTCTTTCTGGAGTTATTTCCCCACTCATCTCCAGTAGCATATTGGGCACCTACTGACCTGGGGAGTTCTTCTTTCAGCAATATTTCTCTTTACAGCATCGGACCTTACTTCTATCCCCAGTCACATCCATAGCTGGGTATTGTTTTTGCTTTGGCTCCATCCCTTGATTCTTTCTGGAGTTATTTCCCCACTCATCTCCAGTAGCATATTGGGCACCTACTGACCTGGGGAGTTCTTCTTTCAGTATCTTGTCATTTTGCCTTTTCATACTGTTCATGGGGTTCAAGGCAAGAATACTGAAGTGGTTTGCCATTCCCTTCTCCAGTGGATCACATTCTGTTAGACCTCTCCACCATGACCTGCCCGTCCTTGGTGACCCACAGGGCACGGCTTAGTTTCATTGAGTTAGATAAGGCTGTGGTCCCTGTGATTAGATTGTCTAGTTTTCTGTGATTATGGTTTCAGTGTGTCTGCCCTCTGATGCCCTCTCACAACACTTACCATCTTACTTGGGTTTCTCTTACCTTCGAGGTGGGGTATCTTAGGTTAGTGCCTTAGGTTAGAGCTTTTCGGGACAAGGTTCTCTCTCTCTCTCTCTCTCTTTTTTTTTTTTTTTTCCTCTGTAGCTATCCCAGGGATGGGGGAGCCTGGTGGGCTGCCGTCTATGGGGTCGCACAGAGTTGGACACGACTGAAGTGACTTAGCAGCAGCAGCAGCAAGGAAGGGGAACAGGATAGGGACCACCTGGGCTAACACATTTAGGGTGATATCAAGGCAGTACATATACAGGAGGGAGACCAAGGGCTGGAAGGATGACTGGCATGTCTTATGAGTCTAGTCCCAGGAGAGCTGAATTTGGGTCATCAGCAGTAGATATGGGTATGACCTCCTAAAGAGAAACAACTTTTCTCTTTTTTCATCTCTCCAGCTCAACTTCCTGCCGATTCCTGTCAAGAATCATATAGCATGAAACCATCTCCTAAGGATAATAAATGGGGAAGGCAATGGCACCCCACCCCAGTACTCTTGCCTGGAAAATCCAATGGATGGAGGAGCCTGGTGGGCTGCAGTCCATGGGGTCGCTAACAGTGGGACAGACTGAGCGACTTCACTTTCACTTTTCTCTTTCACGCATTGGAGAAGGAAATGGCAACCCACTCCAGTATTCTTGCCTGGAGAATCCCAGGGATGGGGGAGCCTGGTGGGCTGCCGTCTATGGGGTCACACAGAGTCGGACACGACTGAAGTGACTTAGCAGCAGCAGTGGCTATCCCAGGGTTTGGATTGCTGTCTCACGTTAGCTCCCTCAGATTACCCTCAGGGCATTCAGGCCTGGTCCTTACCCTAAGCAATGCAGCCCAGCGCCGCCCTATTAAGCCCCTGTTTGCTGGTGGCGGACTTGACCATCTGGGCTACTTTTCCACTGGCAGTTTCAGTTAGGTGCCTAAGCTGTGGGTTTTACTTATTTAGTTTTTCCTCCTGGTTATGTTGCCCTCTGAGATTCCAAAACTCCCCACAGACCCGCCGGTGAGAGGGTTTCCTGGTGTTTTGCAACTTCTTCTCTTTTATGACTCCTTCCCCAAGATGGGTCTCTGTCCCTAACTCTTTTGTCTCTCTTTTAATCTTTTGTCCTACCTCCTTTCAAAGACAATGGGCTGCCTTTCTGGGTTCCTGGTGTCCTCTGCCAGTGTTCAGAAGTTGTTTTGTGGTATTTGTTCAGCGTTCAAATGATCTTTTGATGAATTTATGGGGGAAAAAGTGGTCGCCCCATCTTATTCCTCTGCCATCTTAGGACCGCCCCCTTATGTTTAAGTTTTTAAACCATTTTGAGTTTGTGTGTTCTAACTTTATTTTTTTGAGTGTGTGTTCTAACTTTATTGATTTACATGTGACTGTCCAACTTTGGCAGCACCACTTGCTGAAGAGACTGTCTTTTTCCTATTGTATATTCTTCCCTCCCTTGTTGAAGATCAATTGACCATAGGTGTGTGGATTTATATCTGGGCTCTTTTTCTATTCCATTGATCCCCAGGTCTGTGTTTGTGCCAATACCATGCTATTTTGATTCCTATGACTTTGTAATATTGTCTTAAGTCTTGGGAGGGTTATGCTTTGTTCTTTTTCTTCAGGATTGCTTTGGGAATTCTGTTTTTTTTTTTTTTTATGGTGCCATATAAATTTTAGGATTATTTGTTCTAGTTCTGTGAGAAAGGTCATGGGTAATTTAAGTCTGTAGATTACTTTGGGTCATTTGGCTATTTTGATAATATTAATTCTTCCAATTCAAGAGCATGGAATATCTTTTTATTTCTTTGAATCATCTTCAGTTTCCTTCATTCATGTTTTGCATTTAGTGGTAAGTTTTTCACCTCCTTGGTGAAGTTTATTCCTAAGTATTTTATTTTTGGAGTCACAATTTTAAAAGGTATCATCTTTTTATTTTCCCTTTCTGATATTTCATTGTTGGTGTTAAAAAAATGCCACTTACTTCTGTATGTTAATCTTGTATCCCAGTACCTTGCTGAGTTTGTTATCAGTTCTAGTAGTTTTTGTGTGGAGTCTTTATGGTTTTTCTATATACAGTATCATATCCTCTGCACATAATGACAGTCTTACTTCTTCCCTTCCAATGTGGATACTTTTTGTTTCTTTTTCTTTTCTGATTGCTGTGTCTTGAACTTGCAATACTGTGTTGAAGAGAAGTGGTAAAAGTGTGCCTCCTTGTCTTGTTTCAGATTTTAGTGGGAAGGCTTTCAACTTTTCACCATTGAGAATGATATTGGCTGCGGTCTTGTCATATATAGCTTTTACTATTTTGAGATATGTTCCCTCTATACCCACTTTGGTAAGAGTTTTTATCATGAATGGATGTTGAATTTCATGAAATGCTTTTTATGCATCTATTGAGATGACCATGTGATTTTTGTCTTTTGTGATGTGGTATATCACATTGATTTGCATATGTTTAACCATCCTTGTAAACTTGTGATGAAACTCACTTTTTTGTGGTGTATGATCTTTCTTATGTGTTATGTGATTCAATTTGCTGATATTTTGTTGAGAACTTTTGTATCTATATTTATTAAAGATATTGACCTGTAATTTTCTTTTTTTGTGGTATCTTTGACTGGTTTTGTTATCAGGGTGATGGTGGCTTCATGGAATGTCCTTGGGAGTGTTCCTTCCCTTCAACATTCTGGAAGAGTTTGAGAAGGATCTCTATAAGTTCTTTTTTTTTATGTCTGATAGAATTTGCATGGAGAGTCATCTGGTCCTGGACTTTTGCTTATAAGGGGTTTTAAAATTACAGTTTCTTTTTACTGTGTTTCTAATTGCTTAGAATTCAGACATTAAACATAGAAATATCACCAAGGTTGTATTCCTTTTCAGTTTACTTAGCCTTCTAGACCTGCTCTGATTGATATCACTCGTCCCTTTCTTCATCATTTTTTCTTTCCTGAAATTGTTCAAAGGGTCTTGTAAACCTCTTATTTTGACCACACAAATTCTGTTTTTGAATCTGAACTGCGAATGTATTTCACTCCCCTTAGAGCAGAAATATTTATTCTGTATAGCCCTATTTAATAAATACACTAACTGGTAGTAGTTTAGTTTAGGAATTTTATAATTTAATCATTTTGCTCTCAAATCCATGAAGGCTATCCTAGTAAAACTTACATCCCAAAGACACTACCCTTAGTTATATTTCTATTGCCACCTACCTTTTATTTTTCTTTTTTGTATGTGTGAGATGTGGGACACTTACCTCTTCAACTTGGTGAGTGGTACTGAACCTCAAATATTATAGCTAATATTACTCTCAGGTATCATTTTTCTGATCATATTATCAGCTCCCATCCACCCACCCACACACCAGCCCCTTCTGAAAAGTTGTTAAATGCTCTATGGTTTCTAGATAACTCTTGATCTACTAAGTCACTGAAACACAGAATATTTAATATGTACGTGGAGCACCATCTAGTGGCAAATATATATATGTGACACCATCCTTATGGCAGAAAGTGAAGAGGAGCTAAAAAGCCTCTTGATGAAAGTGAGAGGAGAGCGAAAGAGTTGGCCTAAAGCTCAACATTCAGAAAACGAAGATCATGGCATCTGGTCCCATCACTTCATGGGAAATAGATGGGGAAACAGTGGAAATAGTGTCAGACTTTATTTTGGGGGGCTCNGGAGCACCATCTAGTGGCAAATATATATATGTGACACCATCCTTATGGCAGAAAGTGAAGAGGAGCTAAAAAGCCTCTTGATGAAAGTGAGAGGAGAGCGAAAGAGTTGGCCTAAAGCTCAACATTCAGAAAACGAAGATCATGGCATCTGGTCCCATCACTTCATGGGAAATAGATGGGGAAACAGTGGAAATAGTGTCAGACTTTATTTTTGGGGGCTCCAAAATCACTGCAGATGGTGACTGCAGCCATGAAATTAAAAGACACTTACTCCTTGGAAGGAAAGTTATGACCCAGCCTAGATAGCATATTGAAAAGCAGAGACATTACTTTGCCGACTAAGGTCCGTCTAGTCAAGGCTATGGTTTTTCCGGTAGTCATGTATGGATGTGAGAGTTGGACTGTGAAGAAGGCTGAGCACCGAAGAAGTGATGCTTTTGAACTGTGGTGTTGGAGAAGACTCTTGAGAATCCCTTGGACTGCAAGGAGATCCAACCAGTCCATTCTGAAGGAGATCAGCCCTGGGATTTCTTTGGAAGGAATGATGGTGAAGCTGAAACTCCAGTACTTTGGCCACCTCATACGAAGAGTTGACTCATTGGAAAAGACTCTGATGCTGGGAGGGATTGGGGGCAGGAGGAGAAGGGGATGACAGAGGATGAAATGGCTGGATGGCATCACTGACTCGATGGATGTGAGTCTGAGTGATCTCCGGGAGTTGGTGATGGACAGGGAGGCCTGGCGTGCTGCGATTCATGGGGTTGCAAAGAGTCGGGCACGACTGAGAGACTGAACTGAACTGAGTGCTGGCAAATATATATCAGAAATCTTTGTGTTTGGGGATTGACTGTTATGAAGGCTGGAGGAAGAAGAGTGAGCTGCTGAAATCCAACAGCTATTAATTTGGGGCTAAAATTGGCACAGAGTACCTGTAAATAGACTCTCAAATTCTACAATCTTAATTTGCATCAATAAGGCAGACCTTTACCAAAGAGAAATAGGCAAAAAAACTGAAGGTAAAATGAGGAAGAAAGTTAAAATAACGTAAGTAAAATTTAAGTGAGGGGGTATTTTAAGTGAGGTAAAGGTATAACACAAGAAATATAAAAGAAAACAAATTAGGTACAAGTTTAATGGATCCAGTGACATGAGTGGCAATATAGATATATGGAGAGGAGAAAAATAACTGTATCTCAACTTTCTGTTTCAGATACCTTAAGTGTAGGCTAAGCCTCACAAATACCTAATGGAGTATGTGTCATAAGGAAATTTGTAGAAATTGGGGGAAATGCTTCAAATGCTTAACTCATTTTAAGTTAATTCATTTAAGTTCTGTTTCTAAAACTCAATCTTATTCTTTAAACTGTATTAAAAAAAATCACTAAAAGAAACCCTACTTACAGTACTAAAGAACTGGTTCTCCAACTCAGCCACATGTTGGAATCACCTGAGAAGTATTAAAACATACTAAAACCTGAATTTCACTCAGTGTAAGAGATTTCAATTTAATTGGAGTATTGCCTGATGATCTGGATTTTCAAATCTTGGTAGATTCTCATGCGTACCAAAGTGTGAGGATTACTCATGTCTTTGACTTTCTTGCCAGTTATATAGTTCAGTAGTTTCTTAAGAACTTTGTCAACATTGAAAGTGAAAGTCTCTCAGTCCTGTGGGACTTCCTGCGACTCTACGGACTATACAGTCCATGGAATTCTCCAGGCCAGCGTACTGGAGTGGGTTGCCATTCCCTCTTCCAGGGGATCTTCCCAACCCAGGGATCAAACCCAGGTCTCCCACACTGCAGGCAGATTCTTTACCAGCTGAGCCTCAAGGGAAGCCCAAGAATACTGGAGTGGGTAGCCTATTCCTTCTCCAGCAGATCTTCCTGACCCAGGAATTGCACTGGGGTCTCCTGCATTGCAGGCAGATTCTTTCCTAACTGGGCTATGAGGGAAGCCCCTTGTCAACATTAGACCTTCTAATTAATATTTTAAATGAAGTCGTTTAGTAACTTTGTGAAGGAAGAGGTTTTGTTCAAAATTGTCCATGTTAGAAAGTTGTACTTTTGCAAATTAACAAGGATTAACATGGTTGTCAATTTTCCTTTTCTCATATCTGGAGTTTTCACTTGTCCTTGATTTTCTGATGATTATCTACATCATCACTAGGGGCAGAACAGACAGCCTATGTCTCTCTTAGGACTGTTCTCTGTTAAGTTACATAGCCTATAGCCACAGATGCCACCCTAAAAGCAGTTTCATCTTTTTCAAGTGGTCCAAGCCTTTTGCAGTTCCTTGGAGTTCAATAGAGAGTGCAACTGCCCTCTTCTGCCGAAATGTAGGTGAAATTTCTTCAATCATTTCCCACATGCATTTATTTTGTATCATCTGTTTTGTCTTCAGAAAATTTATTAATTGAGATGAAAAAATAGGGTGAGATTATTTAGAAATCATGGCCTGCTTTCAGAGATTTTTCCTTTGATGAACTATTTAATGTCAAACACATGTATGGTTTTTGAGCTTCAAATTTGGTCAAGCTATTTGTCCAGGTCACATCTGTATCTATTTATATTTGTTTGTTTGTTTTTTGTCTCTTACGCTGATTCATGTCCTAGCCCTTAGTGGTTTGTTTTGCATACCTGCGAGACTTTAAGTGCTGTGTTTTCCTCAGGATAGCCACTTATATTTTTGCTATACTCTGCGAAATCTCACTCAGAGTATTGCATACAACAAAACAACTGGATCAAAAAAAGAAAAATCTATTTCAAAATGTCAATATCAGGAATCAAAGAATTTCTGTACAGCTGTAAAATATTATATGAGCATATGTATTCCTATAAATTATCAATGCAACAATAAAAAACTTACAAAATTATAGAGTATATTATACTTTTACTTGTACTTTTAAAGAGTTTTAATAATGACATGGTCAAACAATAAGTAAAAATGAATTTATTTCTAAAATCAAATCCACATCCCCCCAAAACTCTGTTTTGTAATAATCACTATTTCAAAAATGTTGGGGAAGGAAAAAGTTTTCCTCTACCCTTTCTAGGTTCTTGTGGCCAGTCTAAGAATTAAATTGACATGAGACAAATTAACAGGAGAAAATCAAATTTAATTTTGTACATATAGGAATCCCATAAGAAAAATGACACCCTTTGACATTGAGGCTTATATACCATCCTGAACTGAGGAGAAGTGGGTAGGGGTCTGAAACTTCAAAGAGGAGGAAAACAACTTACAGGAAGCTAGAAAAAACAAATGTTTGGTAAACAAATATTTTATGGGCCACTCAGAAACAATGGGACACAGGCTTTTTCTGAGTTCCCCTTCACCACAACCAACCCATATTCTTTGTAGATGTCTCTGGTGCTAGTGGGCTTCCTTGGTTGCTCAGCAGTAAAGAGTCTGCCTGCAGTGCAGGAGACCTGGGTTCAGTCCCTGGGTCGGGAAGATCCCCTGGAGGAGGGCATGGCAATCCACTCCAGTACTCTTGCCTAGAGAGTCCCATGGACAGAGGAGCCTGGCAGACTGAAGTCCATAGGGTCGCACAGAGTCGGATACTACAGAAGTGACTAAGCAGCGCTCCTCCTTGGCTTCCCTGGTGACTCAGATGGTAAAGAATCCACCTGCAATGCAGGAGACCCAGGTTTGATCCCTGGAGAAGGAAATAGCAACCTACTCCAGCATTCTTTGCTGGAGAATTCCACGGATAGAGGAGACTGGTGGGCTATAGTCCATAGGGTCACAAAGAGTCGGACATGACTGAGACACTAACATACACATACATAGTGCTCTTCCTGGAGGAGGCTCTCTGTCTAAATTCTTTTAGTAAGTTAAAAGAGGGGTAAAAAGAAAGATATCTTAGTCTTTTGTTTCTTAAAATCAAACAGCTTAAATTAATTCTCTTGCTAAAGAGTCACATTTTGGGGTGGCAAATTTTGCTCCCCTGCAAAACACTGTTTATATTTTTATTTCAAGTATGTAATCAAATATTCAAGATAAATGTATTATATTTATGTGTATTTCTTTTACTTCTATTATGTACAAACTGAATACTATAGGAAATAGTGTGTGTGTGTCTTCATGCCATCATAACTATTGTGGGAAAACATGTACACATATGCACATGCACATAGGAAAGCCAGCGAATGACTGTTTGTGTACATGAGAGGGGCCATGCTATCACGATAGTCTTTAAAGTTTTTCAGCAGCTAATATTTATGAGCACACTCTAGGCAGCAAAATATACTTCATTTTTTTCTCTAAGTGGCAGAGTAAATTTTCTTTTAGAATTAGAGTCACTTTCTGGCACCTAAGAAATGACATTATAATGGGCAGTTGTCCTATTCCTTCATTTATTGCATATTTATTGTTAATTTTCAGTGCTACTCTTTGATTTATTTATGTCCTTCCTCCTGCAATAAAGGGTTTGACATAAATATATATTATTAAATAAACTGAGATGTGTCCATGTTTTTAAAGGGTAATTTGAAAAGTGATATTTATTTGGAAGGCTAAACAGAAGGATGGGGTAGTAAGTCAAAGCGTGTAAAAGAAAAAAAATCTCAAAAATAAGTTGAAGATGAGAAAATAAATTTCTTTCTCTTAATAAAATAAGAAATGATAAAGCAGAAGAAAGTAAAAACTGCCAGTGCCCGCATTTCAACTGCAGGGTGGTTCATATTACTGAATATATACTTTGAGTTCCTAAATTGGATTCTAGGTCTAATTCTGCCACCATATTGCAGCGTGACTTTAGGAACGTCACTAAACCTCTCCTGTCCTGGTTTCCCTTTTAGATATAATGTATTTCCATTAGCTAAGTGACTTTGAAACTGAAGTTACATCCTCTAAATGGGCAATGACACAGACCCTGGAATCAGAGGGCCTAAATTTGGTTCTCATCCTTGACATTTGGTCTTCCTAGGTGGTTCAGTGGTAAAGAATCCACCTGCCAATGCAACAGACACAGGCTTGATCCCTGGATCAAGAAGCTCCTCTGGAAGAGGAAACAGCAACCCACTCCAGTATTCTTGCCTGGGAAATCCCATGGACAGAGGAGCCTGGCAGGCTACAGTTCATGGGGTTGCAAAAGAGTCAGACACTACTTAGTGACTAAACGACAACAAACTTGAAATTTGCTGGTTGTGTGACCTTGAACTTATGTTTCCACATCAGTAAAATGGAGGTAGTAATAGTACTTTTCTCATGTAGTTTTGGATGAGATTAATTATGTTGAGATAGGTGCTTGGGGTTGTGTCTAACGTAATAATGGCTGTATTAGCTGCTATCATTTTTATGTGAAATGAAAGTCACTCAGTCATGTCTGACTGTTTGCGAACCCATGGACTATACAGTCCATGGAATTCTCCATTCCAGAATACTGGAGTGGTTAGCCATTCCCTTCTCCAGGGGATCGTCCCAACCCAGGGATCATTGTTATAATGTCAAACTATATTCAGGTAAGCCAAATGGCTTCTTAGAGCTCTTGCAAGGGCTTCATTGACCAAGTGAGGAAAAAAGGTGCTGTAATAATATGACTATACAAAATTAAAGTTTTAAAATAAAACAATATGATTATATTATCATAAAGTATATTCTAAAAAATTATGGGTTTCAGTGCTTCCCATATTTTGAGTACAAGCACCCTTTTTCACTGTCTTAAATTTTAAAAATGTCTCTCTCTACAGGAGATTAGCTATAATTTTAGCATTCATTCATTGAAATAATACAATGCTTTCAGTAAAAAATGTTCAGTAAATTTGCATGTATTAGGGTAACTGATAGGAATTTATTATATTTTCTCCCAAGACAAAACATTGGTTGGAAGAACTTGAAGGATTCTGGAGAGAGTATGGTAAATTCTTTCAATATGATTAATAAGTTTCTTGGAGGGAAAGATTTGCGATCCCAAATCCTTCTTTTCCACAGGATTCAGTTAAGAAAACTTGTTATAGTGAGCATGGCTGTTCTTACCCAAGATACTTAAAGTAAAATCTCTTCAGGTTTACATATTAGTTAAGATAGTAATAGATGTGTAACAGATACATACTAAAATCTCAGCAGTTTGAAACAATGAAATCTGCTCTTCATTCACATAGTAAAGGATGTGGCTAGTTCTGATCATATAGTTTCCTGTAATTGGTGATTCAGCATTTAGCTTCCTTTACTCACATAGCTTCCTTATATTTAAAATGTGAATGCCTGGTTCACCTTTTGAATCAATATCTAGATAGCAGAAAAGGAAAGAGAGAAGGTATTAGTTCAGTTCTGTTGCTCAGTCATATCTGACTCTTTGCAACCCCATGGACTGCAGCACACCAAGGCTCCCTGTCTATCACCAACTCCAGGAGCTTGTTCAAACTCATGTCCATTGAGTCAGTGATGCCATCCAACCATCATCCTCTGTCATCCCCTTCTACTCCTGCCTTCAGTCTTGCCCAGCATCAGGGTCTTTTCAAATAAGTCAGTTCTTTGCATCAGGTGGCCAAAGTATTTGAGGTTCAGCTTCAGCATTAGTCTTTTCAATGAATATTCAGAACTGATTTCCTTTAGGATGGACTGGTTGGATCTCCTTGCAGTCCAAGGGACTCTCAAGAGTCTTCTCCAACACCACAGTTCAAAAGCATCAATTCTTCAGCTCTCAGCTTTCTTTATGGTCCCACTCTCATATCCATGCACGACTATTGGAAAAATCTTAGTTTTGACTAGACACTTTTGTTGGCAAAGTAATGTCTCTGCTTTTCAACATGCTGTCTAAGTTGGTCATAGCTTTCCTTTCAAGGAGCAAGCGTTTTTTAATTTCATGGCTGCAGTCACCATCTGCAGTGATTTTAGAGCCCAGGAAAATAAAGTCTCTTACTGTTTCCATTGTTTCCCCATATATTTGCCATAAAGTGATGGGACAAGATGCCAGGATCTTAGTTTTTTGAATATTGAATTTTAAGCCAGCTTTTTCACTCTCCTCTTTTACTTTCATCAAGAGGCTCTTCGGTTCCTCTTTTAGGATCACATAGAAGTAGCAAGTTATAGGACCACATAGAAGTAGCATGCATCCTATTTTCTGATACTCCATTGACCAAGAATAGAAGTTAGATCTTCTGTTTCATTTACGGGAAGTAGAGAAATGTAATTTCACTGTACATGCAAGAAAAAAGCAGCTGGACTTGGTAAATAGCTGGGCTCATGTTTGCCAGAGGATAAAGGTTTTCTTTGTTTAATTTTCGTGGTGATATGGGAAGAATGGGAATTACCATTTGGTGAAATGATGAAAGTTTTCCATCCTAGATCTCATAAGAGTGAGGACTGCACTTTGGTAAAGGGGCTGTGTGAATTCTTTTAAAGAGCTGAAATTTAGGATCACTAGATCAATTTTTGTGTAGAATACTCCATGACTGAACATGCTCTCAATGAGGCTAGACTTGAAAAACTTTGAAGGGACCAGTCTCTGGTAATAGGGAAAACAATCATAAGGCAAAGGACCAATTTGGATCCCCAAGATGTTCACTGGAATATGCCTTCACTCTGGGCTACTAACTGCCAGTAGTAGTCACAGAGTGTTCCTGTCACATAA
This sequence comes from Oreotragus oreotragus, assembly GCA_006410675.1. Lineage (NCBI taxonomy): Eukaryota > Metazoa > Chordata > Mammalia > Artiodactyla > Bovidae > Oreotragus > Oreotragus oreotragus. The sequence goes on from SJYX01003138.1 coordinate 57,916, forward strand.
GAGTTTCTGTTCCATAATGGGTGACATCTACCAATACTTATCATTTGATATTGGTGTTTAGGGGAAAAAGAAAGATGTTCTTGCAATGAGATGGGATGTGAGCCATTTAGTAAGAAGTTAAATAATTATGTGCTTCCCTCCCCCTCCGCCCCCCGCCGGTGTGGGCAAAGTGAAACACATCACATATAGTTATTTTATTAATCATAATACCATGTGCAGACATTTGAACAATATTATTGTTTATTTATATAGACATAGAACTTGTCATTATAATGATGAGAACAGATATGGGTTAACACGTACATTGCACTAATTTCAAAGTACTTGTGATTTCTTAGGATTAGAATAAGATTGCTGGGATGGAGAAATCATATTAAATTATACCCTGACTCCTATGTGGAAGAATTTTTCTCGTAAGGCAGTAAAACTTAAAGATGTGATGAAAACAGGTGAAAAAAACAGAAATGGAACATTGAAATTCAGATGGCTCTTTTAATTTTCACATATGAAAGGCTAGCTCAGATCAAGTCAAATTCCAGGAGTGTGGGGAGATGCTGAGACCAATCTGAGCAGTAGGTTACTCAGAGAAGGTAATGGCAACCCACTCCAGTACTCTTGCCTGGAAAATCCCATGGACAGATGAGCCTGGTAAGATGCAGTCCATGGGGTTGCGAAGTGTCGGACATGACTGAGAGACTTCACTTTCACTTTTCACTTTCATGCATTGGAGAAGGAAATAGAAACCCACTCCAGTGTTCTTGCCTGGAGAATCCCAGGGATGGCAGAGCCTTACTTAGGACTTTTTGGCATAGTGTATCCCAGGTGGCTCTAGTGGTAAAGAACCTGCCTGAAGGAGACATAAAAGGTGTGAGTTCGATCCCTGAGTCGGGAAAATCTCCTAGAGGAGGGCATGGCAACTCACTCCAGTATTCTTGCCTGGAGAATCCCATGGACAGAGAAGCCTGGCTGGCTACAGTCCATAGGGGTCACAAAGAGTCAGACACAACTAAAGCAACTTGGCATGCATGCACATTCCAAGAAGAAAGTGGCAGTAGTTTTGGTACTTCTGAAAGAGTAGATACTTCCATAACTGCATCAGGTTGTTTTAGCCCCACATTTTCCAAAGTTCCAACTGCTTCTCTGGTTCCTGAGTTGGCCTAAATTCTACAGAATCTTTAAACTTATGGATAACCTGAAGATGCCCTTGTGTTCTAAGACTAAGATATCCTAAGACTAAGATTGTTTGTCTCTAAGCCACTAAACTTTTGAGAAAAAAAAGAGATAATATGAATAACTACGCAGTATCATAAGAATAAAGCAAGAGCATTCTGTATAAATCAAAATCTAGACACCTCCTTACTTAAGGCAGACCTTCACAAAGTGTTGTGTGAGGAATTACTGTGTCAGAATCTCCAACAGAGTTTCTGAAATGCAGATTTGTGGTTCCTAACCTTTACCAACTAATTAAGAATCTCTGGAAACAAGGCCAGGAATATGCATTTTAAGAAGCCTCCCAACTCTCAAGTCATGTATTTCTTATACATGCTGAAATTTTCATGGTCATAGATAACAAAGCCAACAGGGGCAATGTTGAAATAAGTCTTTCTCATCCAGTTGAAATACACAGTAGTATTTGTAAATGAGTTTCAACCAGAGTAATAGAAAGTGTGTTGTATTAGTTTAAAACTTTTGTTCATTCATTACTTTTGTCATTTCAATCTTAAATTATGTGCAATAGACTATTACCTTCTATGGTAGAAAGCTAGAATAAAAATTTCTCAGAAAGATAAATACTAAGGCAGGAGGAGAAGGGGATGACAGAGAATGAGATGGTTGGATGGCATCACTGACTCAATGGACATGAGTTTGAGTAAGCTCTGGGAGTTGGTGATGGATATGAGTTTGAGTAAACATGAGTTTGAGTTGGTGATGGAATGCTGCAGTCCATGGGGTCGTAAAGAGTTGGATACTACTGAGTAACTGAACTGAACTGATTAATATATGATCTCACTCATATGTGGAATCTAAAAGAGTCAGCCTCATAGAAGCAGAGTAGAATGGTGGTTGCCAGGGGCTGGGGGTAGTGGAAATGTGGTAGGTCATGGTTAAGCATAGAAACTTTCAGTTATGTAAGTTAAATACATTCTGAAGATCTATTATACAACATAGTACTTATAGCTAATATTACAGTATTGTATACTTAACATTTTTGAAAAGAGCAGATTTTACATTCAAGATTTCTTACACACATAAAATTATAACAAAGGGGACAGAAGGAAACTTTGGGAGGCGATGAATATGTTCATGTTTGTTGATTGTCCCATGGCTTTATACCTATCTCCAAATGTATTGCTTTCTATATATTAAATATATACAGCTTTTTATGTGTCACTTAGACCCTAATAAAGTGGTTTTAAATATAAATATTTCACATGTCTTCTGAATTTTGTGCCATATTTTGCATTTTTTCTTCTGAAGTCCTGGAAGTTTAGTGTGGAGTGATATTAATGTATCACATTAACTTTTTTAAAAGAATTCAATTCAGTTCAGTCACTCAGTCATGTCCAACTCTTTGCTACCCCATGAAACGCAGCACTCCAGGCCTCCCTGTCCATCACCAACTCCCAGAGTCCACCTAAACCCATGTCCATTGAGTCGGTGATGCCATCCAACCATCTCATCCTCTGTCGTTCCCTTCTCCTCCTGCCCTCAATCTTTTCCAGCATCAGGGTCTTTTCAAGTGAGTCAGCTCTTCACATCAGGTGGCCAAAGTATTGGAGTTTCAGCTATAATTTCAAGTTTTCTAACTTAATATTAGTCTTAATATTAACATGCCAATATTTAAGTATCTTTCAGGTCTAAGGTATTGTTTAAATTCTAGACTGAAAAACAATTAAAACTAAAACTGTAGCTGATGGAGAAAACCCTTTGTCTATATGTGCCTATTAAATCATGGGGCATAAATTCACTCTCAGTACACAGCTTAGAAGTTTAAGGAGCTGTGTAAATTCATAGCTACTGTTTTGTTCAGAGTCCATAGCACGCTTTCTTGCATTTGTATTAGAGGAGGTGGAAAGATGGTAACTTTATTGGTGTGACAGTGAAGAATCTTAAGTTTATGTCTTGCTTTTGACATTTATTCAATGCCTCATTTAACTTAAACTAGAAAATCAATCTTCCCCCACTGAATCAAATCTCAGCAAGTCTTTGGATGAGAACAGAATCTCTAGACCACCTTGTCTTCTTTATGGACTTCTGAGCATATTTGTTATCTTTACTGAGTTATATTTTGTTTCACAGGGGAAATCTGTTGTAAGCTTGATGTTTGTTGTGTCACAATCAAAACTAGTGGTGTTATGAAAATTCAGTGTGAATTTGTACTCTTGATCCAGGAAACCCTAACAATCATTAGTGTTCTTGAGAGTGATTGATTCAATTCAACTCATTCAATCAATTCAAGTGTCAACTCAGGTATTTAGTGTTTATTAAATGTCAGTCATATTATTAGATGCTAAGATACAAAGACAAATGCATTTTAAGAATCTATTGTCATTAGAGTATAAAAAATAATTGATCTATAAAGAGGTGAAGTTACAGTTTTGAGAAGAAAGTGATTTGAGTGGGAGAGAAACTATGTTTCACTGCATTGGGATTTTAAAAGATGAATAGGAGTTTTCTAAGTGAATGAACGGGGAAAATATTTTCAATAGTGAGAAGAGCAACTGCCAACACTTGTAAAACAACAAAGACAGTAGATTTTAATTACTAAAAAATAGATATTAGTTAAATTGGCAGACCAAGGGCACAAAATGGAGACATTTGTGACATGTTCATAAGCTGGACTTCAGTGCAATGGAAAGATGTTAAAGTTTTTAGGCAGATAGTTGATGGTCAAATTTGCTTTTTAGAAATAATATTGTTAGTACTGTTAAGGATAAATACGAAGGGCAACAGGTGAGAAGGGAAGGACAGAAATGGATAGAGGGCAATCTAGGCTAGTGATGACAAGGATCTACTGCTACTGCTACTGCTAAGTCACTTCAGTCGTGTCCGACTCTCTGCGATCCCATAGATGGCAGCCCACCAGGCTCCTCCATCCATGGGATTTTCCAGGCAACAGTACTGGAGTAGGGTGCCAATCTAAATCAGGGCAAAAGAATTTGATTAAAATGAAGGACTTAAAAGATAGCTAGGCAGCAGAACTGATTAACCTTGGTAATATATTTGATAAAGGAAGAAGTGGTGAGGAAGAATATATGAGGTAAATTCAGAGGTTAGGGTTACTTCTGTATTTCTGTTTTTGCTTAGTGGGCAGTGCTACTAATAAGAAGTAACATCTGATTCTGAGCTTTTTATGGTGTAGCTTAAGAGGGAGCATGATTGCTTATGTTTAGAATAGTATACAAGTTTCCTGAAGATTCAAACAGTCATATAGTCTTTCTAAATTTACACACAGAAACATATGAACTAATAGCCTCAGATGTTTGTGTCCCCTGTAGTTGGCTCAGTGTCAATAACTCTACCTTTGTGAACTGCTTGTCCCAGGTTATATCCCAGTTCTGGTGCAAGTAACATGGAACAGGGATCATTATCACAGAGACCTATTTATTGATCTTGATTTTTTATGAAATGAAAAATGGGGTGTATTTGACTAGATTTAGCTGTTCTTTTATTCTGGTTGTAATAATAGAGTTTTGTAATCAAGAGTTTTCTTTTAGTGACTCAGTCCCAGGAAGCTTCTGAACAAATTCTGACTCAAAGGGAGAATGAAAATAAGCAGGATATTTCATTCTCCCTGAATATGGGTAGAAAGAGTTCCATGGCTTTAGAACTGTAAGAAATGATCAAGACATATGTTCTAGATACCTACTGAAGTGTAACAAACTACTCCAAAACTCAGTGGTACATGCAATAGAAACCATGTTGTTATAGTCAGGGCTTTGTGAGCTAAGAATAAAGATGAAGATTACTGGGAAAGGCTCATCTTTGCTTCATCATGACTGGGCCTCACTCATGGTGGCATGATTGGCTGCAGATAGATTAGACAACTTGACTGGTGTCATATGTCTGGGGCCTTGATTCTGGTTGAGTGTTTTTTTTTTTTTTTTTTTTTTAGTCACATCCTTTGGTACTGATATTCCAGCAAAAATGGCATCTTCATTCACAAATCTGGTGCCTGAGCTGGGCTGCATAGATTGGAAAAGCTGGGACTGGTCCTCTTTCTGTCTATAAACTTCTTCAGGTAGCTTAGGAGTCTTAGCAAGTAGTTGGAATTCTTACACAGAGAGTAGCTTCACCTAGAGTAAACATTTCAACAGACTTGGTTAGAATCTGTAAGGCTTCCTATGACTTAGACTCAGAAATGCAAGAACACATTTTCTCTTGCATTCTGTTGATTGAATAAGCTACCAAATCAGTCCATATTCAAAAGGAAGGACATCAGACTCTAGCTTTCAATGAGAGAAATAGCCAAAATTTAATGGTTATGTTTAATATACCATAGCTCATGATCAAAGCCTTATAATGATGATTTTTCAATTTAAGTAGAAGTTAATCTCTTCCTCTGTTTTCTGAAGTATATTATTCTCTGGGTGAAAATTTTAAAAAAAAGGAGGACAGAATTTGAGGTTCTTTGCATTCAGCCTATTTTCAAGATACTTGGTTAAGGATCTTCTTATTATGTACTATTCATAGCTTTCCCACACTAGAGACTATTGATAATATTAAGAGCTATTTACTGAGCAACTATAAATGCTAGACACTCTGCTTAAATTTTACTTATTTGAAAGTGAAAGTGAAAGTTGCTCAGTCTTGTCTCTTTGTGACCCCATGGACTGTAGCCAGCCAGGCTCCTCTGTCCATGGAATTCTCCAGACCAGAATACTTGAGTGGGTCGCTGTTCCCTTCTCCAGGGGATCTTTCCAACTCAGGGATCAAACCCAGGTCTCCTGCATTGCCAGAGGATTCTTTACTGTCTGAGCCACCAGGGAAGCCCCTCAAGCCCCAGGCAGGATAGGTATTAGTATTCTTATATTGCAGATAAAGACACTGAAGCTGAGGCAAATTAAGTGATTTTCTCAAAGTTACAGTAATAGAGACTATGTTTAGATTCAAACAAAGTCTATAGGATAACTCTCACTGTTTCCAGTATGCTCTGCTATGTGTAATGAAAAGACAGTTTTAGACATCATTACCCAAAGGTTGTAAAATCTCAACTGAGATGCTTGAATAATGTTTGATCATTTTCATATAAAACATTTTATTCCAGGAGCCATTGTGTGTGCCATTTCAGGTTTGCTTTGAAGTGAGTCTAGAATATTTTTGTTTGAAGTTAATAAAGAGTAATTTTAAATCAAGAGGTATACATCATATCTTTTTTCCTTTCCCATAAGAAGGATGGGTTGAAAGCACTGGTACAGAAAAATGATTATAAGTATGCATGTCTCATGGAATCTACTGGAATTGGTACTTTGATTCAAATCAAATTAAAATCATTGTTTTGAATCTAAACATGGAACTCTGGTTAACTGAAATTACAACCTTCCATTTATATAGGCTTAACACTTAAGAATTATTTTCATCTTTTCCTTATACTTACATCTAATTATGGAAAGAAAAATCTATTTATTTAAGAAGGTCTCATCTCTCTTATGATTTCCTTTCTTCCTGAGATTTAGACTTCTGATAGCTTTTCTGTTAGTTCTGTGTCAGTGGATAATTTGCTTGTATGCTTTCCTACAGTTTTGAGCCATTTTAAACTTTCTCTGAGCCATGGCCTAGTTCTGTTATTCACAAGCAAGTTGGTTCATATTTCTGCAAATTTGTTTATTTGTAAAGCCTTATCTCCTAGTATTCTTATAATAAATAAATAAAATTAGTGTTAGTGTTAGTTGCTCAGTCATGCCGACTCTTTGTGACCCAATGAACTGTAGTCCACCAGGCTCCTCTGCCCAAGAAATTTTCCAGGCAAGGATATTGCAGTGGGTTGCCATTTCCTTCTCCAGGGGATCTTCCCAACCGGGGATCGAACCTGGGTCTCCTGCACGGCAGGCAAATTCTTTACCGACTGAGCTACAAGGGAAGCCATATACGTAAATAGTACTTTGCTTATTTTGCTATGTATATTTATATTTAAAGATGAATTTTATGGTGCAGAGTTCCAAAGAATAGCAAGAAGAGATAAGAAAGCCTTCTTCAGCGATCAATGTAAAGAAATAGAACCTCTGTGTGACCACTTTACACATTAGAAAAAGCTTTCACAGTGTAATAGCTCTTCTGTCCTAGCAACGCTGCGAGGCTCCTGACGCCCTTATCTTAGAAATTAGAGATCAAGAAGGTACCCGAGGCCAAGTGGGTTATACGACCTGCCCCAGGCTACCAGATACTGGTACTGAGGTCCAATCTGGGCTCTGGTCCCCAGTCTTGAGTTCTTTCTATCATAAAAAGTTTTCTTTTTAACACTTCTAACAGCAAAGTAGCTATTGTAATTCCCAAGCAGGACTTTTCAACATTCTTGAATAATGTACCTTTTCCTTTAGTTTAACAAAGTAAGCTTATGTCCTGCCATGTTTCATCTCTAATGTTAATTCTGTCAACTCTGAGTTTACCTGTAGGAGGCACATATGTGGCAGGTCTCCTGTTCTAATTTCTGTCAGCACTGTTGGTTCCCTGGTTCTCTGACTGAACGGATGTGAGCAGTTTGTCTCCCGAAGGCCAGCAGTATTCAGATGTTCATGGAAATCTTGGGTGATGGCCTCCTGGCCCTAAGGAAGTGTGTGACCCGACGCATTGAGTGAGCCGGGTGGCCTGTCTTTTCCCAGACTGAAGAAGCATTTTCTAACTTCTCACTTTCCATCTTCTCCAGACGCCTCAGAGTCTGTGTAACTTGAAGACATCTAAGTTCCAAAGAGAGGCAGTGTGTTTGTATTCAAATTAACTTTTCTGAACACACCATTCTTTTTCTTTGTGTGTAACAGAGTGCTGACTATAGCTATTAATAGTTCATCTCCACAGTGAATCACAGAATCTGCATACCCTATGTTTACTGTCTGTCAGCACAGAAACTTTGAAGACTTTAAATGAAGTAACAATGATTTGAAATAGAGTAAGCCTTAATTAATTACCTATTCAATGTTTTGCCCCTTCTAGAGAATTTCTTGAAGGTGGAGAATGTGTCCCATTTCTAAATCCCTGCACAGCCCAAGGTGATCTCATTCTGAAGGCTTCTACATTCAAAGGCTATTTGCAGGCTGTGGATAACGAAGGAAATCCACTTTGCCTTCACTGTCAGCAACCCACTTGCCAAACTAAGCAAGAGTGTAAAGCAGATGCTTGGGATTCACGGTTCTGTTCTCTGAAATGTCAGGAGGAGTTTTGGATTCGATCTAATAATAGTTACCTGCGAGCCAAAGTATTTGAAATTGAACATGGTGTGTGTCAGCTGTGTAATCTGAATGCACAAGAACTCTTTTTACGTCTGAGAGATGCCCCTAAGTGTCAGAGGAAGAGTCTTCTGGATGCTACCTGGACCTCAAAGCTCCCATTAGAACAGGTAAGTTTTAATCACTGACTGATAAAGACAGCATTGCACTGAGTGATGAGTACGGACTCATTTTCCTCTTAAAACCTTTTTAATATGGGAATTCTCAGACACACTTACAAAAGCAGAATAATGACCCACACACCCGTCACCCAACTCGACCAGCATCTTGTTATTCATTTCATGTTTGCCTCGCTTCGATTCTTCTCTCCTGGAATTATTTTAAAGTAGATCTCATCCAGCATTTCATTTCACCCTTAGATACTTTTATTATGTACCTTTCACAGATGAAGACTTTCTTTTTCCCTCCCCTTTGTCTTTCTCTTCTGAATATGAACCCATAGCCCAATATCCATGATCACACCCAACATAATTATAATTCCAGTTACAATAAGTCCATGTTTGGTTTCCCAGATGATCTCAAAAATGCCTTTTTAAAATTGCTTTGTGCAAATTAGGATCAAAATATGACCTGCACTTTGCATTTGGTCATTATACCTCTTATGTTTCATTTAATCTGTAATATTACCCCTTTCCTTTTTTTACGCCACTGATTGTTGAAGAAACCGGGTCATTCCCACATTCTGGATTTGTGTGTGGTCCACTTTCTGGACCCGTATCCTCATGATGTTGTTTGACATGTTTCTCTGTCTTCCTGACTTACTGAATAATAGTTATAAGATCTAGAAGTTTAATTAGATTTTTTTTCAACATTTTTTAATGTGACTATTTTTTAAAGTCTTTACTGAATTTGTTACAGTATTGTTTATGTTTTCTGTTTCGGTTCTTTGGTCTCAAGGCATGTGCGTTCTTAGCTCCCCAACCAGGAGTTGAACCTGTACCCCCTGCACTGGAAGGCAAAATCTTAACCACTGAACCACTAGGGAAGTCCCTAACTAGATTCTCATTAGATCATTTTGGGAAGAGATATTAACAGATGGTACTTTGCATTAGGAGGCACTTGGGGTCTGCTCATTCCACTTTTCATGATGTTAATATTGAGTAACAAGGGGTAAACAGACAATCCCTAAAATGTAATTCATTACAGTGTGAAAGAAACTTATATTTGTTTATTCTATTGTAAAATGTAGTTTATTATAAAATACTCTTCTCAGCACAGTATTCTCAGTATCCACTTTGACTCCCAAAACTCAGTTGGGTTTCCAATGTTGTTGGAACTTCAAACTAGAGCAAAATGTATAAAATGTATGCTTCATTTTAAAAAATGACTCTACAAAAATATTGGATAAATTCCAGCAAAAATCTTACAGTTTTATTTACTTAGTATTGCTGAATTAACTAATAAGCATTTCTGCAAAGATGAAGTAGCCTGACTTTCAGAGCTAGAGAAATATACTATTCCCCTAACATTATCCGGAGCTCCTGAAAGATCTAGTCTAGTTGGTGAGCGGCATGTGACACCCATCCCAGAGACATCAGCCAGACTCTAGCTACTGTCTGCTGCCTCCATGTGGAGACTTCCAAAAGACACAAAGAAATGGCACGTGGACATCTAGAAGGCAGTCTGTCCAACAGAGGACGTAGCATACATCTAGAAGAGGAGTGCTTAGACAATAAGCAGTGCCCAGGCCGCAGATGGGGACAACCAAGGGGACAAGGGGTGATTCTGTCCAGAGGTGAGTTTAGGATGTAGAAAGCTGGCCCCAAGTGATTTAGAATTCTTGGGAAGAATAAAGAAGCACCTTCTGGATCACAAAATGTCACAGTGGAGAGTGCTCGGCACCAAAGAGTTGGTTACAAACGAGACGACCAAAATGGATGTTTTTTTCCCCTGAGAGTATCCCACTTGCTTTATGCACAAGGCTGCCATATATGACATTGCCTCTAACAATGCCAACCTCAAAAATAAAAATCAATATATATCTTCTAACCGAAGTTGGGAAGTTCAGTATAGAAGAGAGAAAGTCAGTCCATCTACAGTGGCGTTCAGGTAGAACGTTTACTGCTCCAGTTTGCTGCCTCCTAGGGCTGTGCTCTTGGGCCAGACACTGTTAAGGTCCCTGTGCTGTCTGTGGGCCTGACAACTTTCCTAAAGCACTTCAGAGATGTGTCACGGGTTCCCATGGCCAGCAGCCATGAAGTTGATTATAGAGTCTTCCTTGTTCAAGACCAAGGAAATAAAAACCACTTTCACACTAATCTTTGTCCCATTTAAACAACTCTATCTACACTGCTATGCTGTGAGCTGTGACCTCAGATCAAATGCTAAAATAATACCAATTAAATGTCACTCATCACTGGTTAAATATAAAGTGTGTCTACAAGGACTGGCCTAGGTAGTGTCTACTTTAAATGAATATCTTTGTTTATTCTAAATATTCAAGTTACAGAGGTTTGTTATAGAAATTTGATTTCAGTCCATGTAACTTAGGAGGTTCTCAGATAATTGCAAAAGTTCTAGATGATCACTATTAAACTGTCATTGGTACAAGTACACATGCATTTAGGTCAACAATTAAAGACACGTTCAGTAATACTCAGAAGTTTTCCATTTCTAATCTTTTTATCAGTTTTGTTTTAGTAACTATATAAACTAGTTCAAAGGTGCATAAGCAACTGATTTTTCCCAATCTGTAAGGAGGCTTGATATTTTATACTTGCTTGTAATTTTTTCAAAATGGGTTTGGGTAAGGGGGGGAACTTTTTTCAGAGACATGTTTTTTTATTGCTTTCAAATTGCTAACCTAGAGGGTTTTTCTTACTCACAATAAAAGCTATAAAAAACCACCCTTATGTATTTTTCCCGGTGATTTTGCTGTGTAAACATGATGGCACAATTCAGAACCAACAGTTCCCACAGTGTATGTTGAAAACTGCTGATGCTGTGTTCTTATTACAGCTTAATGAAATGATAAGAAACCCAGGGGAAGGGCATTTCTGGCAGGTGGACCACATCAAGCCCGTGTCTGGTGGAGGAGGGCAGTGCTCCCTGGACAACCTGCAGACCCTCTGCACAGTCTGCCACAGAGAGGTCAGTGATGCTTGCAGACACATCTGACTCCATAGTAAGAGAGCTAATTGGAAATTGTGCATACAGGTGTGGAGGATTATGCGGGTGAATCTATATGTCTGAGATCTGAGATGTGTTTTATTCTTTTCATTACCTACCACTTGAGTTTTTTCTTGAGGTCTATGCAAGTTGTCAGTCACAGATGAAAAGGAAACTGCTTCCCTTTCAATTTATTCTAGGACCAGGAAATTTTCTCCACTACCTAGAAGAAAATGAGTACAACTTACATACTGCACAGTTTTGAAAAGACCCAGACCCTCAAACTAGAAATTCAGTGAATTGGGACAGTGGCATATGTTTGCATCTGCAACTAAATATGTCCTGAAATATCTGAGAACGTGAATAAATTATCTCTAGGACCAACTCAGTTCCACATACAGGCATTACACTGTTGACCTAAATATGAAACCTATTGATCTTGGTACATCTTGGAGCAATTACCTAGTGCTTAAAATGAAAGGAAAAGAATAACATAATATGGTCTGTCAACTAGGATGCATTTTTAATAGGTAGTTACGCAAAAGGTCGCAGGATCTACCTGTTAAGATATAATCTTAGAAAGCAGCATACATTTAATGTGCAACTTTGCACCCAACTTTTTTTCCACTTACGGCAAAATTTAAGCATTTCCCCATGTCCCCGTGATAAGCATTCAGTGTTTACCATCTAAAATGGCTGCGTATTAGTCTGCTGACTGCATCTCTACTGTGGTTAGCCACGCCGTTCCCATACTGATGAACACTGAAGCCGTTTGCATTCTTTAGTTCATATACACAGTGCTGCCAACCACATTTTTTTGTATACAAACTATTTTTTACATTTTGAGGTTTTTCCTTAAGATACTCAGTTGTAAAATCATTGAGTCAAGTTTTAAGATTTTGAGTCAAGTTTTGAGACTGCAGGAGATGAATTCTCTCCGTGCTCTTTTCCAAAAGGATTGTACTCAGATATGCACCTTCGATCCTGGCGGTGAAAAGTGCCTGTTTAACTGCACTAGTATTGCTGCTGTGGTGAAAAAAGAATTATTTTGTTTACTTGTAATTTTTTCAAAATGGGTTAGGTAAGGGGGAAAAAAAAATCTTTTTCAGAACCATATTCTTTATTGCTTTCAAATTGCTAACCTAGAGGCTTTACTTTGAAGACCCTGATATTTATAAAAATAATCAACTGTATTTACATTTTGAGAATTTTTCAGATCCTTTGCCAGTGTTCACATCATATGAGCACTTTCTTAGCCTCTTTTTAATATTTCAGATTACTCAGTTTATTCACAAATTTTATTGTGTAAAAATTATGTAAATACCTTTTACATAAATAGGATCATGTCATAAAAAGGGCTAAAACAGTTTTAACCTTTTTTTCCTCGCCATATCCCTTCTACCTGGATAACTTCATACATACATGGACTTCAATTGGGCAAAAGGTCATCTGATTTCTCAACTGTGCAAACTGTTAGCACAGTCAAGATCTGTAAGAAAATTAAGATACAGCAAAAGAGAATGCTGTGCCTTCTTCTGTAATCACCTTTTTAGTCTCATGAAAAAAGTTATTTATATTAGCAAAATCATCCAATTCTGTTCTATCTCATTTTGTTTTTTTGCACTGGCTTGGCTGTCAAGTTGGGAAAGGCTTTCAAGCCCAGAGAACAGGAGGTGGGCGGGCCCTGCACACACCCAGACCTCAGAGTTATTGGCTTAGTAACCCCACTCTGGGCAAAGCACTGGTACACAAGTGTGGTGATCATGTATGTTTTTTCAGAATTAACAGTTTTTGAGTTGCTGTAGCCAGTACTTTAATTCTAACATGTGTACACATGCATTACTTTGTTTAACTTTTAGAGAACTGCCCAACAAGCCAAGGAAAGAAGCCAGGTGAGAAGGCAATCTCTAGCATCAAAGCATGGATCAGACATCACACGATTTTTGGTAAAGAAGTGAAGCATAAACATTTTTAAATGGATGACATATGGTTTATATGTGGAGACTTCACCAATTTTTTTTTGTGCTTGTCTAATATTTTAAGAGAAAAATTTCAAAACACAAATCAAGAATTCATCTTCCCTTTTCATGTTAAATGCTTTTCATGTTAATACTTTTTGAAAGTACTTAACAAACAAATACAATACTAAATATTTCTATGATCTTCTTGATATCCATTATATTTCAGTAAAGTTTTGTTAAGCTTTCAATTTCCACTGACTATACCTTAATCACTGTATTGTGCATAGATTGTTTTTGAAAAATATACTCAATTACTTGAAAAATGCTGCTAGGTTAGTATTGGTCATAGACTGCTAGATGCCAAAATGCAACATTGTAAAGCCATAAGGGAAATTTTGGAGGCAAAATCATTATTCAGGAATTCTAGACCAATTATGACCTCCTTGCTTAGTATGCAAGAGAGATTCTTGTTCACTAAATGCCTCCAAAATGAACCTGGGGTGCATATTTTGAGTGTTGTCTTCCTTTTATTTCTTAGCCAGTTGTCTTTATTGAAAAGATGCTTTTGAAAATAACCTATTTGGACCTATGGTGTTTGTGGACAGTTCAGGGATTCTGGCTGAAATAACTATTAAAACATGTTTTAAAAAAACCAAAATGCCATTTAAACTTCATTTTTTAATTTGTCTTAATGCATAAAACTAGGCTTACTGTCAAAGCATTCTTTGTCTCAAGGTTATCATTTTCTGGTTTTAAAGTCCTATTTTATTAAAAGGATATTCCTGAAATCTCTTTTAAAAGGATGATGATGATGATAAAACACTTTTTCTAAAGTATGATCAGATGGAGATAAATATTTATAAACTGCAAGGGTAACATTAAAATGTAATTGATACTCAGACATAAAAGAATGATGAAAGAAAACCAAGACATAATCTGGCAATACATCAGAATCATGAGAGAATCAGAATCAATACGTCAAAACTCACAAAGTACAGGGTCAAGGAAGAACTACATTCACAAAAGGCCTGTTTGCAAATACTGTTTGGATGTAACATTAGTTTGAGTACTCTTCAGTTTTAATTAGTAGCTTGTATTTCACAACACGGAGGACTTATATTTGTATAGATAGTATACAATCATTAATCTTCCAGAGTTTTTTTGAAGTTTACAGTATTTCATTGACATGATGTAATGCATGTTTTCAGTCATGTCTGACTCTTTGTGATCCTGTGGACTGTAGCCTGCCAGGCTCCTCTGTCCATGGAATTTTTCAGGCAAGAATACTGGATTAAGTTGCCATTCCCTTTCTAGGGAGTTGGTGATGGACAGGGAGGCCTGGCATGCTGCTATTCATGGGGTTGCAAAGAGTCGGACACAACCAAATGACTGAACTGAACTCAAGGATGAAACTGATATGAGGTTTGTTTCTCAAAGTAAATGAACACAGAGAACATAAAATGAATAAGCAACAGAAAGGCTCACAATATATGAGCAAAATCAAATTAAGCAGGCCTACCATATACAGATTCACAAGTTGTACACTATAACCCCTCCCCCCCCCAGGGGCACCATTCAGGTAAAGAATAAAGTGAAAGACAGTCCTAGAAATATGCATTGTAGTGCCTGTACAACTGAACATGCAGGCCTTGAAAGTGACATTTAATGTTGTTATCTTCCACCTTCCTTAGATCCAGTAGGGAGAAGAGAAGGCAATAATGAGCTCAGAGGAGAGTAAATGGTTACTTTATTATTTGTTCTCCAGGCCTAGTGCTTTGAACGCTCATATTGAAGGGAAGTTGGTGATTTTGTTCAGTAGTCTGTAGTCACAGGCAGCTGTGTTGCCTCTTCACCAAGTATTTGCACCACAGTGACAGCATGTGGTATAGGTAACAATGGTTACCTCACATCTCTATCATGTGAACTCTCCCTTTTATGGTGCTAATGGGGTGTTATAATTGCTCTTATGGAGAGTCACTCAATGTTCATAGTCTGGATTGTCTATTCAAAGAAACTTATCGCCTTTTCAAATTACATTACAAAAAGGCCCCTATATTTCAAGCATATAATTTTGCTTAAATTCAAACTATTGCACTATAATCAAGTTTCATCTCTTGCTTAGGTCTTAAGGCCCACAATCCTCAACAAATTTAGTGGACAGTAGGTTGACCAAAGGGTGAAAGGTTTTTTTTTGCTTTTTTTAAAAAGTAGCATTTGTATTCGGAACAGAATTTGGATTTTCCTATGGTGGGATTTCCTGGGGTTTCTTTAATATTTAGGCTAAATGCAAGTGCTCATCCACATTATTAGAATGTAACCTCTCTCTTCAAATACTTTTGACAACTTGGGCATATAGAATAAAGTAAAATATATAGGAAGTCCTCACAAAATCAGTCTAAATTTCCCAACATTACTACCTTTCATCTTTCAAACTTCAGTTTAAATGTTACTTCCATGCAAGCTCTTCTTGACCACTTTATTTGAAATAAAGTTGTATATGTTATGCTTTATCACAAAGCCTTAATAGTGATCCTTATAGCTTAACCTCTGTTTTCTGTCTATTCAGTTCTTTAAAGTAGGTACTAAATGAATATGTGTTAATAGTGAAATAAGTGAAGGGTGGAAGAAGGGCTAGAGGGAGGAAGGGAGAGAGGTAGGACCTTTGGCAAAGACTCTCTCTGTCTTAATTCATTCTGGCCACTGTAACAAAATACCACAGAATGGGTAGCTTATAAACAATGGAAATTTATTTTGCAATGTTCTAGGGGCCAGGAAATCTAAGATCAAGATAACAGCATGGTCCCTTTCTGGTGATAGCCCTCTTCCTGATTCATAGCCAGAGCCTTCTTGCTGTGTCCTCAGAGTGTGGAAGGGAATTAGCAAGCTCTCTGGAGCCTCTTTTAAAAGGCATTAATCCCATTCATGGAGCTTCCCTGCTGGCTCAACAGTAAAGAAGCTGCCTGCAATTCAGCTTTGATCCCTGATTTGGGAAGATCCTCTGAAGAGGAAATGGCAAACCACTCCAATATTCTTGCCTAGGAAATCCCATGGACAGAGAAGCCTGGTGGGCTATATAATACATGGGGTTGTAAAGAATCAGACACGATTGAGTGACTAAACAACAGCAGTAGCAGCAATCCCATTCATGAGAGAATTTGTGGAATCTGAAAAATACAACAAACGCAATTATAACAAAAAAGAAACAGATTTACAAATGTGGAGAACAAATTAGTGGTTACCAGTGTAGAGAGAGAAGTGGGGAAGGGCAATATTGGCATAGGGGGTTAAGAGGTAGAAACTTTTATGTATTAAATAAGATACAGAGATATATTGTATAACACAAGGAATATAGCCAATATTTTATAATAACTATAAAAGGGGCATTCAGTTCAGTTCAGTCGCTCAGTCGTGTCCGACTCTTTGCGACCCCATGAATAGCAGCACGCCAGGCCTCCCTGTTCATCACCGTCTCTTGGAGTTCACTCAGACTCACGTCCATCGAGTCGGTGATGCCATCCAGCCATCTCATCCTCGGTCGTCCCCTTCTCCTCCTGCCCCCAATCCCTCCCAGCATCAGTCTTTTCCAATGAGTCAACTCTTCACATGAGGTGGCCAAAGTACTGGAGTTTCAGCTTTAGCATCATTCCTTCCAAAGAAATCCCAGGGTTGATCTCCTTCAGAATGGACTGGTTGGATCTCCTTGTAGTCCAAGGGACTCTCAAAAGTCTTCAACACCACAGTTCAAAAGCATCAATTCTTAGGTGCTCAGCCTTTGAAAATTGTGAATAACTATTGTACATCAACTATACTTAATAATCACAAAAAATCTGAAAAGGCGTTAATTTCATCCATGAGGGTGCCACCTTCTTAACCTAATCACTTTTCAAAGGCTCTGCTTCCTAATACTATCAGTTTGAGGGGTTAGAATTTCAACATATGGATTTTAGGGGAACATAAACATTCAGACCATAGCACTCTTCTTTGATCAAACTTGCTTCACGCTCCACTAAATCCTCTTTCTAACTAGTCCCTCACTTTAGGCTCTGTATTTGGGCCATTTAGACTTGTTTTAGCATGAATACTGCTGGATCAGTTTAGCAAAAAATCCTCTACTCTTGATAGATGATCAAATTCTTTATCTTTCACCCTCTATATCTTATTACTCTAGCTTGTCTACAAAATTATGTCAAATTCATTTAGCTAGAATTCTCTTTACTCTTGGTATTTCATTCTAGTCTCCTAGTAATTTTCTAACCACCAACCTCCATCCTGCCCCTTGCCTTTAAATCTCTACTTTTTCTATTATATTAGGAATTGAGTCCAATCTCCCTCTCCTACTACAAAGTCCCCCTGATTTACCCTTACTATCTTTAGCAAGTGTCATGCTTACTTGTTTTCTTCACCACCTTCCAAGACTTCCTTTATCCTACATCTCTCTGAATATGCTGTCACTTTTCCCATGCCTTTGTTTACATTGTAATCTGTGCTTTGCAATGCCCTGCCTTTAATGCCCTAGTTCATATCAAACCCCTCTGCAATATCTGTACTCTTCTAGTCCTATATTAAATACAATGCCCTTCAAGATGACCTGTAAAACTCCTGTTTGCGTAACTGTTTGCTATCTTTCATCTTCCTAAGCTATTCTCTCTTAGACTCTTAAATAGAACAATGTGTTTACTTGCCTTCTACTAGATTGTAAACTGTAATGATGCAAGAACTAGGCATCATTATGTGCTTCCTAATGCCTATCACCAAATAATATGCACAGTAGAAACTCAATGAATGCCTGATTAGTAGAACTATGGTCCTCCTATATAGTGAAAAAGTCAAAGGCTATTGAACTGGACTCTGATCTTCCCCACTCATAAGCAGTGTGATATTGAGTTTAATCTCTCAGTTTTAGTTTCATCATTTGTAAAAGGCAATAATAACTAAATAAACAAGTTGCAGTAAATATTAGTTGACATTCTATGTAAAATAAATAAAGTAAACATTATATTATATGTAAAGGTGTCTTCTGCTTAAGGTCAGAAATCTCTCTGAGGTGGCTCAATGGTAAAGAATCCTCCTGTAGCCCTATCTCTGGGTTGGGAAAACCCCCTGGAGAAGGGCATGGCAACCCACTCCAGTATTCTTGCCTGGGAAGTCCCATGGACAGAGGAGCCTGAATGGCTACAGTCCATGGTATTGCAAGGAGTTGGACATGACTGAGCAACTGAGCATGTATGCATGGCCTCTCTCAAACCCAGTAACATCAAAGTAGCACATCCTCTTCTGTGACACTTTGCAGGTTTTCAAAATGTCTACACAAGAGTCTGAAGTTTTATCCAAAGTGTCACAGTTTAACAAGGAAGCAATGAACAGGAGACATTTTGTGGGGTGTAACTTCATATAGGATTGCTAAACACAGTGTTGGGTCTTATTGTTATTTTCTAACTTCTTTTCATTATGAATCAAAGTAATTCTAACCATGAGTTTGTTTTCTACATCTGTGGGTTTATTTCTGTTTTGTATTTAAGTTCATTTGTATCTTTTTTTTTTTTTTTTTTTTTTAATGGCAACCCACTCCAGTATTCTTGCCTGGAGAATTCCATGGACAGAGGAGACTGGTGGGCTACAGTCCTTGGGGTCGCAAAGAGTCAGACAGGACTGAGCAACTCACACTTTCACTTTTCATTCCTGTTCTAGGGATAGCAAAGTCCTAGAGGCTTCTGAAAATTCCTCCCCTACCTGTGCTTCATTCCAGGTGAATTTCTAAGGGCCCCATTACCTTATTTTATTCAGGATAGCCCTGTTTTCCAGGCCACAGGAATTGAGAGTAGGGACCTAGATGTCGCCATAGCCTCTTTCCCAGGGCCTGACTGGTAGTAAGTGCCGATGAGTAATTGTTGGCTGCATGACAGCGTCACCATGCCCCCTCCTGTACCCTCCCTGCTCACAGTGGGCCTCTGCATGGGGGCTGTTGGTATGGCCAGTGTTGGTGTGCTTCTGGGAAGCAGAGCAGTTCAGGTCTACCAAACACTGGCTTCTTCCTTGAAAGAGAAGAGCCCCTGATGGCCTGGGAAGGGAAGTCAAGTTGGGTGAAGGGCCTTGGGTCCTAGGGATTGAGCAAACACAGAGCCACCAACTCCAGGGTCTGCCAAGCAGATGCTGAGGTAACTAGCAGCAGAGGCCAGACCCACTCTGCCCTCTTCAGGGGCAATCTAGTATATGTTTTTTTTTTTTTTTTTTTTTTTTGGTTTTTAAGAAATCTGGATGTTTCCTAGTTAATAGTTATCTCCATGTGCACATCTGAACCATTTTCATGGTTTCTTTGTAAGTGTATTATTAGAGAAGCTTAGAGTAACTTCATAAAAACATAGAAAGTAACTGTATACAAACTCTGTTTTAACTGTAAACTGTGTCTTTATTACTCCTAATACTCCAAGACTGAAAGGTCATCAGAAATGAGCTTGTCTTTGTGAAGTACAAGAGTAGAAAACAGAGCAATGAAGGAAATCATGAAATGACTTCAGTTGAGAATGAAAGAGTAGGTAAATGCCCTGTGCTTGGAAAAAAGATAAATTTCTTACTAGAGGAAAGATCTCTCAAAATATTCATCTGTGCCAGTGATTAACTCTATTGCAAATTTAGTTGCATTAGGCAGAGACTGCAAGAAACAACTAGTGTATACGCCTTGGTATAGTAAAAAAAAAAAATGTTAACAGAAAGAATATTTCATTTATCTAGTTATTGAATAGCCTGAAGACAGAGCAGTTGAATACTATTTGCAGTTTGTGTGTGTCTGTGTATGTGTCTGTGAGCAAAGCTGTGTTTGACACATCCATTTTTTTCTGACTTAAAAACAATATTTTAATAGATAATTGTGGTTTAAATAACTGATTGATGTCTGACAGAAAGTTCTCCTCCTATTGATTACTTGTAAAAATACCTAGGAGGGACTGGGACTGACAGTAACCATCAGAAGACTTCAAAACTCAAACGAGAATCTAGTTGACAGCAGGATGTTCAGTACAGAAAACAGTCTCAGCGCTGACACTTTATTCTCAGGTTCAGTATCTATCCATCTATATACCAAATATTTGTGCAAAAAACAGTGTAGTGTTGGGGGATGAAAGCTGAACTTGTAACTGGGATATAGGGATTAGATTCCAGCTGAGTTCTTTCTATTGGTACTGTCTTGGAGATTTACATTTCTGAGAAAAACATTCTTCATTTTTTAAATTATCTCTAGGATAATTTAAAAGGATCTTTTGGGCTCTAAATTTCTATGATACTCTGATCCTGTCTTATCTTTTTAAGGATATTATGTGTTGTAAAATATCTAGATAGATCAATAGATGTATATATCGGTGAGTGGAAAAATGACAATACATACACACGCATATATATGCACAATATATACACACATAAATATATGCATATATATATATATGACCATATATGTGTGTTTGTAACACATACAGATTTTTCCATGCATGGGTGCCTATAAAGGTGACATGGTTGCTTTCATAAACATGAAACTTTTTCATTTGCAAATATGAAAATAAATATTCATTTCAAATATGAAAATAAATCACCTATCCTCTGTTATTTAACAGGTAAGACCACTTCACAGCAAATGATCTTGAAAGAGATTTTAAGATTATGAAAGATGCATTAAAATAATCCACAAATATTCATATGTATGTGTTGTGAAAATACTACTTAATGGATACAAACATAAAAGGTGAAAATAAAAGTATCATTAATATATCCATAAAGAATCCTAATATTGAACATTTACTGGGCAGTGCTAAGTGACTATGAGGAATCTGATCTTGACCAAATAATGACTTTCACTTTTGATGTATAGAAAGGGGCTTTCGTGGTGGCTCAGATGGTAAAGAATCCACTTGCATTGCAGGAGACCTGGGTTTGATCCCTGGGTTGGGAAGATTCCCTGGAGGAGGGCACGGCAACCCACTCCAGTATTCTTGCCTGGAGAATCTCTATGGACAGAGGAGCCTGGCAGGCTACAGTCCAGGGGGTTGCAAAGAGTCACACACGACTGAGCGACTAAGCACAGTACATAAATACTATTAGCAGAAACATATTTTTCTATCAGTAACCTTCATAAAAATAAATCTCATGTAAATGACAAACAGTTAGTGGAATTTATATTTTACTTCTTTAACCAACATATTTGGTGGCTCAGATGGTAAAAATCGGCTTCCAATGCTGGAGGCCTGGGTTCAATCCCTGGGTCAGGAAGATCTCCTGGAGAAGCAAACGACAACCCACTCTGGTATTCTTGCCTGGAAAATTCCATGTATGGAGGAGCCTGGCAGGCTACAGTCCATGGGGTTGCAAAGAGTTGGACACGACTGAGCAACTAAAAGTGACCATGTAATCATCAAACTTTTTATTTATTTATTTATTTATTTTTTTACACGAACTCCCAAACATGAACCCCCCTCCCACCTCCCACCCCACATCTTCCCTCCAGATCATCCCCATACACCAGCCCCAAGCATCCTGCATCCTGCATTGAACATAGACTGGCAATTCATTTCTTACATGATAGTATACATATTTCAATGCTATTCTCCCAAATCATCCCTCCCTCTCCCTCTCCCTCTCCTTCTCCCTCAGAGTCCATAAGTCCGCTCTACACATCTGTATCTTTTTTGCTGTCTTGCATGCAGGGTCCTCATTACCATCTTTCTAAATTCCATATATATGTGTTAGTATACTGTATTGGTGTTTTTCTTTCTGGCTTACTTCACTCTGTATAATTGGTTCCAGTTTCATCCATCTTATTAGAACTGATTCAAATGTATTCTTTTTAATGGCTGAGTAATACTCCATTGTGTATATATACCACAGCTTTCAAAGCTGGAAAAAAACCTCATTCTTTTTCAATTGAAAAAACATTAAATGGGTCATTAAATGAGTTTTTAAAGTTTCATGGCAAGAGAGTGATGGGTATAGAATTTTAAACTCATGCCTCTGGTGCCATTGCTCTTTCCATTGTACTGTTTCTCCCCAACATTTCATGAATCAAAACATACACACACACACACACACACACACTACTCACACACATACATATAAAGACTCAGGGTTTACTCTTCAACTTGCTTTCAAACATACGGAAACTTTATGGATTCAATCTTTCAGGTAGTATTTCAGAGCAGATAAGCCAAACCCTATTTCTCTCACTTGGTTTCAAGCATTGTTTAGTCTCTGAGTACAAGTATTCATTAGGAATTTCAGCTATTGGTCAACATTCAAATTTGTGATGGCCATGCTGTGGACTCCATTGTCTTGAGAGAAAAGCTTACACAGTGAAGCATTTGGGTGGGTGAACGGAACACAAGGAGAAGAAAATAGAGGAAAGGTATTTGTGAATTTGTAGTGAGTTGTTGCTTTTATACTTTTTTATCTTTTTGAGTTAATCTTTCTTTTTATATGAGAAATGAATAGAAATAAAAGCTAAAAAATGTTTCCTAGTCACTTGGAAATTTCTTTCTATCCTCTTTCTCAGGTAACATCTCTTCTAGGAATCCTCCCATACCCTGGAAAAGATAATTCCAATTGTTTCTCCTTTTAGTTTCTGGAGAGTTCCTTTGGTATTTGTGGGATTCTTATTTGATGTGATAATGGAAGAGCCCATTTGAGCCACTTCCTGTTACTAAGTTTAGAGGGAATGGTGGGTTTGGGTCACATTTCTTCTTGGTAGAGGTCATAAGATGCCCCACCATGAAGTTGCTCAGTCATTCTAAGGGTCCCTAGCCAATTCACCTTCTTCAGATCTTTCAGAGCTCACATTTGGTTGTCTCATATTGTTTCCAGGATATATAGTTGGGCTTATAAATGGGGAGCAGGGAAAGAGGAGCAAAAACCATCTTATATGGATTAGAAGTGCTCTTTGGGCCTTTTAAGTGCTCACCTGATTGGGACATGCTCACTCTGGAAAATTTCCCAATCAACTGTGCTGTTTATCATAATCTGATAATGGCAACAATATTCCATCACATTTACAGGTCTCATACTCAAGTGGAGGGGCTACTTCGAGGATCATTAGGCATCATCTTAGAATTCTGTTAACCACAGAAGGTGTATGTGAATGTACTGAAGCATTAATTAAGTAATTATCATCCTTTGGAAGACTGGAACCTGTTAGGATAGTATGAAAACCAAGTGCTGTTATAATTATTCTACTCACAGTAGATGAAGTACACCTGCTATCAGAAATGCCTAATAAAAATCTGAATATTCAAAAAAATCAGAATATTCAAACAAATTTCAGTATTAGTTAATGTCAATTTCAGAGGTTTGATTTAAGTCTTCATGTATGGCCATGCAAATATCTTCTGTGTGAAAAATATGCTAGCTGAAAGGTGAATTTAAAAACTTTGCCACTACTCCCCATTTATATTTTGTAGTTACTTGCAAATACTTTGGCCACCAGCAATTCACATAGGAAATAAAGGTCACTGATGTTTCTGACTAAATTTTAAGAGCAGGTTTATACTTAATACTACCTGCATTTGTACAGGTTGCAATTGTACAAAGTTATGACTGTAGCTTTAGATTGTAATATGATGTACTCTCACCTGTGTCAGGATGGAAAATGTTAAGCAAAATTTTTTGCACTGGCCAATAGGGTCTTTTCCAATAGTCAGTTCTTCCCATCAGGTGGCCAAAGTATTGGAGCTTCAGCTTCAGCATCAGTCCTTCAGGTTAGATTTGGCTAATGTGAACTACTGAACTGTTTTTGAACTGTGGTGTTGGAGAAGACTCTTGAGAGTCCCTTGGACTGCAAGGAGATCCAACCAGTCCATTCTGAAGGAGATCAGTCCTGGGATTTCTTTGGAAGGATTGATGCTGAAGCTGAAACTCCAGTACTTTGGCTACCTCATGCGAAGAGTTGACTCATTGGAAAAGACTCTGATGCTGGGAGGGATTGAGGGCAGGAGGAGAAGGGGACAACAGAGGATGAGATGGCTGGATGGCATCACCGACTCCATGGACATGAGTTTATGAGTTTGAGTGAACTCCGGGAGTTGATGATGGACAGGGAGGCCTGGCGTGCTGCAGTTCATGGAATTGTAAAGAGTTGGACATGACTGAGTGACTGAACTGAACTGAACTGAACTGCTGACAAAAGATCAGAAGTCAGGAGGAAAGAAGGTAAGGGTTATTCATTTCTGTGAGGCTCCCTCTCCAAAACTTTGGATTGACAGTGGCTGCCATTTTCTCAGTTAATAGCTCTTGCTGGGTGGACTTCTACAACTTTTAAGACATTTGGGTTGCAAGAACTACTATCTCTCTATGCCCCTTCAAGCCTAGAGGATCTAATACTGGCTTTTCAGTTGCTAGCCTCTGGGTACTTCATCATCTTTTAGTTTCTCTTCATTATTTTTCACATTTTAGTCTTCTCATTAAATGATATTCCATCACCCTTTTAAAGTGTGCCATCAGCCTTTGGTTGGACTCTGACTAATACATTGGTAGTGAGGAATAGGAGAAACTTTAAGGTAGTACTAGGAGGGTGGGATATACTGCTGGAGAGAGATAGGAAGAGAAGGGTTTCAAAGCTTTTTATGGTGTTCTATTAGAAAACGAAGATCATGGCACCTGGTCCCATCACTTCATGGGAAATGGATGGGGAAACAGTGGAAATATGTCAGACTTTATTTTTTGAGGCTCCAAAATCACTGCAGATGGTGACTTCAGCCATGAAATTAAAAGACGCTTACTCCTTGGAAGAAAAGTTATGACCAACCTAGATAGCATATTGAAAAGCAGAGACATTACTTTGCCAACAAAGGTCTGTCTACTCAAGGCTATGATTTTTCCAGTGGTCATGTATGGATGTGAGAGTTGGACTGTGAAGAAAGCTGAGTGCTGAAGAATTGATGCTTTTGAACTGTGGTGTTGGAGAAGACTCTTGAGAATCCCTTGGACTGCAAGGAGATCCAACCAGTCCATTCTGAAGGAGATCAGCCTTGGGATTTCTTTGGAAGGAATGATGCTAAAGCTGAAACCCCAGTACTTTGGCCACCTCATGTGAAGAGTTGACTCATTGGAAAAGACTCTGATGCTGGGAGGGATTGGGGGCAGAAGGAGAAGGGGACAACAGAGGATGAGATGGCTGGATGGCATCACTGACTCGATGGACGTGAGTCTGAGTGATCTCCGGGAGTTGGTGATGGACAGGGAGGCCTAGCATGCTGGGATTCATGGGGTTGCAAAGAGTCAGACATGATTAAGCGACTGAATTGAACTGATGAATATAACATGACTTTTGTATGTGAATGACTTTAATAGTCTTAAATTGCTTCTTATTTAGTTGGGTTCCTGTTTCTTTGCATACACAACCAGGACTGAACAGGGCCAAGCAATATCTGGGATTTATATGACTAGAAGATACTACTAGGATCTATCTGGATTGATTATATTATGCTAGAACATTTTTCTGATGGCATCAGGAATATCCCAACCGAGTGCACATACTAAGTTTCTGTTGAAATTCATTGCACTGCTATGGTGTGTAATTCATTTTTATTGTCAAATAGAACAACACTGTTTGACTTTTTAATATTTCCTTTTATTATGAAACAGAAATTGGGGAAAGCCCAATAATTTTTTCAGGAACAAGTAATTCAGTTCAGATTGTTACATATAGATTCAGATTGTTATGTTTAAACGTAAATAGCTCTAAAAGTGGACGTGAGGCAGCTGACTGTTGTCCATCACTGTAACATTTTAGATATCTGAGAATTCAGATCTCACATAGAATTATCTGCCTCAGAGGGATCCACTACTGGCCCATGACAAATAGGACAGGTTGTGTGCTCAGACAGCCAGTGATCAATGCAGTGATCATGATATTCATGGGAGCAAGGTAGGATGTGTAGTGTGTTGCCTGTAGTGTACTCTGTGATACAAATGCTACAGGCTTTAAATGCTTCATTCTCTCCAAAAGATCTTAAAGCCGAGTTGTCAATCTGTGCTTTGGTAAGTCCTGTTGGTTCGTATGGGTCATCATTTTGTAGGAAAAACTGATCCAGATTAAGGGAGGACCAAGAGTCACTATCATCAAATATTATTGGGGTCATTCGTCTACCTTCTTGCCTGGTCTCTGATAAGCCTGTTGGTAAGCTTCTTTCTTCACTGTCTTCAAACACCTGTGAGCTAATTTCTGAATCTTCATCACTTGAGCTAGAACTGGACATAGGAGTAGAATGGGAGCTAGATATATAATTGGAGATTGAACCTGAAATCAGTGTGAAACTTGAATCAGGATCATAGCTAGCATTTGAAGCAGAACTAGGTCTACAACTACTACCACTAGGGCCATGTCTTTCATTTGGTGACTCTGTCCTTTCCATGTTTTCACTTGGAGGTAAGACACTATGCTCTAAATTACTGCCACTGTCCATAAGATTACTTGAGTTACTAAATCCTGTCATTGTCTGCCATAATGTACTCTGAGTTGGAACAGATGTTGTATCACTTAAGCTAGTATTTAAAATTCTGTGAATGGGATTTCTGATGGTATTGACATAAACACTCTCATCGGCCTCGTCAGAATGTGAAAACATTGGCTTCAGTTCTTCTTGCTTACTTTCTGAAGTGGTAGTGTTGTTTAGGGAGTCAGATGTTAACTGAGTACTAACTCTGCTGTCTCTCTGAGAACATGCTCGACAATGAACTCGTCCTACTTCAAGATTGAAGGGTGTGGTTGAATTTGTTTCCCTCACTTCCAAAGATTCACTACTGCACATTGTGTCTGAATAACATTCTCCATGAGCAACATTCCTAGTTTTAGAAGTTTCAGTAAGACCCCTATTTTGTAACTCATGTCCAGGCTTTTGATGTCTCAATGTTCCTTCATGCTCAGTTCTAGAAAATGCATCATTCTCACTTATGAGAGGTTGTTTAAAAGTCTGAGATGGTATATCTTCATTAATTCTTTGAAAAATTTCCCACAGTGAATGTGGATGTGGCGAACTGTCAGTCCTTGCTCTGGTTCTCCGATAGATTGGGCTCATACTTTTTGCTTTTCTCTGACTTCTAGTTGGTCAGTTGGTCTAGTTCCATTAATGATTCCATTGTGTCTTGTTCTGATGTAGATGCTGTTGTAAACAGTGACTCATATTGTGGATTTTCCACTTGCTTTTGGCTGTCTTCTGTATCTTCTCTTCTGGGAAGTTTTGCAGATGCTACACATTCATTCTCTGGATTTGAGTTTTCATCATCAAGGTTGATGAGCTCATCACTGTTAGCACTAATTTGGGTCTCTTTTCTCCAAGACTGATTTTCTTTTTGTTCACTTGTCACATTTTCAGTTTGCCTGAAAGTGGTAAGCCAGTCTAGTGGAGAGTCATCTCTAGACACATCATCTGAAGCATCTCCTCTATCTGTTAATTTAAAAAAAGAGGGGGAGTGAGGCCATAAAAGAACTACCAAAAATGGAACCATCATAAAANGAACCAGGTCTACTATCACTACCATTAGGTCCATGTCTTTCATTTGCTGACTCGGCCCTTCCCATGTTTTCCCTTGGACGTGAGACACTATGTTCTGAAATACTGTCACTGTCCATAAGGTTACTTGAGTCACTAAATACTGTCATTGTCTGACCGAAAATAGTCTGAGTTGTAGCAGACATTGTACCACTTAAGCTAGTATTTAAGCTAGTACTTAAAAATCTATAAACGGAATTTCTGATGGTATTGGCATAAGCACTCTCATTGGCTTCATCAGAATGTGAAGACCTAGGCTGAGGTTCTTCTTGCTCACTTTCTGAAGTGGTAGTGTAGTTTGGTAAGTTCGATGTTAACTGAGTTCTACTAACTCCTCTGTATCTCTGAGAACATGCTGGACAATTAACTGGACAAGGAACTTGTCCTGCTTTGAGACTGAAAGGTGTGGTTGGATTTGTCTCCCTCACTTCCCATGATTCATTACTGCCCGTTGTGTCTGAATAACGTTCTCCATTAACAGCATTCCTAGTTCTAGAAGTTTCAGTAAGACCCCTGTTTTGCAAGTCATGTCCAGGCATTTGCTGTCTCAATGTTTCTTCATGCCCAGTTCTAGAAAATGTATCATTCTCACTTAAGAGAGGTTGTTCAAAATTCTGAGATGGTGTATATTCATTCATTCTTTGAAAAAGTTCCCACAGTGTACGTGGAGGTGACCGTGCCCAACCGTCAGTCCTTGCTCTCGTTCTCCGAGAGTCTGGGCTCCTACTTCTTGGTCGTCTCTGACTTATAGTCGGTGGTACTTCCATTAATGTTTCTATTGTATCGTGTTCTGATGCAGATGCTGTTGTAAATAGTGACTCAGATTGTGGATTTTCCACTTGCCTTTGGCTGTCTTCTGTATCTTCTCTGGGAAGTTTTGCAGATGCTACATATTCAGTTTCTGCAGTTGAGTTTTCATCATCACACTCAAGATTACTTTCTAAGCCAAATCTGAGCTCATCACTCTTAGCGCTAATTTCCCTCTCGTCTCTCCAAGACTGATTTTCTTTTTGTTCACTTGTCACATTTTCAGTTTGTCTGGAAGTGGTAAGCCAGTCTAGAAGAAAGTCCTCACTGGATTCATTATCTGAAGCATCTCCTCTATCTGTTAATTTAAAAAATGGGGGGAGGGGCCATATAAGAACTACCAAAATTGGAACCATCATAAAATAGCACTCTGAAACTTTGTTTAGAAAGCAAACAAAAATGAGAACTTAAACACTCAGATGTTTTCAANGATGCTACACATTCATTCTCTGGATTTGAGTTTTCATCATCAAGGTTGATGA
The DNA here is from genome assembly GCA_006410675.1 of Oreotragus oreotragus. Classification (NCBI taxonomy): domain Eukaryota; kingdom Metazoa; phylum Chordata; class Mammalia; order Artiodactyla; family Bovidae; genus Oreotragus; species Oreotragus oreotragus. Next base: position 87,234 of record SJYX01003138.1, read on the forward strand.
GCTCATCACTGTTAGCACTAATTTGGGTCTCTTTTCTCCAAGACTGATTTTCTTTTTGTTCACTTGTCACATTTTCAGTTTGCCTGAAAGTGGTAAGCCAGTCTAGTGGAGAGTCATCTCTAGACACATCATCTGAAGCATCTCCTCTATCTGTTAATTTAAAAAAAGAGGGGGAGTGAGGCCATAAAAGAACTACCAAAAATGGAACCATCATAAAATAGCACTCTGAAACTTTGTTTAAAAAGCAAACAAAAATGAGAACTTAAACACTCAGATGTTTTCAACTGATTTCACATTTACATAGTTAATATTTTAAAAGCTTTATTATCTAGATTTATTAGTAAAGGCAGAGAAGTTTCAATTCCATCTGAAAAAGAGTACACTAATCCTAGATAAATTTAGAGAGGTTTTTACAAAGGGTATCTGAAGGGTTTGTTTTTCAATATTTCATCATATACACAGCCCACTGTGGGAGGAATGTCAAGAGACAACATTTTTTTTCAGTCCACTGTCAAAACACCAAAGCAGTTAAACCAGGTAAACACCAGTTAAGGTACAGTGCTAATATTTTAATTTAATTGATATTATTGTCTAATTCTCATTAGTCTCCAACAGTACTACTCCTAGGCTGTTATATGCTTTTGATAATGTATAAGTTGTTTTAAAATACAAGATTATTGCCCAAATATAAACAAAGTTTATAGGATTAAAAGTATTTGAATTTTGAATACTTCTTAATATTACCAAGATTTTTAATTGGCATTAAGCTGAACGTCAGATCAAATGAATAGACTGAACCTAGTGTGGCACATATAAGACCATATTCCAGAACCAAAGTATTATAGTATCCTCTTCATTAGATAATAAAATCCTCTATTTTACACTGGGAGAGAAGGCACCAGATCTGAGGTTCCAGCAGGGTTTCTCAGCCTTAGAACTATTTACATTTTGGCACTGGGCAATTCTTATTTTGGGGAGCTACCCTGTGCATTGTGTCATATTTGGCAGCATCCCTGGCCTCTGCCCACTAGATGCTAGTAACGCCCATGCCTCCCTCTGTGACAACCAAAAATATCTCCAGCTATTGTCAAATGTCCCTTGGGGTGGGGGAGAGCAAAACTGTCCCCAGTTGAGAACTACTTGATTAAAATATAAAATATTTCTTTTTGCTATTTTTTTACATGTCTATATAGATAGAGAGGGCTTCCTTCATAACTCAGTTGGTAAAGAATCTACCTGCAATGCAGGGGACCCCAGTTGGATTCCTGGGTCGGGGAGATCTGCTGGAGAAGGGATAGGCTACCCACTTCAGTATTCTTGGGCTTCCCTTGTGGCTAAGTTGGTAAAGAATCCGGCTGCAAAGTGGAAGACCTGGGATCCATCTCTGGGTTCCATCCCTGGGTTTTTTTTTTATGATACCTATCTCAAGTACCATGAGATAGGGCGTATATTTTATTTTTTATTTATTTATTTATTTTTTATTTATTTATTTTTTTACACGAACTCCCAAACATGAACCTCCCTCCCACCTCCCACCCCACATCATTCTCTACATTTTAAATGACAACCTGCTTCAAAATACCATGCCAAAGTCAGCCTCATTAAATGTAGCAATTCTCATTTTCAGGTGCTGAGGGACCACTGCCTCTTCTCCTCATGAATTCCTCAGATCGTAGACTCTCACTAAGAAAGTAATTCACAATTTTTGATAATTCCCCAGGGTCTTAGCTGAGTCTTTTCAGTGTGTCCTCTCCCTTTTAACTCTTAATGGTTTCATCTTGATTATACGACCCCTCAATCCTGTTTCAAACAAACAGAAAACACCAAGACTTGGGCAGACTTTTCTGCTCATCCAGGGAATTTCTTCTCCACAAAAGCATTCGGTTTCATTTTTGTCCTTGTGTCTCTTGCAAACGAAACTAGTCAGACTATCACAGGAACTTTAAAAAATGGATCCGTGATAGTTATTTTACCTGTGGTATTGAGTACCAACTTTTCTGATTTTGTTCCATGTGTCTTAGTGCAACCCGGATGGCTGTATTTATTGGTGAAAATAAACTAACCCTTATTTGTAATGCTACCTGAAGGAAACCTCTACGATTTTCTGGACTTGTTAATACTACCAGCGTCACTTAACACTTGTTTGAGTTTTTCATTCAAATTATTCATGTAAAGACAAGATTTGGCTACTGAATTTGAGATTATTTAATTTGACTTATTTAATAATTAATCCATCCAACATAAACTGGATCAGTTACTGTCCTAGCTCTAGAGATATGTCAATTGTTGGAGCAGTTTGTACTCCCAAGTGAGTGGGAAACACCATCCAGAAACTATCACAATACAATATATTTTAGAATAGATTTATATATGCTTTATTGTATAAGTACAGAGAATTGTGCAACAATTATTTAGGGGCATTTCACAGAGGCATTATATTTAAATCTGAATCTTTAAATATAGTTATTAGTTTCTATAGATGGAAAATAGCAGTTATGTGTTGGTAGAGAAAGGCTCTGTCAGAAAAAGCAGACTTGAAAGACCTTGGGTTATTTGGGCAACTGTGGCCACAATTTTGGGGCAGGGGTGGAAATATGGAATTAATCTCAGAAAGGATAACTGACACAAGCTGTAAATAGAGTTTTCATTTTTTTAATGTAAGAAATAGGATACTGATTAAGATGTTTTGGTATATTTTGAGAACAAGTAGTGAACTTTATTTTTGCTTGCTTAGTGTCTCTGTAACAACTTGTGCTAATAGCATCCTGATTTTCATGGAGGAAAAACTCATCTTACAGCATTAGTCCAGTTGGTTTAGGTTTAGCTGAATTCACTACCATGGCTAAAGGAAAGGACATATGATGCAGCCATGTCCAATCAGCATGTCTCAAATTGGTTATGGTAATTGGTCAAAGCATGAGCATGTGAACAAAATTACATTTAAGAGCTAAATCTGAAATGTTATCTAGAACTACTGATAATGAGAAATCCTTTTCCACTGAGGTTACAAAGCTAGCAAGATACAAACATAAAGATGCTTGTGGCTATGTTATATACCGAGAATAAGGAAAATTGGCATAAATAGAGGAAAACAAAGATGAAAAAAAAAAAAAAACAACAAGATATTTGAGGGGAAAAAAATGAGAAGTACCTGAAGCTAGATGTGCCTTAGGATTTTTCGATCTTTAAAACAATATATTTCATTTGTAAACCTATAAGCTTATGATTGGAAAGCTCATAATAATTGTCATAGGAAAGTGATATGATTGTTGATGATATAGTAGTAGTTGTTAAGTCGCTCAGTTATGTTCAACTCTTTGTGACCCCAAAGACAGCAGCATGCCAGGCTTTCCTCCTGTCCTTTACCATCTACCAGAGCTTGCTCAAATTCATATCCATTGAGTTGATGATATAGTAAGATGTCAAAAAATAATTTAATAGAGGGGAGGTGGTCAGGGAATGAATGAAATAGGTGTGGGAGATTAAGTAGTACAAATTTTCAGTTTAAAATAAAGGAGTCAAAGGGACGAAATGTACAGTGTGGAGAATATAGGTGATAGTAATGTAATATCTTTGTAGGATGACATATGGTAACTAGGTTTGTGATCATTTTATAAGATACAGAAATATCTGTCTCTTATACACATCTGGTGGGGGGGGTGGGTGGAGAGCAAAACTGTCCCCAGTTGAGAACTACTTGATTAGAATATAAAATATTTCTTTTTGCCTTTTTTTTTTTTTTTAACACATCTATATGGATAGAGAGGGTTTCCCTCATAACTCAGTTGGTAAAGAATCTGCCTGCAATGCAGGAGATCCTCGTTCAGTTTGGGAAGATCCACGCTGGAGAAGGGATAGGCTACCCACTCCAGTATTCTTGAGCTTCCCTTGAGGCTCAACTGGTAAAGAATCCACCTACAAAGTGGGAGACCTGGGTTCCATCCCTGGGTTGGGAAGATCCCCTCCACTCCAGTATTCTGGCCTGGAGAATTCCATGGACTGTATAATCCATGGGGTTGCAAAGAGTCTGACACAATTGAGAGACTTTCACTTTTATAGAGAAACTAATTCAGGACATAGGAGGGACTTTCCATTGAGGTACACAACCATAAAACAAACAAAAAACAGTGGTCTACTTCACATTTTTTCCCAATTAAATCAATCCAAATGTGAATCGGCGAAAAAAAAAAAAAAAAAAAAACTACTCTGACATTCTCACTGCAAATCAAGTAAATGTCAGTTCTTTTTTTATGAGAAGTTCTTTACCAAGTAATTTATACCTCTTCTGTATATTTACTACTATGAAGTGATTATTTAGCATCATGAAGTTCCTTTTTCATCTTATCCTATTCCCCCCAAGGAGAAATATACCTGTATTTTCATCTGAGTTTTGTCGTAGGTTTTCTTTCATTATTTGAAGCCTCTCCTGCAATTCTTCTTCTGTACTTTCACCTAGGGGGCCGAGCAAATTGTTGTCCCTCATAAGTATGTAATCTTCTTCATTCAGATCACTTATGAATCAGTAGTAATCATCTTCTCGAGCCAATCGGTCTGTCTGACCTCTGTGTCGGACTGAAACCCTGTCTTCTTCATTGTCGGAATCTGGGCTTTCCATTTCGATGAACAACTGGAAAATTATCTGAATTTCATGACTTAGTGCTGAAACACAAAAACGGCAGTCAAGTAATCTTCAGCTTCTACTTCTGCCCGGGAGTGACCCGAACACACTCAGTTGGATAACCATCTGTCTAGGTTCCCTACTGCTCTGCTACTCCGCTATTGCACCTCAACTCTGCAGCCTCTGGTGAGGCAATAATTGAGATCCGCCTCTACCTCACAACTTGCTTAGGCGTTGCCTAGGCATCCATTGTCTTCCTTAGGTAACTGAGTAGGGACTGGATTCAGGTTGCGTTCCATTTCATTCAAAAGCAGTCAATGTTTCTGAGGGTTTATAATGTACCAAGCACCATCCTTAATCTCTCTCCCCTCACCCCCACCCCGCCCAGCCGCAGCCTATTCTCAGGTTTTCAGAAGGCATTTTCATTCTCTACATTTTATTTTTTATTTTTTTTTTTATGATACCTATCTCAAGTACCATGAGATAGGGCGTATATTTTATTTTTTATTTATTTATTTATTTTTTATTTATTTATTTTTTTACACGAACTCCCAAACATGAACCTCCCTCCCACCTCCCACCCCACATCATTCTCTACATTTTAAATGACAACCTGCTTCAAAATACCATGCCAAAGTCAGCCTCATTAAATGTAGCAATTCTCATTTTCAGGTGCTGAGGGACCACTGCCTCTTCTCCTCATGAATTCCTCAGATCGTAGACTCTCACTAAGAAAGTAATTCACAATTTTTGATAATTCCCCAGGGTCTTAGCTGAGTCTTTTCAGTGTGTCCTCTCCCTTTTAACTCTTAATGGTTTCATCTTGATTATACGACCCCTCAATCCTGTTTCAAACAAACAGAAAACACCAAGACTTGGGCAGACTTTTCTGCTCATCCAGGGAATTTCTTCTCCACAAAAGCATTCGGTTTCATTTTTGTCCTTGTGTCTCTTGCAAACGAAACTAGTCAGACTATCACAGGAACTTTAAAAAATGGATCCGTGATAGTTATTTTACCTGTGGTATTGAGTACCAACTTTTCTGATTTTGTTCCATGTGTCTTAGTGCAACCCGGACGGCTGTATTTATTGGTGAAAATAAACTAACCCTTATTTGTAATGCTACCTGAAGGAAACCTCTACGATTTTCTGGACTTGTTAATACTACCAGCGCCACTTAACACTTGTTTGAGTTTTTCATTCAAATTATTCATGTAAAGACAAGATTTGGCTACTGAATTTGAGATTATTTAATTTGACTTATTTAATAATTAATCCATCCAACATAAACTGGATCAGTTACTGTCCTAGCTCTAGAGATATGTCAATTGTTGGAGCAGTTTGTACTCCCAAGTGAGTGGGAAACACCATCCAGAAACTATCACAATACAATATATTTTAGAATAGATTTATATATGCTTTATTGTATAAGTACAGAGAATTGTGCAACAATTATTTAGGGGCATTTCACAGAGGCATTATATTTAAATCTGAATCTTTAAATATAGTTATTAGTTTCTATAGATGGAAAATAGCAGTTATGTGTTGGTAGAGAAAGGCTCTGTCAGAAAAAGCAGACTTGAAAGACCTTGGGTTATTTGGGCAACTGTGGCCACAATTTTGGGGCAGGGGTGGAAATATGGAATTAATCTCAGAAAGGATAACTGACACAAGCTGTAAATAGAGTTTTCATTTTTTAAATGTAAGAAATAGGATACTGATTAAGATGTTTTGGTATATTTTGAGAACAAGTAGTGAACTTTATTTTTGCTTGCTTAGTGTCTCTGTAACAACTTGTGCTAATAGCATCCTGATTTTCATGGAGGAAAAACTCATCTTACAGCATTAGTCCAGTTGGTTTAGGTTTAGCTGAATTCACTACCATGGCTAAAGGAAAGGACATATGATGCAGCCATGTCCAATCAGCATGTCTCAAATTGGTTATGGTAATTGGTCAAAGCATGAGCATGTGAACAAAATTACATTTAAGAGCTAAATCTGAAATGTTATCTAGAACTACTGATAATGAGAAATCCTTTTCCACTGAGGTTACAAAGCTAGCAAGATACAAACATAAAGATGCTTGTGGCTATGTTATATACCGAGAATAAGGAAAATTGGCATAAATAGAGGAAAACAAAGATGAAAAAAAAAAAAAAACAACAAGATATTTGAGGGGAAAAAAATGAGAAGTACCTGAAGCTAGATGTGCCTTAGGATTTTTCGATCTTTAAAACAATATATTTCATTTGTAAACCTATAAGCTTATGATTGGAAAGCTCATAATAATTGTCATAGGAAAGTGATATGATTGTTGATGATATAGTAGTAGTTGTTAAGTCGCTCAGTTATGTTCAACTCTTTGTGACCCCAAAGACAGCAGCATGCCAGGCTTTCCTCCTGTCCTTTACCATCTACCAGAGCTTGCTCAAATTCATATCCATTGAGTTGATGATATAGTAAGATGTCAAAAAATAATTTAATAGAGGGGAGGTGGTCAGGGAATGAATGAAATAGGTGTGGGAGATTAAGTAGTACAAATTTTCAGTTTAAAATAAAGGAGTCAAAGGGACGAAATGTACAGTGTGGAGAATATAGGTGATAGTAATGTAATATCTTTGTAGGATGACATATGGTAACTAGGTTTGTGATCATTTTATAAGATACAGAAATATCTAGTCACTATGTTGTGCACCAGAGACAAACAGTGTTGTAGGCCAAGTATACTTCAAAAGACAAACAAACAAACTCATAGAAAAAGAGATCAGATTTGTGGTTACCAGAGGTTGGTGGGGGGTTGAATGAAGGTGGTCAAAATGTGCATAATTCTAGTTACAGAATAAATAAGTATAGGAATCTAATGTACATTAGTCATGTTGTATATGAAATATGTTAAGAGTAAATCCTAAGAGTTCTCATCACAAGGAAAAAAATATTATTTCTCTTTTATTTTGTCTCTATATGAGGTGATAGATGTTTGCTAAATTTATCATGGTTATCATTTCATGATGAATGTAAGTGTAAGAGAACAAAACTTGCCACCCCAAAATGTTTCTTTGGCATGTAGATTATTTCAAGCTGGGGAAAAAAAAAAATCTAGGCCGAAAAGTCTCAGAAAGAAACTTTGACCTTGCTCCTAACTGCCTAAAAAATTTAGGTAAAGGGCTTATTCCCCAACAGAGCTATCACCAGAGATATCTACAAAGAATATGGCTAGTTGTGGTGGGCAAAACACAGCAGAGCCTAGAGATCTAAGACAGTTCTGTGTTCTATTGTCTACATGGCCCGTTTACCAAACATCTCCTTTTCCATCTTTATATGAACCACTTTGCTTTCCTTTGAAGTCTCAAATACCATCCATGACATCCTCTTTGTCTTTAGTTAAAGATGGTATTTAAGTTGAGGGTTTCAGCCATATGTTCATGTTTTTAAACTTTGATTTTTTTTTCTGGTTAATTTGTCTTATGATGTTTTACTTCTTAGACCAGCCAGAAGAATCTAGATGGGTAAAGGAAAATTTCTTACTGCCCAACATAATTCAAATCATTGTGCTGTGTGCCTTTAACTTAGTCTTAAACATCAATGTCAATTATATCTCCAAAACCTGGTAGAGAAAATAAATAATTTATAATTAAGTTTCCATGTAAAACTTATTTGTTTTTGTCCAGTCTATAAAATTAATATGTTCATATAGTTTGAATTTAATTGGATTTAGTTTTTATGAAAAAATAAGAAAACAGAATATTTCTGTCATTCATTAGTTTAATCAGTATTTATTAGGCATTGAAATTGTGTAAAGTTGAAAGAAATGAGCAATCATTTTCATTTGATTATGAGTAAAACATAGTTATGACATATCGATATAATGTTAATATTGTGGATAAATTTCCTTCATCTTTGTACCTTGAGACCCTTTCAAAATGTCCTTATGTTTGCATGCATTTCATTTATTATACAATGTATTCTGATACTTTGGCCCAGTAATACTCATTTAATTCTTATATGAATAGAAAATATCCTGAGGTGAAGTATCAGTGAACGTTTGGTTTATATTAAGAAACAGAATGGCCCTGCTGGGAACTAAAATGTCTTTCACTAATACCTTAATAAAGAGTAAGATAATGTTATGTGACCAATTAGCTCCCTAGTGGGATTTTAAGGATGCCTAAGTCAAGAGATACCTTGAGTAATAGGCAAATTTGTCCTTGGAGTACAAAATGAAGTAGGGGAAGTGCTAACAGAGTTTTGCCAAGAGAACACACCACTCATAGCAAACACCTTTTTCCAACAACGCAAGTGATGACTCTACACATGGACATCACCAGATGGTCAATACCAAAATCAGATTAATTATATTCTTTTCAGCCAAAGATGGAGAAGCTCTATACAGTCAGAAAACACAAGACCAGAGCCGACTGTGGCTGAGATCATGAGCTCATTGCAAAATTCAGACTTAAATTGAAGAAAGTAGGGAAAACCACTAGACCATTCAGGTATGAAAGTGAAAGTGAAAGTAGCTCAGTCATGTCCAACTCTTTGAGACCCTATGGATCCTATGGAGAGTCCATGGAGTTCTCCAGGCCAGAATACAGGGGTGGGTAGCCTTTCTCTTCTCAAGGGGATCTTTCCAATCCAGGGATTGAACCCAGGTCTTCCGTATTGCAGGTGGTTTCTTTACCAGTTGAGCCACAAGGGATGCCCAAGAATACTGGAGTGGGTACTGAAGAAGACTGTCCCTTCTCCAGCAGATCTTCCCAATCCAGGAGTTGAACGAGGGTCTCCTGCATTACAGGCAGATTCTTTACCAACTGAGCTATCAAGGAAGCACAACCATTCATGTATGACCTAAATCAAATCCCTTACCATAATACAGTGGAAGTGACAAATAGATTCAAGGGCTCATTCAGGTATGACCTAAATCAAATCCCTTATGATTATACAGTAGAAGTACAATTAGATTCAAGGGATTAGATCTGATAAGAGTGCCTGAAGAACTATGGACAGAGGCTCATGACTTTGTACAGGAGGCAGTGATCAAGACCACCCCCAAGAAAAAGAAATGTAAAAAGGCAAAATGGTTGTCTGAGGAGGCCTTAAAAATAACTGAGTTAAGAAAAGACATTAAAGGCAAAGGAGAAAAGGAAAGAAATACCCATCTGAGTGCAGAGTTCCAAAGAAAAGCAAGGAGAGATAAGAAAGCCTTCCTCAGTGATCAGTTCAAGGAAATAGAGAAATACAGTAGAAAGAGAAAGATTAGAGGTCTCTTCAAGAAAATTAGAGATACCAAGGGAACATTTCATGCAAAGATTGACACACTAAAGGACAGAAATGGTATGGACCTAAGAGAAGCAGAAGACATTAAGAAAAGGTGGGGAGAATGCACAGAAGAACTATACAAGAAAGATCTTCATGACTCAGATAACCATGGTGCTGTGATCACTGACCTAGGGCCAGACATCCTGGAATACGAAGTCAAGTGGGCCTTAGGAAGCATCACTACAGACAAAGCTAGTGGAGGTGATGGTATACCAGCTGAGCTTCTTCAAATCCTAAAAGATGATGCTGTTAAAGTGTCACACTCAATATGTCAGCAAATTTGAAAATATCAGTAGTGGCCACAGGTCATTTTTCATTCCAGTCCCAAAGAAAGGCAATGCCAAAGAACATCCAAACTACCACACAATTGCACTCATCTTACCTGTTAGCAAAGTAATGTTAAAATTCTCCAAGTGAGGCTTCAGCAGGACATGAACTGAGAACATCTAGATTTTCAAGCTGGATTTAGAAAAGGCAGAGGAACCAGAGATCAAATTGCCAATATCCATTGGGTCATTGAAAAAACAAGAGTTCCAGAAAAAAACATCTATTTCTGCTTTATTGACTATGCCAATGTCTTTGTCTGTGTAGAGCACAACAAACTGTGGAAAATTCTGTAAGTAAGGAGAATACCAGACCACCTGACCTGCAATCTGAGAAAACTTTATGCAGGAAAACAACCAACATTTAAAATCCAACATGGAAAAATGGACTGGTTCCAAATTGGGAAAGGAGTATGTCAAGTCTATATATTGTCACCTTGCTTCTTTAAATTATTCTCAGAGAATATCATGTGAAATGCCAGGCTGGATGAAGCACAAGCTGGAATCAAGATTTCTGGGGAAAATATCAATAACCTCAGATATGCAGATGCCACCACCATTATGACAGAAAGTAAAGAGGAACCGAGGAGCCTCTTGTTGAAAGAGAAAGAGGAGAGTGAAAAAGCTGGCTTAAAACTCAGCATTAAAATAAACAAACATCATGACATCTGGTCCCATCACTTCATGGCAAAGAGATGGAGAAACAATGGAAACATTTAAAGACTATTTATTTTTGGCTCCAAAATCACTGCAGATGGTGACTGCAGCCATGAAATTAAAAGGCATTTGCTATTTGGAAGAAAACCTGTGAGCAACCTAGACACCATATTAAGAAGCAGAGACATTACTTTGCCAACACAGGTCCATCTATTCAAAGCTATGGTTTTTCCAGTAGTCATGTATGGATGTGAGAGTTAGACCATAAAGAAAGCTGAGTGCTGAAGATTGACGCCCTTGAATAATGATTTTGGAGAAGACTCTTGAGATTCCCTTGGACTGCAAAGAGATCAAAGAAGTCATTCCTAAAGGAAATCAGTGTAACTATTAATTGGAAGGACTGATGCTGAAGTTCCAATATTTTGGCCACCTGATTCGAAAAACTGACTCATTGGAAAATACCCTGATGCTGGGAAAGATTGAAGGCAAGAGGAGAAGGGATGACAGAGGATGAGATGTTTGGATGGCATCACTGACTCAGTGGACATAAGTCTGAGCAAGCTCCGGGAGTTGGTGATGGACATGGAAGACTGGCATGCTGCAGTCCATGGGGCTGCAAACAGTCAGACTCCACTAAGTGACAGAACTGAACTAAACTGAAGTTTAGCAAAGTCTTCATTTGCATTATTAGGTGTGTACTTGTGTGTGTGTGTGTTATATTTAAAAAGTTTTTACATGTTTGGTTAGGATAATAACCCAGTAACCACTAGTCAGATCTCTTTTTCAATGAGCTTGGTTTTCCGGTTAATATTTATTTATTTATTTATTTATTTAGATTCCACAATTAAGTGAGATAATAAAGTATTTGACTTTCTCTGTCTTATTTTCAATTCTCACTGCCCAATTTTCTTTATCTGACAAACTGACTAAATCAGTTGTAGACAATAACTATTGTGTTATAGGACTTCAAAGTTTGAGATAAAGTACATTCATACCACAGAGGAACTTTCAAAATTTCAGTGAAATAGGTCTTTGTTACTAGTATCCAGCTGAGCTACTCACTGAAAAAAAAATTCTCAAACTATTGTTTGGAGTTTTGTTTTTAATATTTCTTCCTAAATATCACAATTGATGTTCCCAAACCTCATTTCAATTCCATGTATTTAAAGGAAATATAATGAGGCATTCAATATACAGGAAAGAGGACTGGGTTGAGAATTTAGAGACTTGGGTTGAAGTCTAATCATTAATCCATTATTTACCCAAACACTTATTCTTTCTAGACTCCAGTTTCTTAAATTCTAATATGTGAAAATTGAATCTATTTTTCATGGTTTAATTTAGTCAGTTTCTCAGACAAAGAGAATTGGGCAGTGAGAATTGAAAATGAGACAGCGAAAGACAAATATTTTACTATCTCACTTTATGTGGAGTCTTAAAAAAAAAAAAAAAAAAAAGACAAAGCTGAAATACCAAGCTCCTCAAAAAAGAGATCAGACTGGTGTTTACCAGAGGTAGGGGAAGGAGGGGTGGGAAATTAGAGCTATGTGGTCAAAAGGTACAAACTTCCAGTTATAGGATAAGTAAGTAGTAGGGATGTAATGTTGGAGAAGGCAATGGCAACCCACTGCAGTACTCTTGCCTGGAAAATCCCATGGACAGAGAAGCCTGGTGGGCTGCAGTCCACGGGGTCACTAACAGTCGGACACGACTGAGTGACTTCACTTTCACTTTTCACTTTCATGCATTAGAGAAGGAAATGGCAACCCACTCCAGTGTTCTTGCCTGGAGAATTCCAGGGATGGTGGAGCCTGGTGGGCTGCCGTCTAAGGGGTTGTACAGAAACGAACATGACTGAAGTGACTTAGCAGTAGCAGCAGGGATGTAATGTACAACATGACTATAGCGACCACTGCTGTATGATATATAGGAAAGTTATTAAGAAAGTAAATTCTAAGTATTCCCATCACTAGGAGTAATTATTTTCCTCTCTTTTCTTTTCTTTTTTTTTTTTATTGCAGCTATATGAGCAGATGGATGTTAGCTGGACCTATTGTGGCAATCACTTCTTGAGATATATAAATCAAGCCATCATTCTGCATGCCTTAAGCTTATACAAGGATGTATGTCAATTATTTTTCAATAAGACTGGAAAAAAAAGAAAGAAAATAATGTCTGAAACAGAGTGTCAAATTAGCAACCATGAATTAAAGAGCAAAGGTTGAGTGGGACTACAGTTAGGACCAGTAATGCTGAGATAAATCCCAAAGTCAAGCTAGGATTAACTGTTTCTCCCAAAATATTCATTCAAAGCCAGTAAATTAAAATAGAGTATTGAGCCAAAGAAGACAATTCAAAAAGATTCAGAGCAAAGCCACAGTAAAGTCATACCCAGCTTGGGGATCAAAGCCATAAGGTAGTAGCAGATGTGTGTGACATTGATTTTAACTTGCTAAATTATATTTATACCTTGGCTCTCTGAAAGCTGATACTCAGTTGTTTTAATATCTTTATTTATAACACATGTGAGATGTATGACCTCAGTTATCTTTTCTGTTAAATATTTTATGAATGAGAATATACTCACAACAAAATTTTTTAAAACACTAGGGAAAATTTTTGTTCAGAAAAATACAGTACATACATAAGCAAAAAGATTTAGCATGTTATTAGCACTTAGAAAATAAATTCTTAGTATCTTTCATATTTAAGTTTGTAACTGAAGATGATCAGATTGACCACTTTGGGTGGGAAAGGAAAAAAAAAGACACATTTACTTTTAAGTTCACCTGCTAGATGTGTTCACTGTAGGCTCCCTTATATATGTGAGGCCTGGGCCTGGGTGACTGCAATTACAGTTGTCAAGCTTTTTAACAAACTGGATAACCATTTGTTTCTCCACATCACATTATCTTTACATAGGAGCAATCAGCAGAAAACATGAAGTAGCCAAGCATTCTGTCCTACAAAACACCACCTTAACAGTTAACCATCATTGCCCAACTGTTGTACAACTGGGTCTGCTAAGTCACTGCTAAGTCACTTCAGTCATGTCCGACTCTGTGCAACCCCATAGATGGCAGCCCACCAGGCTCCCCCATCCCTGGGATTCTCCAGGTAAGAGTACTGGAGTGGGGTGCCATTGCCTTCTCCAACAACTGTGTCTACTGCACACAAATACATGAAACTAGAAATATGTTTGATAAATAATTCTTTAAAAAATTATTTTCACCTTAAATTTCTCTGTATCGATGCAGATCCAGATTACCATTTAAATCCAAAGGTAAATAACACATGTACATACACTTATAATAACTTCAAGTAGGTCTTTATTTTTAAAAGAATGATGGCAATGAAGAGTCAATCACTAGACAGTCTTTGACTACTCAGAAAGAAAAGGCTACACACATTTTCTTAAGTCTAGAGGCCACAAATTAGATAACAATCTGTTTCCTTTCAAAGAAAATGCAGTATATA
>SJYX01003138.1:106592-126824 GCA_006410675.1 Oreotragus oreotragus
TTTCTTCCCTGATTTGTTGGTTATTCAGCAGCGTGTTGTTCAGCCTCCATATGTTGGAATTTTTAATAGTTTTTCTCCTGTAATTGAGATCTAATCTTACTGCATTGTGGTCAGAAAATATGCTTAGAATAATTTCAATTTTTTTTTTTTAAATTTACCAAGGCTAGATTTATGGCCCAGGATGTGATCTATCCTGGAGAAGTTTCCGTGTGCACTTGAGAAAAAAGTGAAATTCATTGTTTTGGGGTTAAATTTCCTATAGATATCAATTAGGTCTAATTCGTCTATTGTATCATTTAAAGTTTGTGTTTCCTTGTTAATTTTCTGTTTAGTTGATCTATCCATAGGTGTGAGTGAGGTATTAAAGTCTCACACTATTATTGTGTTATTGTTAATTTCCCCTTTCATACTTGTTAGCATTTGTCTTACATATAGTGGTGCTCCTATGTTGGGTGCATATATATTTATAATTGTTATATCTTCTTCTTGGACTGATCCTTTTATCATTATGTAGTGTCCTTCTTTGTCTCTTTTCACAACCTTTGTTCTAAAGTCTATTTTATCTGATATGAGTTTTGCTACTTCCGCTTTCTTCTGGTCTCTGTTTGCGTGGAATATCTTTTTCCAGACCTTCACTTTCAGTCTGTATGTGTCCCTTGTTTTGAGGTGGGTCTCTTATAGACAACATGTATAGGGGTCTTGTTTTTGTATCCATTTAGCCAGTCTTTTTCTGTTGGTTGGGGCATTCAATCCATTTACGTTTAAGGTAATTATTTATAAGTATGATCCCATTGCCATTTACTTTATTGTTTTGGGTTTGACTTTATACACCCTTTTTGTGTTTCCTTTTGTGTGTCCTTTGTCTAGAGAAGATCCTTTAGCATTTTTGGAGAGCTGGTTTGGTGGTGCTGAATTCTCTCAGCTTTTGCTTGTCTGTAAAGCTTTTGATTTCTCCTTCATATTTGAATGAGATCCTTGCTGGGTACAGTAATCTGGGCTGTAAGGTCATTTTCTTTCATCACTTTAAGTATGTCCTGCCAGTCCCTCCTGGCTTGAAGAGTTTCTATTGAAAGATCAGCTGTTATCCTTATGGGANCCATTGTTCCATGTCCAGTTCTAACTGTTGCTTCTTGACCTACATACAGATTTCTCAGGAGGCAGGTAAAGTGGTCTGATATTCCCATCTGTTTAAGTTTTTTCCACAGTTTGTTGTGATCCACACAGTCAAAGGCTTTGATGTAATCAATAAATATATTTTCCTGGAACTCTTGCTTTTTTGATGATTTAACAGATGTTAGCAATTTGATCTCTGGTTCCTCTGCCTTGGTTCACATCCTGTTGAAGCCTGGCTTGGAAAATTTTGAGCATTACTTTGCTAACACGTTGAGATGAATGCAATTGTGTGGCAGTTTGAACATTCTTTGGCATTGCCTTTCTTTGGGATTAGAATGAAAAATGACCTTTTCCCATTCTGTGGCCACTGCTGAGTTTTCTAAATTTGCTGGCATATTGAGTGCACCACTTTAACAACATCATTTAGGAATTGAAATTGCTCAGCTGGGATTTCATCACCTCCACTAGCTTTGTTTGTAGTGATGTTTCCTAAGGCCCACTTGTCTTCACACTCCAGGATGTCTGGCTTTAAGTGAGTGATCACATCATCGTGGTTATCTGGTTTATGAAAATCTTTTTTGTATAGTTCTGTGTATTCTTGCCATCTCTTCATTATATCTTCGGCTTCTGTTAGGTCCATACAATTTCTGTCCTTTATTGTGCCCATCATTGCATGAAGTGTTCCCTTGGTATCTTTAATTTTCTTGACGAGATCTCTAGTCTTTATTAATATTTGTTAGTAAATGAATGAGCCCAAATATTTAAAGTTAATTCTGCTATTACTTATTTTACTTTAATTACCAGATGGGTATTTTTTAATACCACTTTTGTATTACTGCTTTTATTATCAGAAACTTCATTTGGTCTACTGTGTCTCTTTTTTTTTTTGACTTAGTCCATTTTTCTATTTTATTGAAGTCCTAAGAAAGAGAATTAATAAGACTCAACATACTGGAGTTAAACAGCCTGAGTTTGATTATAATTCTTTTCATTTACTAATTGAGATATTAATTTAAATTTTCTATGCTTTGATTTTTGCATCTATAAAATTGAGCTAATGATCATTGGTGTGTTGTTAAGATTAAATAAATTTGCACTCTTAAGCACTCAAAGAGTGCCTGGTATTTAGTAAATGCTCGATATGAATTATTATTAATATTGTATCAGCTACTACATCTTAAAATATTCTTGATGCATAAGTCAGGGATATCCAAATGTTTAATAAAACATATTTATCTTTCTAACAAAATTTTCATATAATTCCAATAAATACATAAAATACAAAATTAGTGCTGTTTTAACTATTTGTACCTTACTTTCTCTCATAAACTCATAAGTCCCCTTCACAAAGTTCCCAAACTTCAAGAATTACAATTTAAAAACTACTAGTCTCAGTAACTTTTGATTGACTAAATATTTATTGACTGACTAAATCATGTTGAAAAATCAGATTATAGAAAGAGCAGACATTTTTTTATAATTCATCTATTATTTCGCCTGTCTCAAATGAGGATATTGTAAGTCAAGGAAGTTATATTTGAAGACAGTTTTCATGTCTTTTAGTAAATTAATTTAGATCAAAGGAATAAGCTTTTTTATAAATAATAAGTTTGGGATAAGTTTGAATTAAAAATAATATTTAAGGAATCAAAGCATTGTGTTATTATAATCATCATATATAGAATGGATTATCTGCCCTTTGAGCATTTGTAGATGACTTAAACATTATTAGTTTCTGAATGAAACCTATAAGATGTAAAAAACATTTTCTAAATAATATTAACAGTACTTACCCTTTTACACTCTTTAAGCTTAGTGAAACTTTATACTTTACTGATATCCTCATTTCTAACAAAAAGATACCAGTTTATCTCTAGTGTTTAACTGGAAATTTTTAAGAAAATGTTAGTTGATGTTATTAAAAGAAAGTGCAAGTGTTAGTAGTTCAGCCATGTTGTGCCCTTTGCAACCCCATGAACTGTACCCCACCAAGGTTCCTCTGTCCATGAGATTTCCCAGGCAAGAATACTGGAGTGTATTGCCATTTCCTTCTCCAATTAAAAGAAAGGTGTCATCTAAAATTATACTGTCTTATTCTTAGAAAGAATTTCCTGAGTAATCCAATGAACATCTCACAAAGATTCATGTACTCTTAAAGGGGTTGAGGGGAACATATTCATGAGCTATTTTAGTCCTTTCATTTTACAAATGAGAAGAATATGAGCCTGCTCAGTTAAGCAATTTACCAAAGATAAATGGTTGCATGTTAAATATTAAGAAGTATTAAAATCTTTGTTCTCAATCCAGTGCTCTTTCCACCATTTGGAAAATTAATCATATAGTCATAATCATCAAAATATTTTTTTCTGTGTCCCAAAAAAGAATAGAATGCCATGTTTTAGAATCCAGATGACATATCAACTTAAAAAGCAGCATAAAAAACAATTTTAAATTAAACTTTTGGATTAAGCAGATGATGACTGCTTGATTGGCAGTGGCTTGTACTGGAATAGAAAGCAAATCAATAAGCAGAAATATTTCAGTCATCTGTTTTCCTGAATTTCAATAAACAGAGGTGGTGTTTTAAGAAGGATTGAGAAATAAAAGGAAAGTCTTTCCCCAATCTGTGGCTGTCTTTATTGAATTCATTTTCTTTTTTCTTTACCCTTTTAGATGCCTCTTACCTCTGTTCTGTCCTTCTTCTACTAAAACTTTTTGAAAACTTATATCAGACCTTTTTGTACTGAAATGTAAATGGATTACAAGCCTTCAGGTACTGCTTCTACCTAGGAAGTGTAAGGAGTGAGATTTAAGAGAGGCAACAAAAGGTAAAGTTATAGAATGACTATCTAAATGTGAGATTTCAAGCATCAATGAGGAAGAGAGTAGTGTTAGGGGAAGCACACTGACTGAAACTGCCCACCCTGGCCAGGCACCAGAGTAACCATTTGCATGAGTTGTTTTACCACAGGAGGTCTTAGTAAGAAGCATGCAACTAATAAGCCACCACCAACCGGAAGAGTTCAGGAAAGGTCTAAAAGAGACACCACATATCGGATCACTTTCCAGAATCCTTCTCTCTTGCATCCATCTTGGCTGAACAAGGTGTGCACCACCAGGAAGGACTCTGAGTCAGAATGACTGGCTAAAGACAACCCAGAAAATAATCCCATCACCATAAAACCAGAGACTGCAAAGCATGTGTTCTCCTGGGTTCCCTCATCCTACTGCTCTCCACCTGGGTGCCCTTTCCCAATAAAATCTCTTGCTTTGTCAGCACATGTGTCTCCTCAGACATTTCATTTCTGAGTGTTAGACAAGAGCCCAGTTTCAGGCCCTAGAAGGGGCCCCCCTTCCTACAACAGTAGTAGCTTAAAATTGTAGGAGGACAGACTTCCCAGTGCTTTTAAAATCATTGTCAATTTCCACAAAGAAACAACAGACAAGGAAAAAAATGACAATTATAATAGCCAAACACAAAATAAAAACATAAACAAACAAAAAAACCCTTCAAATTAATGGGACTCAACTATGTTTAAACTGAGATTAATATGTGGAGTATTGATTTCTTTAATAAGCTGAAGCCCTCAGTCCATGAATATACTCCTTAATTTAATTTAGATATTCTTCAATTTTTCTCAGTAATGTTTCACAATTTTACATACAGAAATCTTTATATCTCTCATTAGATTTAGTTTTATGTGTTTCATTTTTTAGATAGTACCATCAAAAGCATTGTTTTCTTGATACCATTTCCTATTTGCTGTTTGTCTGTACAAATATAACTCATTTTTAAAGAAAATAAAATACTGACTTTGTATTCAGCAATCTTGTTATATAACCTTATGCAAATGGCTTACCTATAGAATTTGTTTCATATTCTATAATGATTAAAAGATCAATTCTCTAAAGCAATATAATAAACCTAAAATTTCATACAGACAATAATGTTTCTAAAAATTCATATAGCAAAAATTGACAGAAAAAGAATAAATATGTAAATTCACAATTATTGTGGAAAATTTTAACACAACTCTCTAAGTAGTCCAGGGAAGATTTTTAACACAAATATCAAACTTGATCAATTTGAAATATATAAAACATGCTACTCAACAATGAAAGAAATCATACTTTTAACAAGTATATATAGGCTGTATTACAAAACTCATTATATGGTTGTATATGAAACAAATCTCAACATACTTGAAGACTGGAATGCAATAAAATATACTTTTTGGCCATTGAAATGGTTAATTAGAAATCAATAACAAAAATTATTTTAAAATATATCCAAATGTTCAGGAGCTAAGCATTTTATTTAAATGATCACAAAGAAGAAATCACAGTGAGCATGAGAAAATGAAAATTTTAGCTGTATTTTTTCAGGTTTATTATATATGTATGTTCTCTAACACTATCAAAGTTTCCCATACAAGCATAGGCACTAGCAGAGTTTATAATCTATGTATCTAGTTTACTTTGGAGAAGGCAATGGCACCCCACTCCAGTACTCTTGCTTGGAAAATCCCATGGATGGAGGAGCCTGGTAGGCTGCAGTCCATGGGGTCGCTAAGAGTCAGACACGACTGAGCGACTTCCCTTTCACTTTTCACTTTCATGCATTGGAGAAGGAAATGGCAACCCACTCCAGTGTTCTTGCCTGGAGAATTCTGGGGACGGGGAAGCCTGGTGGGCTGCTGTCTATGGGGTCACACAGAGTTGGACACGACTGAAGTGACTTAGCAGTAGCAGCAGCAGTTTACTTTAGGGTCTGATAAGGCCAATGTTGGCTTAGAGCTCAACATTCAGAAAATGAAGATCATGGCATCCAGTCCCATCACTTCATGGAAAATAGATGGGGAAACAGTGGAAACAGTTTCAGACTTTATTTCTTTTGGGCTCCAAAATCACTGCAGATGGTGACTGCAGCCATGAAATTAAAAGATGCTTACTCCTTGGAAGAAAAGTTATGACCAACTTAGATAGCATATTCAGAAGCAGAGACATTACTTTGCCGACTAAGGTCCGTCTAGTAAAGGCTATGGTTTTTCCTGTGGTCATGTATGGATGTGAGAGTTGGACTGTGAAGAAAGCTGAGCACCTAAGAATTGATGCTTTTGAATGAACTGAACTGAACTGAAGGCCAGTGGAAGATGTTCACTAAATGATAATTGGGTGTATCAGGCAGAACTCTTACTTTTAAGCAACATGATATGACTTTGATAACTTAAAAATATTAACTTATTTTAATTGGAGGCTAATTACAATATTTTAGTGGTTTTTGCTGAACATTCACATGAATCAGCCACGGGTGTACATGTGTCCCTCATCCTGAACACCCCTCCCACGTCCCTCCCCATCCCATCCCTGACTTTGATAATTTTAGAAAATGAATTTATTTTAATGATATAGAGTAGCTCACAGATTGGTTTGGAGAGCCAGAGAACCTATGGGTCTAAACTATCAGCCAGGAGAAATGTCTAAACTTGGTTCTTGGTCTGATCTGGTGCCACTACTGCTCTATCACTTGATTACTCTGCAGATTGTAAGGCTGAATTCATAAACACAAAATGTTAGATGCTGCTAAAAAGCGAATGTTGCTTCTACTTCATTTGTGTGACCAGAATAGATTCTGCAATTGCTGTTTTTCTTTCTCTCAGTGGCAGCTTTTATTTGCAAATCTGGGACATATGCATCCAAATGATAGAATTCCGTTTCTGTGCTACTGCCCTAGTTTCAAAGGAGGCTGAGAATGCAAGTACTTGAGATCTTCAGCTTTTATAGAGAAAGATGGATTTGCCTCATAGAGTGGGAGATTCCTAAAACATATGGAATGGACAAGGTTCAAGCAATTTATCTATGACTTTCAGGCACACATGGGTCTTGCCAAGACACTTAGGTTAAACTCTATTTACTGATCTGTAGGGTCTCTGAGCATGATGTCATCAAAATAGAGGATAAGTGCGATGCCAGAAGGTCAGGGTTGCTATGAGCTAGGCTGTGATATAGAATAAAAAAGTTGAGACAGTATACTGAGATTAATACCACTGCCTTGTGAATTGCAAGCAAATTGTTCTCATGTTCTCAGCTTTTCAGAGTAATGGAATAAAAACATGTGCCTAAATCAATAGCTATTGATCACTTAGAAAGCAAAGCAGGTTTCTTAGAATGTTGTTGATTTGTTCTAGTGAAGAGACCACATATAGAACAATGATCTCAATTTGCTGTCTCTAGCTAGTCAAATTTATAACAGACCTCTGTTTTACTCCTGAATACTCTGACTTTCGCACTAGACAAACTGAAATTTGATGTTATTATGACAGAATATGACAGAAATCACCAACCCTGAGTCTGTAAAACCTTCAATAGTGAAACTCATTTCTGTGATTCTCTTTAGGGATTTATTCCTGCTTTTGACATATTATAATAAATAGAAAGACATCTACTTATGCTTCATTGACTACTCTAAAGCCTTTGACTGTGTGGATCATGAAAAGCTGTGGAAAATTCTTAAAGATGGCAGTAACTGACCACCTTACTTGTCTTCTGAGAAACCTGTATGTGGGTCAAGAGGCAACAGTTAGATCTGGACATGGAACAACCGATTGGTTCAAAATTGGGAAAAAAATATGAAAAGACTATATATTGTCACCCTGTTTATTTAACTTCTATGCAGAGTACATCATTCAAAATGCTGGGCTGTATGAATCACAAGCTGGAATCAAGCTTGCCAGGGGAAATATCAATAACCTCAGATACACAGATGACACCACCCTTATGGCAGAAAGTGAAGAGGATCTAAAGTGCCTCCTGAAGAAGGTGAAAGAGGAGAGTGAAAAAGTTGGCTTAAAACTCTACATTAAAAAACTAAGATCATGAAATCCAGTCCTATCACGTCATGGGAAATAGAAGGGGAAAACATGGAAGCAGTGACAGATTTTATTTTCTTGGGCTTCAAAATCACTGCAAATGGTGATTGCAGCATGAAATTAAAATATGCTTGCTCCTTGGAGGGCAAGCTATGACAAACCTAAACAGAATATTAAAAAGCAGAGACATTACTTTGCCAACAAAGGTCCATCTAGTCAAAGCTATGATTTTTCCNGATTTTATTTTCTTGGGCTTCAAAATCACTGCAAATGGTGATTGCAGCATGAAATTAAAATATGCTTGCTCCTTGGAGGGCAAGCTATGACAAACCTAAACAGAATATTAAAAAGCAGAGACATTACTTTGCCAACAAAGGTCCATCTAGTCAAAGCTATGATTTTTCCTGTAATCATGAATGAACATGAGAATTGGACCATAAAAATGACTGAAGAATTAATGCTTTTGAATTGTGGTGCTGAAGAGTTGCTTGGACTACAAGGAGATCAAATCAGTCAATCCTAAAGGAAATCAGCCCTGAATATTCATTGGAAGGACTGTTGCTGAAGCTGATGCTCCAATACTTTGGCCACCTGATGTGAAGAGCCAACTCACTGGAAAAGACTGTGATGCTGGGAAAGATTGAAGGCATGAGAAGAAGAGGACAGCAGAGGATGAGCTGGTTAATAACATCATCAACTCAATTAACATGAATTTGAGCAAACTCCCAAAGGTAGTGGAGAACAGAGGAGGCTGGCATGCTATAATACATGGGGTCACAAAGAGTCAGACATGACTTAATAACAACAACATCAACAACAATAAATAGAGAAAGCTCTTGGAACTTTTAGTGGACTCTCCCTAATAAAATATTATTCCCTGAGACATGAAGCCAAGATGGTCATTCTGCTTGAAGCTGAATATACTACTTTAATGATATACTAAGAGACTAACGAAATATTTATGGAATTTTGGGGTTCCTACTAGTGCTATTGGGAGACAGACTTAAACTGCCATTTATCATGTTATCTTCATGTCTCCACCTTGACCAGTGGACAATAGTGATACTACATTGAAGGCTGAAGAGGTTTGGATGGGAAAAACTGACTTCCATTTTCTAGATAACTCTTCTGAACTAAGTCATTACATGTCTCCAATTTTGGTGAAAAAAAATGTTAATATATTGTAAGATTGACTCCTTTTCCTTAGAAAAATGGCAAGTCAGACCTGGAGATTCAGCTATTCTTTTTAGAATCTACCATTATATTCTCATCCCGCTACAAAGAAGTCCAGTTCTTTTTTGTTCAATGACAAATTCCAAGATACAAATTAAACTCTCATAATAAAACAGCTTTCAAAATTAAATGTTTAGTTGTACAGATACCAAGGGAAAATAGGGGGTGGGATGGATTGGGATATGCACACACATATATGCTATGTATAAAATAGATAACTAATAAGAAAAGACTTTATTGCACAGGAAACTCTATTCAATGCTCTGTGGTGACCTGAATGGGAAGTAAATCAGGGAAAATCTTGGGATATGTGTATGTTGACTGTGTGAGTCACAATAAACTGTGGAAAATTCTGAGAGAGATGGGAATACCAGACCACCTGACCTTCTGGGAGGGATTGGGGGCAGGAGGGGAAGGGGATGACAGAGGATGAGATGGCTGGATGGCATCACTGACACAATGGACGTGAATCTGAGTGAACTCCGGGAATTGGTGATGGACAGGGAGTCCTGGCGTGCTGCGATTCATGGGGTCGCGAAGAGTCAGACACGACTGAGCAACTGAACTGAACTGTGGTTGATTCACTTTTCTGTACAGCAGACATTAACACAACATTGTAAAGCAAGTAAGACAGTGAAAGTGAAAGTGTTAGTCACTCAGTCCTGTCCAATTCGTTGTGATCCCATGGACTGTAGCCCACCAGGTTCCTCTGTCCATGGAATTCTTCAGGAAAGAATACTGGAGTGAGTTGCCATTTCCTTCTCCAGGGAATCTTCCCAACCCAGGAAATGAGCCCAGGTCTCCCACATTGCAGGCAGACTCTTCACCGACTGTCACCAAGGAAGACTTAAAGTGAAAGTTGCTCAGTCCTGTCTGACTCTTTGCAATGCCATTGACTATACAGCCCAGGGAATTCTCCAGTCCAGAATACTGGAGTGGGTAGCTTTTTCCCTTCTCCAGCGGATCTTCCCAACCCAGGAATCAAACTTGTGTCTCCTGCATTGCAGGTGGATTCTTTACCAACTGAGCTATCAGGGAAGCCCCTAAAGCAAATATACTCTAGTGAAAGTGAAAGTGTTAGTCACTCAGTCCTGTCCAATTCGTTGTGATCCCATGGACTGTAGCCCACCAGGTTCCTCTGTCCATGGAATTCTTCAGGAAAGAATACTGGAGTGAGTTGCCATTTCCTTCTCCAGGGAATCTTCCCAACCCAGGAAATGAGCCCAGGTCTCCCACATTGCAGGCAGACTCTTCACCGACTGTCACCAAGGAAGACTTAAAGTGAAAGTTGCTCAGTCCTGTCTGACTCTTTGCAATGCCATTGACTATACAGCCCAGGGAATTCTCCAGTCCAGAATACTGGAGTGGGTAGCTTTTTCCCTTCTCCAGCGGATCTTCCCAACCCAGGAATCAAACCTGTGTCTCCTGCATTGCAGGTGGATTCTTTACCAACTGAGCTATCAGGGAAGCCCCTAAAGCAAATATACTCCAATAAAAATTAATTTATAAAGTTATCACTGTTTAATTGGGGATTTGGTAGATGCATTGTATATTATATATTAATGTAACACTAATAACAGCAAATAAGAGCCTCAAAGAATATCACTGCGGCTGCTGTTGCTAAGTTGCTTCAGTCGTGTCTAACTCTGTGTGACCCGATAGATGGCAGCCCACCGGGCTGCCCCATCCCTGGGATTCTCTAGGCAAGAACACTGGAGTGGGTCACATGATGTGTTAATAGTTATTCAGTTCAGTTCAGTCGCTCAGTCGTGTCCGACTCTTTGCGACCCCATGAATTGCAGCACACCAGGCCTCCCTGTCCATCACCATCTCCCGGAGTTCACGCAGACTCATGTCCATTGAGTCCGTGATGCCATCCAGCCATCTCATCCTCGGTCGTCCCCTTCTCCTCCTGCCCCCAATCCCTTCCAGCATCAGAGTCTTTTCCAATGAGTCAACTCTTCGCATGAGGTGGCCAAAGTACTGGAGTTTCAGCTTTAGCATCATTCCTTCCGAAGAAATCCCAGGGTTGATCACCTTCAGAATGGACTGGTTGGATATCCTTGCAGTCCAAGGGACTCTCAAGAGTCTTCTCCAACACCACAGTTCAAAAGCATCGATTCTTCGGCGCTCAGCTTTCTTCACAGTCCAACTTTCACATCCATACATGACCACAGGAAAAACCATAGCCTTGACTAGGCGGACCTTAGTCGGCAAAGTAATGTCTCTGCTTTTGAATATACTATCCAGGTTGGTCATAACTTTTCTTCCAAGGAGTAAGCGTCTTTTAATTTCATGGCTGCAGTCACCATCTGCAGTGATTTTGGAGCCCAAAAAAATAAAGTCTGACACTGTTTCCACTGTTTCCCCATCTATTTCCCATGAAGTGATGGGACCGGATGCCATGATCTTCGTTTTCTGAATGTTGAGCTTTAAGCCAACTTTTTCGCTCTCCTCCTTCACTTTCATCAAGAGGCTTTTTAGCTCCTCCTCACTTTCTGCCATAAGGGTGGTGTCATCAGCATATCTGAGGTTATTGATATTTCTCCCGGCAATCTTGATTCCAGCTTGTGTTTC
Source organism: Oreotragus oreotragus (assembly GCA_006410675.1). Taxonomy (NCBI): domain Eukaryota; kingdom Metazoa; phylum Chordata; class Mammalia; order Artiodactyla; family Bovidae; genus Oreotragus; species Oreotragus oreotragus. Next base: position 118,385 of record SJYX01003138.1, read on the forward strand.
TTCCAGTCCAGCGTTTCTCATGATGTACTCTGCATATAAGTTAAATAAGCAGGGAGACAATATATAGCCTTGACGTACTCCTTTTCCTATTTGGAACCAGTCTGTTGTTCCATGTGCAGTTCTAACTGTTGCTTCCTGACCTGCATACAGATTTCTCAAGAGGCAGGTTAGGTGGTCTGGTATTCCGATCTCTTTCAGAATTTTCCACAGTTTATCGTGATCCACACAGTCAAAGGCTTTGGCATAGTCAATAAAGCAGAAATAGACGTTTTTCTGGAACTCTCTTGCTTTTTCCATGATCCAGCGGATGTTGGCAATTTGATCTCTGGTTCCTCTGCCTGTTCTAAAACCAGCTTGAACATCAGGGAGTTCACAGTTCACATATTGCTGAAGCCTGGCTTGGAGAATTTTGAGCATTACTTTACTAGCGTGTGAGATGAGTGCAATTGTGTGGTAGTTTGAGCATTCTTTGGCATTGCCTTTCTTTGGAATTGGAATGAAAACTGACCTTTTCCAGTTATTACCCCCATGTAAATCATTTTATATTATATATTATCATTTTTATTAGAAAAATTAAATGTTTAGTGTTATTCTACTTGACCTGTGGATATAAAAAATAAGACTGTTATCACATTCACAGAAAGTCAGTGATATTTTGTCATTGCCATGAGTGGAGAATTTGAGTTGAACATTACTTTCTAATTACATTGGTATACCTCAGTGTCTTTATTTTTAATTTATTTATTAGTTTATGAAAAGAAATTTTATAAGTTATGAAGTGTATGATGCAGTAGTATTAACCATATGGACTATGTTATATAGCATATGTTTAGAACTTAATCATCTTGTGTAACTGAAACCGTATAACTGGTAAACAACTCCACATTTTCCTTTCCCCTCAGCCCTTGGCAATTGATATCATTCTATTGTTTGTTTCTATGAGTTTGACTGTTTTCGATGTCTCTTTTAAATGAAATCATGTGGTAGTTGTTCTTCTGTGACTGTATTATTTCACTCAGCATAATATCTTCCAGGTATATATATGTCATTGCACATAGAAAATTTTCTTCCTTTTTAAGGCTGGACAATATTCCATTGTATGTGTATACCACATACTATATATATATATATATATATACCATACTCCATACTATCTTGATGACTGTAGCTTTGTAGTATAATCTGAAGTCAGGAAGGTTGATTCCTCCAGGTCCATTCTTCTTTCTCAAGACTGCTTTGGCTATTTGGGGTCTTTTGTGTTTCCATATGAATTGTAAAATTTTTTGTTCTACTTCTGTGAAAAATGCCGTTGGTAATTTGATAGGGATCACACTGAATCTGTANATATATATATATATATATACCATACTCCATACTATCTTGATGACTGTAGCTTTGTAGTATAATCTGAAGTCAGGAAGGTTGATTCCTCCAGGTCCATTCTTCTTTCTCAAGACTGCTTTGGCTATTTGGGGTCTTTTGTGTTTCCATATGAATTGTAAAATTTTTTGTTCTACTTCTGTGAAAAATGCCGTTGGTAATTTGATAGGGATCACACTGAATCTGTAGACTGTGTTTGGTAGTATAGTCATTTTCACAGTATTGATTCTTCCTACTCAGGAACATGGAATATCTATCTGTTTAATAATCTTTGATTTCTTTCATTAGTATCTTATAATTTTCTGTGTACAGTTCTTTTGTCTCCTTAGGTAAGTTTATTCCTAGATATTTAATTCTTTTTGTTGCAGTGGTGAATGGTATTGATTCCTTCATTTCTCTTTCTGATTTTTCATTGTTAGTATATAGAAATGCAAATGATTTCTGTGTATTGATTTTGTATCCTGAAACTTTGCTAAATTCATTGTTTAGCTCTAGTAATTTTCTGATACTATCTTTAGGATTTTCTATGTACAGTATCATGTCAGCTACAAACAGTGAGAGCTTTACTTCTTTTCTGATCTGGATTCCTTTTTTTTTCTTTTTCTTCTCTGATTGCTGTAGCTAGGACTTCCAGAAGTATGTTGAATAATAGTGGTGAAAGTGGACACCCTTGTCTTGATCCTGATCTTAGGGAGAATGCTTTCAGTTTTTCACCACTGAAAATATTGTTTTCTGTAGGATTATCATATATGGCCTTTACTCTGTTGAAGTAGGTTCCTTCTATGCCCATTTTTTGAAGTGATCTCTTCTGATATCAATTTTTATGTTAGAGCAATCATGACTTGCTGTGCTGTGCTTAGTCGCTCAGTCATGCCAGACCCTTTTTAATCCCATAGACTGTAGCCTGCCAGGCTGCTCTGTCCATGGGGATTCTCTAGGTGAGAATACTAGAGTGGGTTGCCATGCCTTCCTCCAGGGGATCTTCCAAACCCAGGGAATGAACCCAGGTCTCCTGCATTGCAGGTGGATTCTTTACTGTCTAAGCCACCAAGGAAGCCCTGGTGCCCTTCAGTGCCAATCAGGCTAGATAAGATATGACAATTTCCCCTCTATCTTCAATGACCTGTTGTCTCTGATCTCTTCTGATATTAATTTTTATGTTAGAGCAACCATGACTTACTCTGGCTTAATTAAGTACAAAATAAACTATTAAAAATATATTGAGCAGTTTATGAAATCTCTAAAAGATTCAAGAGCCAAGATTGGCATTTGAAAGTTTGAAATTATGCCTAGGAATTATGCTGTAGAATTAGGCCAGGGAACAACCTAGTGCTAGAGTCACAGGCCAGAGAGGCTGTAGCTGGAACTACAAATGTCAATGATAGGGGATGCTAAACACAGTAATGTGAATCAATAGCATGTTTGTTCTGGATATTGAAAACAGTTTGTGCTTCCCATTTCCAGAATATATTCTACGCAGTCTTTTCTTCTTGTCAATAGCTTCTAGTCTGATCTCCAGAAAGGATATAACTCATCAGCAGAGCTAAGGTCATATGCTAGCCTATAACTTTAAGGAATGCTCAGAGATTTAAGCAGCTGGCATTTTCAGTCTCTATAATGTGAGACCAGGGAAGGCAATGGCACCCCACCCCAGTACTCTTGCCTGGAAAATCCAATGGACAGAGTAGCCTGGTGGGCTGCAGTCCATGGGGTCGCTAACAGTCGGACAGACTGAGCAACTTCACTTTCACTTTTCTCTTTCATGCATTGGAGAAGGAAATGGCAACCCACTCCAGTATTCTTGCCTGGAGAATCCCAGGGATGGGGGAGCCTGGTGGGCTGCCGTCTATGGGGTCACACAGAGTCGGACATGACTGAAGTGACTTAGCAAGCAATAATGTGAGACAGAGACAGATTCTTTTCTCATAAGATCAGGATTTCCATAATTTTATATATGTTCATACAATGGACAAAAATTATAACTAGAACTCTCAGTTTATTCATGAATAAAAACCACATAAGTCATAGTTTTCTTTACAGTAATATTTTGGAAACAAGCATAAGGAAGTTTTATACACACACATGTGTGTGTGTTTATTCTGACTTTATATAAAGTAGGCCTTTGTTATTTAGTGTTGCTATTCTGAATGCAAAATAGGGATTCTTTTAGTTGCAAAGAGAAAAATGAAAACATTTTTTCTTAACTAGCAAAATGAAATATGAACATGAAGATTAACATCATCTCTGAAGCAAACTCAAAATTATACTTCTTCTCAATCAGTGCTGTTGCCAGTCCTTGGCAGTATTAATTATTAATGGGAAATATGTATCCAAGATATTACTGCAAATAAATATTTTAGAATATGTCTGGCTGTTCTTGGTACAGTGAAAACATTTTTATAATATAAAATGTAAGAACACATATTTTTCCAGCATAAGTTCTACTGCATATTCTTACATATTATAACCACATATAATTACTGTTAAGTGAAAAGCCTGGATTAGATGAGTAAATTTGTATAGCGTCAGTGGTAAGAAAATTATTATGTTGTTTTGTTTAGCACAGTAAGTCAGTTTATATATAGAATATAAAGTCCCTTTTGAGGGACTTTTCATCTAGCTAGTAAGTGGGTTAATTAAAAATAGAAAGACAATATGAAGAGTGGCACCATGGTGTTTTTAGAATCAGAGGTGTATGAATTGAAACTATTCAATGATAATTTTTGAGATCCTACTGTAGTCATGTATATGGATTTTACATTTTCTCTAGGAATTTCCTTTTTGTCATCTAAAAACATATGAAACATTTAACTAATGAAGTTTTTGACAACAAAACAAATCTTAAAGGCAAGACACACCTTGGTGAAAACCTTTCCAAGTAACTTTACTATGTTTCAGAACAAAACTCAGTAATATTTATAGAAATGGAAAGATATTCATCACCATTACAAGGCAAAATTAATAATTTATGGCATCCAACCAAAGATTGCCAGGCATATAAAGAGATAGGAAAAGATGAGCTATGAAAAATAATTGCTTGAAAGGGACCCAAAACTGGCACAGATGCTAGAATTAGAAGATAAAGAAACCAAAATAGCTTTTATAATCATATCATATATGTTTAAAAAGTTATGCAGAAATATAGAAGATATACAAAATAATCAAATTTAACTTCCAGAGATGAAAGCTACAGTGATTCAGATTAAAACAAATGAACAAACAAATCATTGGATGGGGTTATATCTGGCAGAAGAAAGAATGTTTTGGGGTAAGAAATGATAAAAATACCAATCCTCCAGTTCAGTGTAATTCTCAGAGAGCTTAAAAGAGAACTCAGTTTGGTGGAACAGTAGACCAGAGAATAAGTTAGAGGGAGATACTTCTGGCAGTGACAAAGCTAAGACATGGCTTCCACTTTGCGGGGATCTTCCATTGTAAAAGAGGCAAGCATGAGGGTGAACCATAAACTCTTCCCATGCTGAAGTTCACTCTGTAGTGAACCCCATCCCTTGTTATTAGAGGCCAACGATATCAGAGGGAGAAAACTAAGATCATATCCTGACTGCCAATGGGCAGTTAACTGTGCCTGTAGTCAGAGAAGTAGGGTCTCCCTTTACCCCCTTTTTCCTTTTTAATTCTAAAATCTGAGTTATAATCAAACAGAACAGGAATTTAGAGGAGAACATGTGGGAAGCTTTTTGGCTACTTGGATTTGTTGCTTTAAACACATATCCCCCCAATAAAAATAATAACATAATAATAACAGTACATGAAGTGTCTGTTGTTGTTGTTTAGTTGCTAAGTCGTGTCCAACTCTTTGCAACCCCATGGATTGTAGCCCACCAGGCCCATGGGATTTTCCAGGCAAGAATATTGGAGTGGGTTTCCATTTCCTTCCTCAGGGAATCTTCCCAATCCAGGGATTGAATCTGCATCTCCTGCTTGGCAGATGGGTTCTTTACCACTGAGCCACCAGGGAAAACTGAAGTGTCTGTACATTTACTTAAATTAATTATTTTAAAATTTTTGTGGTAAGTTTTGGTCTAGACTGTGAAAACATTAAATTTCCCTTGTAGCAGTTACTGAAAAAATAAATGTTTTAATTTTTTTACTTGATCAAGATTGAATATATCAATCAAATCACATATGATTAAACTGTTCTTCCAAAGTATATTTTCTAATACACATAGTCTAATAATAAACATGGTATTGTTATCTAAATTATTTTTAATAACATATATGATAGACCATTAGAGGATCTTGGCCCACTTATCAACTCCTATACTTTTATTTTAATGAAACACATAGTTTAATTGGAAAATATAGCCTAGTGGACTTAAAAAAATTACATTTGGAAATGAATTATAATAGAATTGAAGGATTATGTGTAAGTTAAAGACTTAGGGATTTGGCTTACTTGAAGTACAGAGTACTTAAATTGTGTTTCTGGTTAATAAATTGGCTTTTTATATTGGAGAAAAGTCTATAATTTCTTCTACTACAGTCTGGTATTTCAAGAGCTACCAAGAAATCAGTGCTTATTGGCTTCAGGTCTCTCAGAAATTAGGACACAAGAGAAGTCAGATACCACCACTGTGGCAGTAAATTCCCTCTATCCAAAAGAGTTTAAAAAATTCCACTTCTCTCATTAGAATACCACAGTACAATGTCATCATCTTGTCATAGCCTTTCTCTTCAGTGTTATGCAGTAAGACAAGATTTTTTTTCCTCTAATGCTTCCTCCCCCCTTTTTGGGGGGTCATTTCCCTCTCCTAGAAGAGAACCTTAGCTTAGTTAAGAAAAGAGAGAACGTTTCTATTATCATAACACAAAATAAAAATTATCAACATTTGCAAGAAAAATTTTGATTGTGGATGTTTAACTGAAAGATTAAAACACATTTCCATAGGATCTTCAAGGTACCTGACCTCTCCCATAACCTATCTTGCTGAGAAGAAAGATGAAAGGAGCTTATTGACTGCTAATCAAGCCTTGGAGAGTAAAGTGCTAAAAAAGGCTAAAGAAACCAAATTCATGGGAAAGGGGAAGAAAGTTAGGGAAAATCTACAGTGATGCATCTTTAAGCTGAAACCTATATAGACTTTAAATGGAAAAGAGGAAAATACTCAGCACAGACTGCTATCCACTCTTCTGTGTTTTGTACTGTAAAATAAACTTTTCTTCTAGTAACAGACACAGTTTCATGCTCTTCCTGACATTAAAGTCTACACAAATAAGGATTTACATACTTGTGGTTTTGTGTGAAATTATTGTAGTCTGACATAACTTATGGCTGTGCCTCCATCTAAGAATAACATAGACATTAGCCAAGAAATACTACTGTTTGTCTAAACTGTTTACCAGACTGTTGCTGAGGAACAGGAATCCTCATAACTTTTGTAAATGAGAAAGTAGTAATCTTGGCCTGGAAGTGTCAAGTTCGGCTGAGTGTCAAGTTTGAGAATGCATGGTTTAACATGAATGCCTATTTTAATACTTTCTTTTGGGTTTATTAGGTTCCCATAGGAAAATTTCATGAGCTCTTCTCAGGTTATGAAGAAGTTATGTTATCAGAGAAGAAGTCTGGGAATGGTATTTGTGCATCCAAAGTGGATGATAAAAGGGAAATTAGATTGTTTATGAAGACAGAGGAAAAGGTCCCTAAATTATATGGTAATATTGGTGGGGACACTGTGGTTGATATAGTATTTGGTTCCAGCTACATTTGAAACCTGGCTTGAAACTAGTGAAAAGTCAGCCATTGAGTACCTGAGAAGAAGAATGAATTATTTGGGAATTCGTGACTCTCTGCCAATTAGTTCTCAAATAGTTCATTGCATAATTAATTGAGAACATGGGAATGGGATAAGGTTTAGGGAAAACAGATACAAATTGTTTAGTGGACAGTGTACATTATGATTGATTTAAGAGGTTTTCAAGGGTAATTTTGACTTCACTCCCTTAAAAAATGCTTTCCACTTATTTTAGCACCTAACAAAGCATCAAAGTAATATTTGACTCCAATTTAGGGACAGATCTGAATATACAAAATCTCAAGTAACCTAAAATTGGAAGGCAAGTTTAAAGAGAAATTATTAAAGTATGAGTAAAATATTTTCTTTTCAGTGAGCTGTGCAAATGGAGAACTACATCTGTAGGACCCTAGAGTTTGTAGGTATTTTCAGTATGACTGAGCTAGCAAGGGTCAGTGGTTTATAGTACTATAGTAGGAAATCTTATGGTGTCTTAGTATAAAAGTATGTAATCTTATTCAATTATGATGGTATTGATATTTTAAAAGACTAAGAAAATTAGGATGTATGTGTATGTGTGTGTGTATATTAAAGGATGTTGAAGAAACTATTATTCATTAATGCATTGTTGTTTAGTCAGCAAGTCACGTTTGACACTTTGTGACCCCCTGGACTGAAGCACACCAGGCTTCCCTGTCTCTCACCATCTCCTGGAGTTTGCCCAAGTTCAGTATGTCCCAAATTTAGAATTCAGAAGTTCGCATGACATAGATTCAGCATTTTTTTGGTCTGTGTTAAAGTTAAGGAAAGAGCGAATATTATTTGATACCCATAAGAAGACTAAACCTAAGGAGAATATATACTTTTTCCTGCGAGATTTTTTTTTCTTTGAAAAAATGCTTCAGAGAAATACTAGAGCCTAAAATTTTGGGAAACAGTGGATACTGATTAGAGCATTTGAAAGTAAGGTATAGTTAAATAATAAAATTGAGTCTTGTAGTAAAAGACTCTGATAAAGCAGTTACTTCTCTAAGGGCAAGATCGACTTAAGGAAGTTAACTTGAAAATGTCATTTAACAGGTGTGAGTTTTGACAAACTTCAGTGAATATGTGCACCATGTTTTTTGTTGACAAGGGGAAAGAGGATTATTTTTCTCATTAACAAGATCACTTCTTACCAATCTTAAAAAAACTAAATGAGGATGATCTGGAGGGATGATGTGGGGTGGGAGGTGGGAGGGGGGTTCATGTTTGGGAGTTCGTGTAAAAAAATAAATAAATACAAAAAAATGCAAAAAAAAAAAAAA